>CM025782.1:1252677-1284261 GCA_014636745.2 Centella asiatica
ATATATATATATATATATATATATATATATATATATATATATATATACACTTTTTAATAAAATCAATTTCAAATACACATATATAATAACAGTACAATGTACAATGCGATAAATCGATTTCAATAAGCAAGTAAAACACTTTTAACAATTTATAACCTTTTGTTGACTACGGTCACACTAGCTAGTGACACGACCCACATAAAATTTCCACATTAAAACATATGTTAATAAATGTCAGAGATAAGAGTTAGACAAAGTTTATCTCCTTGTTTTAGTAGTTGTAGGTAAAGATAGGATATGCACATAACTTAGTTTTGTTTTACCTTATAATCTTTCTGTTATTTATTTAGATTAGTTGTAGCTAACTAACAACTTGTACTATTTATATGTTTGTTTGCTTAATGGAATAAAGTGTATCCTTCCATTCTCTTATGGTATCAGAGCAGGCGTTCACCTCCACCTAATTTTTTTTCTTTCTTCTTCTTCTTCTTCTTGCCGACACTTGTCTATTTGGAAAACAATGTAATCCTAAATGATGTTGAGCCCAACCATCCTCTAGTCATAGTTACTCTTTCGAATATCCTCAAACTAACCACCACAAACTACTTGTCCTGGAAGTTGCAGCTTGAAGCGACCCTCGTTGGATATGGCTTGTTAAATTTCCTCAATGGCTTGCACTCTACACCACCCTCTGCAGTTACCAATGCTACCGATGTTACAACCAACCCAACTTATACAACCTGGGTACATCAAGACAAATTGTTTAGATTCCACTATTGTCCCACTTGTATCTCGTGCATCCACGACCAAAGAAGCATGGGACATTCTAGCCCATAACTTTGCGCATCAATCTCGTGGTCATGTGAAGCTGTTTAAAGCTAAGTTTTGACTCATCACCAAAGGCACTTCATCGGTGTCTGAATTCATGAATGTTATTCGGGTGTGTGCTGATCAACTCACTATCCTTGGGGATCCAGTCCAGCCGGAAGATCTCATTGAGCGTGTACTGGAAGGTTTGAAGGATACTAATTATCAGGGCGTGATTGATGCGGTTAATGCTCGTGATACACTGATTACATTTAACGAGCTCCATGAAAAGCTCCTATTTAGGGACATAAGTTTGCGCACTCAATCTCATCTGACTTCTACCCCCTTACTAGCTATTGCGACTGCCACCCTCTACCAACAACATGCTGCCTCTCGCCAATCTGAACTCGGTTACGGCCTCAACACAAACCCCAAACCTCCTGGAAACTACCACAAGAAGTCCAACAACACCAAGAGGCAAGGTTACCAAGGAAAATGCCAATGGTGTCATGCTCATGGTCACTCTCTTTACCGTTGTCCCGTATATCAGGAATGCTTTCCTCAAGCTCGGTTTACCCTACCACCACCGTCCAACACCCAACATCCCCCTCATGCTCATATGGCCAAGACAACTCCAGGCAATGTTAGAGTGTATGTCCTAATGGCCAATTATGTAATGATTGTGACACTATATTTATGTTATGTTTTGGTTAAATGATAATTTCTTTTATTATGTTTTATTTACTGCGTTATATAAATGTTAACATAATAAATGTCCTTAGAAGAATGATACTAACTATATAGATTCAAGTATGTGACTTAAATATGAGATCATATAAGTATGTAATGTATCATTATTCTTAAATGTCCCTAGTCGAGTATCATTGTCAGTGGGACAACAATAATACTTGAGACTAGTATGTGGATTAACTGATGGCCATATCTTATTGGTCATAAATATATATACGAGATATATTAAGTTGATACATAGGTACATGTTAGAGAACATTGTACTGGACAGACCCACCAGAGAATTCTACATGGAGCGTTATGCTATGTGTCATAAGTAATTCTCATAGTGACAATGATGTAATGGTCCTTAGACCTGAAGTCATGACATTTCTACATAAGGAGTTATTTGTTTTGACATTATCAAAAGTCATCTTTAACCGGATGGACGATAAAGGTGATTGTTGGATGCATAATGAGTTATGTGAGAAATGAGAATGATGTAGATGAAATTTAACCCTCCTATAAATTAGGGGTGATATCTATAGGCCTCTTGATTGAGTGAGACTATGAAATGCATGACCATGCTCAAATAGAGATTTGTTTCATATAGTCTACTCATTGATCAAGAAAACTGAGATTAAATTATGAAGAGGATGACACATCTATACCTTAAATTTAATCTTAGATATCATGGTTAAAAGGATTAAGTTACATTAAAACATTAGTCATGAAAGGTAACGTCGAATCTATGATTTTATTATTACTTGGGTAACAGTGATGTATTACTAGATGTCACTCACTGTTTATAATTTTATAATATGATTTAAAATTATTGCCAACGTAATAATAACCTACAGGGTCACACACAAAGAACATTCATCAAGGAGATATAATTTAAATGTCAATGATTTTAATATATCAATAAGATTGATTTAATTAAATCATGACTTTAAATTATATATATATGTAATCTGTATGAAGTAGGGTCATTTGGAAGGAAATACGAATATATATATATTTATTTGTACATATATATATATATATTAATTAAGTGAGACTTGATTAAATATATATATAATAAATATAAAATTCGAATTTTAATTCTCCTAATTAGATTAGGTTTTGGAATTACTCTATAAAATGTTATATATATATATATATGATATATCAGCTAATTCTTTCTAACTAACGCTTCAAGTATTTTAAGAACCCTAGCTGCTCACAAGAGAGAGACTAGAGTTAAGAGAGATAGAGAGAAAAAGAGAGATACAGATCATACAGCTAGTACTGTAACTCTCTTCGTTTGGATCGTAAGACGGTTCGTGGGTGTTTGTGTGGATATCGTAGAGACGTTGTCCAGTTGGATTGCGTTAAAGATTTGGAGACGATCAACACTTTCACCAAAACTTCAAATTCGCACTTTTAATCGGTAAAATCTTAAACTATCTGTATTAAATTGTTTCGCATAAATCCTCAGGTTTGAGTTTCTTTTTATTTTTTTTTTGTAATCGTATTTTTCCGCTGCATTTTATCCTACGAAACCCAATAGGCAACCCATCCACTTCTTGGTTGCTTGACATATGAGCATCCCATTATGTTACTAATGATATGGCCAATCTTGCTTTGCATCACCTTATGATGGCTCGGAGGAAATTGTTATAGGTAATGGTATGTGTGTCTCTATCTCTCATATAGGTTCTTTCTCACTTCGTACTGCCTCTAAGTCTTTATATCTATTTAATGTCCTATGCGCCCTAACTACGTCTAGGAACATAGTCTCAATTTCCAAATTATGCTCTGAAAACAATCTTCTAATAGAATTCTCTTTTGATTCTTACGCTGTGAAAGATCGACTCATAAGGACACATCTTATGAAGGGACTAACCAGGCAGGAAATGTATGAGTTACCATCTTCGTCATCTATCCTAGCCTACTCTACAACCAAAACTCCGGTAATTGATTAGCATCGTAGGCTTGGGCATCCATCTTTAGGTATTTTCAAGAATTTAGTTTCTCAATTCAAACTTGATGTTTCTAGTTCATTCACATTTTACTTTTGATGCTTGTTAATGTAATAAGATTCATAAGCTTCCATTCAGTCAATCAACTTTAGTTTCACATTCCCCTCTTCATCTTGTTTACATAGATTTATGGACATCATCTGCTTATTCTATATATGGGTTCAAATATTATGTTATTTTTGTTGACCATTTTACAAAGTACATTTAGTTTTACCCCTTCAAAAAGAAATTTGATACAAAAGCTATGTTCATTAGATTCAAGGCCTTAGTTGAAAAATATTTTGAGAAAAAAATAAAAATACTATATTATGATAATGGACGTGAATATGAAGCCTTAGCCTCCTTCCTCACCATAAATGGAGTCTCCCACTTAACTTCACCTCCTCACACTCCCGAACACAATGGTTTTGCCGAACGCCGACATTGCCACATAGTGAAAAAAGTCTTTTCTTATTATCTTATGCACAACTTCTCGTTGCATTCTGGATTTATGCCTTCACAACTGCATCATACCTAATTAATCGGCTTCTTACGCCCACTCTTAATGGAAAATCTCCATTACACTACCTCTTTGGTGCTCCACCAAACTATCTCAAGCTTCAAAGCTTTGGTTGTCTATGCTACCCTTGACTCAAATCTTACACCTCACATAAACTAGACCCAAAATCCAAACCATGTGTGTTTATTAGATATTCCAAGAGTCAGAGTGCCTATCATTGCTTCAATCCATCCACCAATTGGGTCTACACCTCTCGTCATGTCCGATTTGTGGAAATAGATTTCCCATATGCTCGCCTAATAGCTCACTCTATGCTTCCGCCCATACCATCACCGGATACCTGGTGCCCATCCACCATTACATTGCCCATTCTCTAGCCAACTATTCAGTAGCCTCAACCATCAGCTCACCATAATGAACATCATAGCCCACCTCAAACGCCTCCTATTCCCATTCTTGATCCCTTTCCCACTCCTGCCAATTCCAACACCAACACACAAAGCCTAGTCCAAACACCACCATCTCCTATCCTTCAGCCAACTGTACCACCCATACCAACAATCCTACCTGACCAATCCGTTGACTCCACTGCCAAACCCCCCAGGTCCAAAAACAACATCAGAAGACCTAATCCCAAGTACGCAAACAACACCTCTCTTCAGTCTCAGCCCAAAGAACCAACTACAGTGGCCCAAGCATTGAAAGATCCGCTTTGGAAAAAAGCAATGGATGAAGAACTTTTATCACTTGGCTAACTCGACACTTGGGATTTGGTAACACCAGAACAAACTCAACATCTAGTATAATGCAAGTGGGTTTTTCGCATAAAATACACCAAGCATGGCATTATTGATAGGTATAAGGCACACTTAATGGCAAAGGGGTTCCAACAAAGACTGGACATTGACTACAAAGAAACCTTTAATCCGGTTGTTAAGCCAACTACTATCCGCACACTACTTAGTCTAGTAGTTACTAAAGGCTGACATCTTCGGCAACGTGACATCAATAACGCTTTCCTGCATGGTACACTTCATGAAGACGTGTATATGTCCCAACCACCTGAGTTAGCGGAAATACATATTGGATCTTCTTGAGTGACTTGGCATGCAAGATGCTAAGCCAACACCTACACCTATAATAATCTCTCAAACCTTAACTGCAATTTCAGGGACTCACTTGAAGTTCCCAAAGACTATTGGTGGTGGACTACAATACCTTACTCTAACCAGGCCAGATGTTGCCTTTGTGGTCAATAAACTATCTCAATTCATGCATTTCCCAACCACTGATCATTGGTTTGCTCTAAAACGACTTATGCGTTTCTTGTAATCATTAACAGTCCACATACGCAGTCAAATAATAGATTCGATATAGTAATTCCAATATTAGTTTGAAAACACATAATACATATCTGTCTCAAAACACTTTTCAAAAATAAATCATTTGATCCAAATATTTTGTATAAAAATAACAATATGAGTATAACCATTTCAAAATGGAGTACATAAAAATAACAAATAATTTAGTCACTTACCTCAATAATGCGTGTCCTTAAAATCGAACGAGACCTATATACAAATTAAACAAATATTAATTTATGAATATTATTCTAATTGTTACAATACGTACAAGTACATAACTTATGTATATATTTAATTTTATATTTCTACGATTTGTTATGCTAGTGCTGCAGTATATACATAACTATATAATATATACACTTACATCAACTATGGAACAGTGATCTGTTTGACACTGTTAACGTACCTTTTTGAATAAATGGCACCCATTTCTTTCATTTTCTGAAGTTGACATCGTAGTTTATTTTCCTGTGACAAAACACCATTTGAAAGGGCGTAATACAAATATGACAAATCAAAGGCTGCACAGAATCTCACATAATTAAGATTGTGCAGTTGGAGTTAGAAATTAAAAACAAAAATCATAACACCCTTTGAAATGGCGTTTTGTGAAAAAAAATAAACACCTGCCACTAAATGTCCACTTAGAACAGGTAACAGTAGCAGAATCTGTGCATCTTGCGAACGAACATGGTTAACTTCAAACGCCAACCCATGAGTTACAACACATAATGCTGTCATAAGAGCCTCCAAGTCCCATGCACACTCGTGCCTTTTCCTTCTCTATTTAAGTGATACAATATACATACATTCACCCCACACCCCACAACTGATATACATGCAAAATAAATTTCCTTCTCACATATCAACACATACTTAGCCATTCCATATCTTCTCCTTCTTATGTTTCAATATTTCTTGTTTACTTTGTTTCTACTCATCAATTACTTGAAATTAAAATCTTGAAGACCACACAAAAGGTATGTCAAATTCTTATTTTCGTTTTAATAATTTAATGTTAATATTAATAAAATTTTAAATATTATTTTTAGATGTCTTATAATATCATGCATGTAATATGAAAAATATATATTATAAATTATATACACATGTAAAATTAGCTAGGTTAATTTTTTCCATATATAAATCTGAGGCTTTAATTCTTTCCAGGATGGGTGAAGTTTGATTCAATCTAGTTTAAGATGATTGTAACATTAATTAAATTATCCTAAAGGAAAATACGGATAATATAACGTTATAATTTTGTAGAGTAATTAAGATTTTATGTTGTTTGGATCTTGCTATTGCATGGTATATCTACGAATTCTTCTTGGAAAAAGAAAAAAAAAATTCTAAAATGAATAAAAAACAAAGATGAGTACAACATTTTTGCTAATAAGTATACTGATATGGCTTAGTGGTTGCCCTTGTTTATGGGTTAGTCCAATAGTTTACCTATTTCTTAAAAAATATTCCTTTTTTTTCTGTCTTCTGTAAAAGAATACCACTGAACTTGATACAATTATTGATTAAAGTCATTTTTATGTAGTTTACAATATTTACAGATTTTAATTTATTCTCATCATTCTTAGTCAATAGAAATATACCATTTTTTTCTTTTGGTTGTAATTATAAAAATTTACCTTACGCGATAGATATAGATTTGGGAGGAACAAAATATTCACAAATAATTAGTAACTTCTTGTAAGATAGAATTAAGCAATTCATAAATTACTTTTTGTAATATCTATTTAGAAGAATTATTACATATAATGCACATGTACACAATCTTTAGAAGAACTGTTAGAGGGGTGATGTATATATACTACGGAGTACTTTTTTAAATCCTCAATAAATGGGAGAAGTACACAATACTGTAGATAAGTAAGTTGACATGCATGTACGATAGTTTACATCAAAAAATTGTATGAATGCATTCTAAATAGCTTACTCCTTGTGGTTAGATGCACAAGATATATATGTCATAGACATTTTCTGTTAAAATTAATAAATCATTTCAAAGCTGATGTCATATATATGCACAAAATTTTATTGTTTACTGTAATTTATGTTGTCATATGGCAAACGTTTTAATTTCCAGTTCTCGTCCAGTGTCTTAAGACACAAAGATGTCGTAAAAAACTTTAGCTAAATCTTAGTAACTCCTTACAAGTGGACTCTGTGGTTTCAATAATTGCGTAATCAAATGAATTCATTTTATTTCAACTAATAAAAATATTAACATTAAAAACCGCTTTAAAAAATAACTATATACCATCTTGTTTTGAAAATTCAACAAGTTCATATCATATTTTGAATTTTAAGTTCACATAAACAAAACTATAACTCCTATATCAGAACTGCTATCTTTATAAAATATAAGAAGATAGAGTTTAAAGGTAAATTTCATCAAATTAATTATAATTAAAATAATAATAATAGTGAACATATTGAAAGATGAATTTTTTACGATTAAATAGTGAACATTAATGAATAATGAAATAATTATTATACAATTTAATTATGAGATTATTATATTTTTAAACTATAACAAACTTCAATTAAAGTGAATCATATGGATGTTAAAATAATAGAGTATTTAATTATTAAATTTGGGTTTCATAGACTTAAATTAAAAATATGGGTGTGAATTTCATTAAGAAACTAGTTGGAGTTTGAGTTTTTGACAATTTAAGCTGGGGGATATGTATTATGGTTATACTGGCCTCGATTGACTAGATACACAGAATGATGTTTAAAAAATGATTGTCACGTACTATGTTTACATTTTGTGTTTCGCCTTGCATATGTTGTTCTTAATGTTGTAATTCAGTGTTTTAGTTGAACTATGTAATCGACTGCCTATATTTACTTAGTATTATCAATTCAGTTTCCATGAAAATAATGATAAACCACTCACATTACGAGTTTCGCACATAATGTATTTGAATTATGTACCTCTTTGTTTTAATTTAAAATTATGAGATTCTAGATTCTGACAGTGTAAATTAGATTGTCACAATCTATAATTTCATAGTTTTAAGTTGAAACAAATATGTATTATGTGCTCAGAATGTCAAAACACGGGACAATTGCTTGTTTTGGGGGAGGAAATAAAATGGTTCATCACAATGACTACGCTTACTTGAGTGAGAGAGTATATATGATCACAAAATTTGATCCATAAAAAACAGTTCTTGTTCTAAATTATAAACTACCATCGGATGCTTCTATTGGGAGATACACCATTCAACATATTAATGATGACGACGAAGTTCAAATGATGTTCAGATGACGAGGAAGAAGATGAAGATGAAGATGCAAACCATCCTGGTAATGAACTTGTGGGGTTCATTCCTACCGCTCCTTGGTTTCATACTGAAGAATGAATTGATACACAAATGTATGACGGAAGTGCGTTGTACATGGCCAATTACGATGACAGCAGAATGTATGTTGGACAACAGTTTGCTGATAAGGCATCAATGTTGGCAGTAACAAAGGCGGTCCACATAAGGGAAATGAAAAGGTTTAGGGTTGAAAGAAGCAATAAATCAAGGTGGCTTGCAAAGTGTTCACATGCAGATTGTTCGTGGCGAATTCGTGCAATAAAGAGAAAAAAAATTAGGATATTTTGAAATAAGAAAGTTGCCACACCAACACATTTGCATGTATGGTAATCAATCTCAGTGTTGGCAAACAAGACAAGAAACAAGCAGGAGAAACAAAGGCCGAAAAAATAGAGATTTTGGAGAAAACAGCTGACTTGTATTTCCATAATTGGCTTAAATTCTAATGACTTCACTAGAGTCCCTTTTATAGGCTATAAGGGATCTCTTGATACAATGAACAACTTTTCAAGAACTACAATGAACCATAATCTGAACTTATGAATACATGAATCAATATTAAATGTAAATACACGATCCAATTAAAAATTTATAGAATCAAGTTTAAACTTCCAACACCCCCTCTTAAACTTGATCTTCTTTAATAACTCCAATCCATGTGCGCAGCCTTGTAAAATCTTCAAACTTCAATGCTTTTGTGAAAATATCTGCAACTTGATCATTTGTCTTCACATAAGTCAGCCCACTTCTTTTTTCTCAATACACTCCCTTATAATATGATATCTTGTATCAATATGTTTACTCCGATCATGAAAAACTAGATTCTTTGCCAATGAAATAGCAGACTTGTTGTCAATATATATGGTTGTTGCTTCTTCTTGAGGAATATGAATCATCATTAATAGTCTCCTCAGCCATGTCACATGATAAACAGATGATGCAGCTGAAAACATACACAGCTTCACAAGTAGAGAGAGTTACAATTGGTTGTTTCTTTGAACACTAAGTGAAAGTTGTGTCTCCAATGAAAAATATAAAACCAGTGGTGCTTTTTTGATCATCAACATCTCCACCCCAATCACTATAACTATAACTATAAAGTTTAAAATGTGTAGTTGAAAAATAAGTCAGGCCATAACCAAGAGTACCTTTGATGTACCGAAGTATTCTTTTCGCCATTTTCATGTGTCAAAGTAGGTTCTTCCATATACCTACTAATAAGGCCAACACTATAGAGAATATCAGGTCTTGAGCATGTCAGTTATCTCAGACTTCTAACAAGGCTTCTATGAAGTGATGGATCAATTTCGGTACTAACATCAAACTTTGACACTTTAGTTCCACAAGCAATTGGAGTACTTATTGACTTGCAATTTTCCATCCCAAAATTTTTAAGAATTTTCTCTGCATAACCCTTTTGGGAAACAAAAATCTTGCTTTCATTTTGTTTTACTTCCATTCCCAGATAGTAGGACATGAGACCACGATCAGTCATCTTGAACCCTTGGGCCATTGCCTTCTTGAATTCTTTGACTAATTGTGCATTATTTCCAGCAAAGATCAAATCATCCACATATAACCACACAAGAACAAAACCTCCTGTTTTATCATTTTTTTTTTACATATAAGGCATGTTCATGTGGACATTTGATGAAACCATTGTCTCGAAAATATTTATCAATTCTGCTATACCACGCTCTCTTGCTTCAAGCCATACAACGCCTTCTTCAATCTTAGAACTTTATTTTCATGCTCAACATATCCTGGAGGCCGATGTATATAAACTTCTTCTTCTAGATAGCTATTTAAGAAAGCAAACTTTACATCCATTTGAAAAATATTCCACCTATTTTGAGCTGTCAAAAAAATAATTAATCGAATAGTTTCTAAGCAAGCAACAGGGGCAACTACCTCATCATAGTTGATTCCATGCTTCTGGCTATATCCCTTTGCAACAAGCCTCTCTTTATATTTCTCCACCTTTCCTTGTGCATTTTTTTTCACCTTATACACCCATTTTATGCCAAACGCTTTATGTCCTTTGGGAAGTGTTATAAGCTCCCATGTATCATTCTGTTTGATTACTTCAATTTTCTCGTTCATTGCATGTTTCCACTCTTCATCTTTTACTGCACTTTCAAAACTCAACGGCTCACTCCCAATAAATAAACAAAAAAGATTAGGATTATCATCAACATAAAAATTTGGATTGTCAACAATATCTGTTTCTTCCTAAAGATCTGCCAACCTTTTTGTATGAAGTGGTCCTTCTGAAGAACCATTAAGAGAATGAGGTGGTGTAGCTACATCATCTTTTTCAATGAATTCTTCTTCTTGCAGAGGAAAAATAGTATATTCCTCATTTTGTGTAACATGCCAATCCCATGAGCTTCTTTCATCAAATTCAGCATCTCTACTAATAATGATTTTATTATTAGCACGATTAAAGAATTTGTAGCCTTTTGAATATGAATCGTAACCAATGAAAACAAACTTCACACTTTTGGATTCAAGCTTCGATCCTTTTCCATTTGGAACATGTATGTAAGCAATGCTCCCAAAGACACGTAAGTGCGACACATTAGGCTTTTTATCACTCCATGCTTCTTGTGGCATCACACCATGAACACTTCTTGATGTAGAAAGATTTGATAAGTATGCCGCACGTGCCACTACCTCAGCCCATAATTCTTTCGGTATATTTTTGCTTTTAAGCATGCTGCGAACCATATTTAGAATGGTTCTATTTTTTCGTTCCATGACTCCGTTCTGTTGCGGTGATCTTGGAATAGTGAGATAATGACGGATCCCATTTTCTTTACAAAACTCTTTGAATTCACCACTTCTATCTATTTTCAAAGTTTTAATGAAGTATCCAACCTCTTTTTCAACTATAGCTTTAAAATTTTTGAAAGCTCCAAAAGCGTCACCTTTTGCCTTCAAAAAATAAACCCAAGTTTTATGAGAATAATCATTAATGAAAAGAAAAAAAATAATTGGCTTACCATAAAAGGATTGTTGGGTTTGGTGATTGCCTATTTATATTTTAGGAATAGATAACTTAACAAACTTAGTCTTGTCAAATTTAGAAGCACAACTATGTAATTGCTGTGAATTTGCTCTGTCAATGAAGTTGGAGATCAAACTCAAAAAGAGTTAGAATTCTTCAAAGTGTTTCAAGTTGAACTACGCCAAAGTCCTTATCAGCACCAAACTTGTAATAACACCAAACATACTGCTATTTTAACTAATGCCTGTGATGAATGTATTATTTTAATCAACAATTACTTACACAACAAAGCTGAGCTCTCGGACAGAGACACTGAAGAAAGAAACCTGCAAAATATCAGCCAAGTTTCCCGCCAAAGACGATTTCGCTCTCTCTCCTTTCTTACGAACCAGGCCAAAATAGAAAAAGTTTTAACCTAAATACACTTTTTAATATTATTAAAGCACATGCGTTGGACAAAGAAGAAATCCGACGCAAATACCATAACCATTTGCGACGGATATTTAAATAAACCGACGCAAATGTTTGAATAATTATATTTAAAAATTTTAAAGCATTTGTGTCGGTTCTTTAACTGACGTGACGCAAATTTGTTTATTTTTTTAATTATTTCACATCTTTGGTGTCGGTTGTACTAAATAACCGACGCAAATTCTTTTTAATTTATTTATACATTTGTTGCGTCGGTTCCTTAAAAAAACCAACGCAAATAATAAACACTATTTGCGTCGGTTTTTTAGACTAAGCGACGCAAATGGTGAACTAATTTATTTTTTAAATATTTTCAGAGAATTTTCTTCGGTTATGTAAAAAAACCGACGCAAATAGTTTTTATTATTTTTACAACAATGCCACCGCACTACTATATGCAACAGTTCTATTAAAAAACTGACGCAAATAAGGCGACGCATATGATCAGTTTTGTACTAGTGTGAGTTCCCTTAACGGGTTCCCTGACACTGTCATCTTTTGACACAGTATTTTAGGCTTCCTTGATGGTTCTTTTCACTGATACCTTTAAAAATACTTGTTCTCTTAATCACTGATACTTTGTTGGCTTTTTCTGGAATGTCTGATGTGCGGAATACTCATATTCTTTTAAGTAACAACAGTCATTCCCTGACACTGTCAAGTCTGTTGAAGTTATCACTGATGACTTGCCTAGTGTAAAAGTCTATCCTCTGATGACTGGTTTGTCCATCAGTGGATGCAAAACTTGTGCACATATACTAAGGTTTGTAAAATACCTTGAGTACTTATAGATGCATATTTATTTCTTTACTATATAATTATCATCGTTAACATTTATATCTAACACACACTGACATGACAGGGCTACAGTAACATGAAAGAAAAGTGATTGAACTTTTTCGGTTACTTTTCTAATCTTGACAAGTCTACAACAAAAAGCAAGAGAGAGAGATGAAAAAGTTTTAGAGAAAAACATGAATAGACATAAAACAATCTTTTCATATATTTACTGTATCAAATCTTGCTTATGTATTTTTACACACTTCCATGTAAAGAAAGAGTATTGAACAAATATATATATAGACAACCTCTCTCTCTATCACAGAGAAATACATACACATAGAACGAGTAAGAAATAACTTAATCTCTCTCTAAAAAATAAAAGGCTGAAATTCTTGTTTCAGATAAGGAAGCTGATTGAACAATCAGGTTGTATCAAAATCCTTGAGATTAATAAACTTTATTAGTCTTGAAATTTTTGTGTTATTTTGAGCTTTTTGTTATATTCTTTTTAACACACATAAGGTACAACATAATACAATACTTGTTCATTTATTTTGTTTATTGTTTGCAAAAAGTTTGAAAAGTTAAAAGTATTGTATTCAACTCCCCTTCTACAATACTCATCCAGAGAAAACAATTGGTATCAAAGTGAGACAGTTTTTATGAACTGAAAAAGATCCAAGATGAATACAAAGAAGGTTGCAAGCACCAAAATCCCTGTTGTTGAAAAGAACAACTACAACATGTGGAAAAGAAAGATGATGTTGTTCATCAGCACCCAAAATCCTATGTATCCAGGGATTCTAGAAAAAGGACCTTTTGTTCCTATGAAACATATTCTTGAAACCACAAAGGATGGTCAACTCAAATTTAAGAGAAACTCAAGATTCACCAAGTCTAGTTCTTAAGCAACTGGATCCAACTCAAGCAGTACCTCCAGAATTAGTTTCAAATGAGAATATAAAATTGCAATCCAAATCCTATGATGAGCTTCAGAAGAAGTATGACATACTCTTGAAGAAGCAAGACAAAACCTATATTGCTGAAGGAAAAAGTTGGGATGGTTATAATGAAATAGAACTAGAGGAGTATGTCAACATGACATTCATGGCCAACTCATCTGATGTTAGTTCAAGGAAATAAGACTGCTATCCATATTTAAACTTTTAAAAAATTAACTATATATAAAAACTTCATATAAAATTTTAGAAATGTAAGATCTCAATAAAGACATCCAAAACACAAAATCAAATAACATTATTTGTAATAAATTAAGGTTTACAAAACTAATAAAAAATTAAAAACTAAAATCTAATAATAATTTTGATTTGGGTTTCTCTGTTATATATATTAAAAAAATTAACAAATATTTATTTTTTAATTATTTTATAAGTAAAACTTAAAATTTTATTTGTGCAGGTGAAAACTTAATGAGTTGGAGCACCGCAATACGATTTGATATAGAGAAACCGATCAGGTGCTATTTTGCGCTCATCCGTAATTTCCACGCGACGCCATCGAAGGGCAAATCCACAAGGAAACATCACAACTCATATTCTTCCTTTCTCCTCAAAACAAACAGCAGAAATTTTCGAATCTAAGTAAATGGAGGAAAACTCCAGAAGAACTGAAGCCGAACGGCTCCTCGGAATCGCCGAGAAGTTCTTACAAAGCAGAGATCTCAACAGCTCCAGAGACTTCGCCGTTTTGGCTCAAGAGACGGCGCCGTTGCTCGACGGATCCGATCTCATTTTGGCCATCTCCGACGTTCTCCTTGCCGCCGACAAGCGAATCAATAACCAACCTAACTGGTACGCCATTCTACAGCTCGATGGCCGCTCCGAAGACCTCGATTTCCTCAAAAAACAGTATCGGAGACTTGCCCTCCTTCTGCATCCCGATAAGAATAAGTTCCCCTTCGCTAACGACGCGTTCCAGCTTGTGGCCGATGCCTGGACGGTCTTGTCCGACCCGGCCAAGAAATCGACGTACGACAGTATGTATTCTAGGTTTGATCCGTCGGCCATGAAAAGGCAAAAGCAGTTTCAGCCGGTGAGAGGGTCTCCGGCGACGTCACAGACGAGATCGTCTAGTTTTTGGACTGCCTGCCCGTATTGTTATAATTTGTTTGAGTTCCCTAGGGTTTACATGGATTGTTGTTTAAAGTGTAATAATTGTTGCAGGGCAATGCAGGCCGTCCAAATTCCGACTTTGCCCCCAATAGTACCGGGGAAGGAAGCTTATTATTGCTGCTGGGGATTTTTTCCGATGGGGTTTGTGGCAAAAAATGAGGGAGGAGGAGGAGGTGGAGAGCAGAGGAATCCGGGGTCAGGGTTTCCCAATTCGATGCCTCCCATGTTTGGGAATGCTGGGGAGCCGGATGCTAATGCTAATGGGGTTGCAGCAGATGATGGTTTTGTGGATGTTATGGCAAATAACAGGAATCAGAGTGGGAATGCAACTCCGGTTTATAATGTGACACCGGTTCATAAACCGGGAGCCAAAAAGAGGGGTAGGCCTCGGAAGAATTTGTAGAAATGTTGGAGCTAGGGAATGTGGGAAGAATGAGATGTGGAATTTGGAAAATTTTATGTTGCAGATGGACGAGCATTGAGGTTGACTGCAGTTTGAAGGTGGGTGGTGGGTCTCCAGCTGAATTTGGAAAAATGTGTTGCTTCGCAATTTGGTTGGGGAGTAGATGGGTAGTTTCGTTTCTTGTTTATTGGTTATTTTCTCTTCAATTAATGTTAATGACAATGTTGCTTGTAGAATATTGATATTTGTAGATTTAAGATTCTATGTTATAATGAAATGCTGCTCATGATAATTTTACAAGCTGTAGAATTTTTTTAATTTTATTTATTCTATTGTTTCTTGATGATATATTTTGATTGTTCATGGTCGTACACCTAATGATTTTTGAAGCATATCTCGTGAATTTTGAAAGTATTGCCATAACAATATAGTAATTTGTATTGAGACGTGAAGCTACAATTTCTCTTAACTGCCTTTTCCAGAATCCCGAGTTACCTATTTGTTTTTGTCGGACTAGCTGAGGGCAGTGGCAGCCTCTTTGTGTACCAGATATGCTGAAGATACCTCCAGTCCAGTCCCTCTTCACAATGCAAAATCTCAAACCATCACTCATCTGTGAGTATTTTCCTTGTCTGAGTATCATTTCTTCTGTTTTGACTTTTAATATTAATGGGGTATTTTGGTCTAATCTTGAGGTAGAGTGGATGGTCTATAATTGGATTGAATGGCTGGTCCAGTTCAAGAATCTCAGAGTTATGATATGTGTGAATCAACACAATTGAGTTTGAGTAAGATATCCTCCTCCTAAATTTATTCCTGTAGCCTTGTGGGTTTTAGATTTTAGTGGTTCTATCTCTAGCACTGGTTCTCCTCTGTCCCGCTACCTATTATCTGCTCACTGTCTCTTATCCTTATTTATGTGATCAATTACTGGATTAGCAAAAGAAACTGTAACATTTCTGTGCCAACAAATTGAATTATTAGTTTTATTTAATTGATGCAGGTTGGTGCTTAAATAAACATCAAACACTTGCATCAATCATGGAGTTTTAATACTTCTTCAGTTCATCAGTAATCTTTCAATCATCATCAAGCAGAAGTAAATTTTTTTAGTGTTTCACCAAAAGCTGATTGGAACAAATCTAGCCATCGTCGTTCTTGTTCTAAATATGCAATGACGGAGAAAAATGAAGAATGGGGTATCTTTGTCATTGTTGGCGAAGGCAGTGGACCCTAGTGTGGAAATAAAGGAAATACCATAGAACTCTGTGTTCCCTTCCTCTATAATTTCAACAGGACCCAAGAGAGAATTTCGTTTAGAGGGTGGGTTTTGTAAGAAGTCTAGTTTTCTAAACAACTTTCCCAACCGTTGGAACTCAAAATACGAAAGAGGAAGATATTCTTGTTCTGCACCGGAAAGAAAATATTAGCCTACAAATTTTGAGCACATCACCAGCTTACTTTACCCCATTTCTTCGTGTCGTCTTGAGATGAGAGAAATTCTGATCCCGATGTAAGGATGGACGGTTGCCTCGATACGAGAAATTATTCCATTTTCTCGTTCTCGTCTCAAGATGAGAAAATTTAATCTTGAGACAAGGAGGGAAGGTTGACTCGGGATGAGAAATATTCTAATCTGGAGGCAAGGATGGAAGGATGAAATTGGTTCTCGTCTCGTCATGAGATGAAAAATTCTGATCTGAAGGTAAGGATAGAAGGTTGTTTAATAAGAAATTACTCAATTCTCGAGATGAGAAATTTTAATCTTGAGACAAGGAAGAAAGATTGTCCCGAGAAGAGAAATATTTTGATCTCGAGGCAAGGATGGAAGGATGAAATTGGAGAAAGTAAACCGAATTGCTTCCGCAATATCTGTAGGTTGCCCAAGTATTGCTCATGAATTATTAGTTACTATGCAACTAATGAGAGGTTTTTGCGGAGTATTTCCTTCCTTTTTGATTTGATTTTAATTCCAAAGTCTCTATTTGCTTTTTGCTACATAATGGTATTTTAGATGATTCAGATACCCAATAACTGAATTTCAGTATCATCAATGAGACATTCCATTACAAATAGTCAATAGTCTTCCGAAAACTTAAAATAGGTAGGAGACTAAACACTAGTAGGTATCAACTGTTCTGGTGTAGTTAACTATCAAGTTAGTTTGGCTATGTCATTCTCTGTTCCAGTTTATTAACTTCAAACGACCCGTGGCAATTTCTGTCTCTATTCTATTCTCTTCTCTCTTGTTTTAATAAGTAGTTTATTATTAATAATCTGATCATTTATACTATTTTTACTCTAAAATTAGAGATACATATTTTTTTAGTTTTTCAGAATTTGAAATATATTTTTATTTTTAGACGATAAAAAATTCTAAAATTATTTTAAAAGCCTTAAAAAAATCTCAACATAGACATGGAACCCTAAGCAAAGTGTCGGACGCAAGCATTGAGCAAAGTCTCTAGTATTTGCTCTATCACTTCATCAGCGAGTAAGATGGCGAATTGATAAAGTATTTGCTGAACTAACTAATCAAAAAATAAATAATAGTTTGGATTGTTTTAAAAATAGAATTCTCTCGGTTCTAAGTTATTTGTAACGGTTGATTTTGTACAATTATTAAGAAAAAAGTAGAATTTTGATTGACTAATTTATATTGGGCATAATTAGAACCATTTATTTTTATTAGAAATTTATCAGCCGATACTTAGTTTTAAAAATAATTCTCATCATGTTCAATATTGTTATAACTCTTTCCATGCAATTTTGTTACTGAAAGACCAATTAAGTTTACTCTTTGAATAATTAAATGACTTTAGTTTTTATTAGGAATTATATCATTTGATGATGATGTATAAACTTAGAATTGTGAGATTTTGTAATTGTACATATACCTGCAGTAATGCACTATGAGAAACTATTATTAGAGACTGCAGGTAAGTATAAGAGACTACAAAGACTGCATTTGGAGAGTTCAACAAAAGTTAAAGTTGATCAAGCAAAATTAGCCTATTGGAGACTAAATTTTTGTTCATCGAAAACTAAGTTTTCATTCATCAGAGACTAAATCTTTGTTCATTGGAGACTAAGTTTTTATTCATCGGAGACTGGGTTTTTGTTCATCGGAGACTGAGTTTTTGGTCATCAGAGACTAATGTTGAAACAATCAGAGACTAAAACAAAGACACTCCAATGCATTAAAGTAGTCTTGAGAAGATTTGACCGTCGCCAAGCTCAAAATAACTATCGCCAAAGTCGTCGGGCAAATCAATAACATCGCCAAACTCAAAATTACTCATCGCCAAAGTCGTTGGTTAATTTACACTAGCGCCAAAGTGCTAGGGCATCAGTAGATAAAATGTGAAGCACCAAAGTGCTTGGGCGTCAAGTGATAAATCTCTCGGCATCAGGGGATGAGATTCTCGGCGTCAGGGGATGAGTGTCTCAGCATTAGAAGATAGTTTTCTCGTCATCAGGGGATGGACTTCTCGGTACCAGAAACTGTCCATCAGAGGATAAATATCCACTGATGAACAAAACAGCTTGTCAGGGGATAAATATCCATTGATAAACAGAGACTGTCTATCAGGGGGATAAAATAATCAGAGACTAAACATGACATATGAGATGACACATGATTGAGTTCACAAATTCGCTAACTCAAGTTTAAAGGCGATAGAATTAAAATATAGATGGTGGTCTAATAAGGAGAGATTGGCTACCAAAGAAGTTTCAAGGAGATTAGTTATACACTGCAGGTCTAAACACTAATATAAAGAAAAGTTATACTTATACATGAGCATGCGTATATAGCTGCTGGAGTGAAAACTGTAGAGATAACTTATAGAAAGTTGAAGGAGGAAAATATGAAAACTGGTCCAATTAAAAACCAGGAAGCTTATAGAAATAAGTTATTCACTGCAGAGATAACTTATCATGGGAACTCTAAGAGGAAAAGAAGGAACTGGTGTGCTGATACACCAGAGATGTTACATAACAGATCGGCGTGCAAGGAAGGTCATGCAAAAAGAAGAAGTTATGTGACAGAGCTGTAATTATCAAAGAATATCAGAGATATTTTTGGAGGCAAGTCACTGAAGAAGAACAAGGAAACTATGTCTATAAATAGAGACATGGAGCAGCTGAGATAATACACATCGAGATATAACATCACACATTGAGATACACAAAAAAACACAAGTATTCTTATTATCTCAGAAAGAAACAAGTTTTTCATAACTTGAGCGTAACAAGTTTTCATAACTTGAGAGAAGCTAGAATTCATATTCTAGAGTGCAACTGTTATTTTAAACAGAGATTGTCTGCAGTTGGTAATCACTACCAGAAAGAATTGTAAAGATTCAAATTGATTTACAATAAATGTACATATTGTAGGTTAATATTCATATCTTGTAATTTGCTTTACTGTTTCATATGTTATATCTTTTCAGTAAAGTTGTTTTAACTATTCTTAAGTTTTAAAGTATATTAAACAGTTTAACTCAAAGAAAAGTTAGTAATTGTATTCAACCCCCTCTTCTACAATTACTTCACAGGACAAACAATTGGTATCAGAGCAGTTCTAGATTAATTCAATCTAGAGATCATGAGTAATTCGAAGGACAACCCCAGAGTTTCACAACTCAAGAAGGGTGAATACTTATTCTGGAAACAAAGGATCTTAAGTTATCTTGATGCAAAAGATGACCAATACCTGAAGATTATTAAAAAAGGTCCTCTAAAAATAAAGAAGTTTGTACCTGGCATCAGCTCTGATGGAGTTACTGCACCAGACAAATATGAAGTAAAAACTCCAAAAGAATTTACTTAATCAGAAAAGGAAGAGTCTGACAAGGATAAAAAGGTCAAAGATATCCTTATCACAACACTTGATAACAACATGCTATACAAAGTTATGAAGTGCAAAACATCCAAGGAGGTTTGGAACAAGCTCACTGTCTTATGTGAAGGGAATGACCAAATCAAGCTAAACAAGCAACTCCTGCTGATTCAACAATATGAGTTGTTTACTGCCAAGGATGGTGAATCTCTTGATGATCTATATGAGAGATTCATCCAATTAATTAATGATTTATCTACCTACAGCCAAGAGTATTTTGTGCTTCAAGTGAATCACAGATTTCTAAGAGCTCTTCCCAGACATTGGGATCCAAAGACTACTGCAATTAAAGAAGACAACAAAGATCTAGGTTTTCTAACACTGGATAAGATATATGAAAACTTGAAGACCTATGAGTTGGAAATCCAGCAATGGAATAAGCAACACTCCAAAGATAAATATGTTACACTGATTGCAGAGCCAAAGAAAAAGAAGCTTGGTGGACACATGAAGGTTTCCATTAAGAAAGAAAATTTCATTGATGAGGAGATAGAAAAAAGTGAGACTAAAGAAAATGAAGCTAGGAGTTATATACCTGAGGAGCTAGATGAAATTGATGAAAGCTTGACCTACATTGCTAGGAAATTCAAAAACCTAAGATTTTAAAGAGGGAGGAAGTTCAGGAAAGGCTCATCAACATCAACATCTACTCCTGTCAAGCCAAGTCAACTAACCATGATTGATAAATCTAAATTCAGGTGTTATAACTGCAATGAGTTTGGTCACTTTGTCAATAAATGCAAGAAGCCCAAAGCTGAGAAGAAGAAAGATTTCAAGGATGATCAAGTAGTTTATAAAAAGAAATATTTGATCTTCTCAAGAAAAAGGGAAAGACATATATAGCTGAAGGCAAGGATTTGGTGGATTCATATGAATCTGATGCTGAGGAAGAGATTGTAAATTTGGCTATAATGGCTAAATCCTTAAATAATTTTGAAGGAGAAGTTGAATCACAAAACTCATCACCAACTAAGGTAAATAACTTCAATATTTCTTCAATTTTTAAAAATGAATGTGATGCTACCATTCAAGAAATGGCCAAATAGATTTATGACTTGCATGCTAGTTTAAGATCTCTTACTAAAGAAAATAATAGGATTACTGAGACCAATAATATTGTTTCAAAAAGAAACTCATTTTTAGAATCTAAATTGTTAATCCTAGAAAAGGCCAAATCTGAAACTCTTAATGCTAAGAGACATCTTGATAATACGTTGAAAAGAAAAGAATATCTAGTTGAAAAACTCAAGGTTAAACAAGATAAAATAAAACAATGGACACAATCCTCACACAAAAGTGCATGATCTTTTAAACCCTAATCAAAAGGCTGGAATATGATACTTAAATATGCCCATTGTTGTATCAGTTGGTGAATAACCCATCACCACCGATAAAGATGAAGAAAAAGAAGCTAAAACTGAGCCTAAAACTATAGGTAAATTAAAACCAATCAAATTTGTTAAACCTACTAAGACTGAAATAGGTGAGTGTTCTAAAGTTGTAAATTCCACATCTGTAAAGAAAACTTTGGAACCAGTGTTGGAGAAAAATGTTACTAAGAACATTGGTTTCATTACCAAAATACAATTAAAAGAAAAGCTAAAAAGCAGTCCAATATCTGAGCCTAAGAAAAACAGGAATGGTAAATTAGGTATTAATAAATACAGTAATTATGCACCAATACCTAATACACCTAGGAAGACATGCACCAAGTGTGGGAACTCGAACCACCTTACTTTTCAATGCACAAAAGTTATGTTAGAACAAAATAGGCTGAAGTGTTTGTAGAAGAGGGGGAGGGGAGGGGGGGTTAATACAAACACTCAAAACTTTTCGATCTTTAAAATCTTGTTAAGCACTGATGGAAATAGCTACAATATCAGAAAAGCTATAATGACTTTAAAATGAACACACAAGCATTCAAGTTAAAATAGTTGTATTAAAACTTGATGTTTTTCTGGAAATTTGTTTAACCACAAATGTGATTAAACAGCTACAAAATCTGTAACAAGTTACAGCTTCAAATTCACACTCACTAGCTTTTCTAACTTTCTTTGAATATTTCTCTCAAGATATATTACAAAGCTTCTCTCTAGTGTTTGTGTGCTTCTCTTTGTGTTGGTTAATACGTTAGATATCCACACTTTGTGTAATGAGAACTCTTTTGCATATATAGAAGATCAGTAGTTGAACTCACGTGCTTGGATGTGCTGCTCGTTTCAACTTAGCCACATATATCACATCGATGTCCTTTTGGAATGATGTGTCAGACTGTTGTTACTTTTATTGCTTCTTTTTCTTCCCCTGATCTGCGTGCATTTAATGATCGAGAGTTGTCATTGGACCACCAAACTTCAAGAAATATCTTTCCAGTTTATATCTCTTGCTTCTGTAACAAGCTTCATTGATTTGCATGTAAGACCTGATGACGAGTGTATGCAGTCATAACTGTCTACTAATAGCAAGCCCTGATGTGGACTTGATCAGTGCTTCTGGATCCCCCTGATGACGAGTCCTGTCTAAGACTCGATCAGTGCTTCAACCTTCACTTGAGTTATCCAAGTGCTTCTTGATCCCCTGACGTTAAGACTCAAAACATCTACTGATAGCTACCACTAATGCAGTGCTGAACATTCCCCCTGACGGGTTAGCTTGACACTGTCATACCCTGATGAGTTCCCCTGACAGGTTGGCATGTCATTGTCATGCCCTGACACATTTCCCTGATGTGTTGATCTGCCTTTGTCATCCCCTGATGGGTTCCCTTACGGTTTTAATCACTGAAACTTTGTTGATTTTGTTTGGAATGTCTGATGTGCGGAATACTTAAATGTTTTTTAGTAACAACAGACATCCCTCTTCACTATCAAGTCCTTTAGAAATTTCAACTAATGACTTGTCTAGTGTGAAATACTTCATCCCCTGATGACTAAGTTGATCATCAGTGGATGTAAAATATGTGCATATACTTAGGTTTGTAAAACACTCTGAGTATGTACAGATGCACAAACAAAACTCTAAGAATCATCATCATTTACACATAACAAGTTACTAATAACATGCATGTTCCTCCTGTTTCATATGTAGCTCCTTATCCATACATTGCTCCACCTCAATATATGTCATGTCATAATTGTAGTGATTTTAGACATCCATCATATGCTTGCAATGCTTATGAAATTGTTATTATGCTTATCCCTCTATGTTTTAACTTGATTATCAGGGGATACCATCAGGGAATAACTTGACTGTCAAGGGGATACCATCAAGGCATACCATTAGCAGTCGAGTCTGTTAGGGGATATGCTCAGGGGATAACCTGAACACTGCAACAATAGATGACATTAGTGGATAACATTTTGTTTTAACATCAGGGGATCAAGAAGCATTGATCTAATTCCACATCAGGGATAAACATTAGTGGATAGTGAAGCGCTAATCAAGTCTACATCAAGGCTTGTTATTAGGAGATCTAGAAGCACTAATCAAGTCAATATCAGGGCTTGTCATCAGGGGATAGTTAAGACCTAATTCACACATCATCAGGGCTTAAGAGATGCACTGATACTTGGCAAAGAAGTAAGGGTTATAATTGGGAAATATTCCTTGAAATCCGGTGGTCCAACAACAACCTTTACATTAGAAATGCATAGAGAACAGGGACTGAAGTAGAAGCAATACTAGCCAATAACAATCTGACACGTGTATTTTTGAAAGGACAATGGCAGGACATACTGCAGTTAGGTTGAAAAAGAAGCATGTCAAGCATATGAGTTCTATTTTTGTTTTCCTACATATGGAAGAGTTGTTACATGCTACCAAAAATAGTTGAGAGAGAGAGAGAGAAACAAAGATTTAGAAAAACTTAGAAATATCTTTGTTAACATTCACATACTAGAGATAAGCTTTATAATATTTCTTGAGAGAAATATTTAGAGAGAAATTGTAGCTAGTGTGTGAAATAAGAAGCTATAATCACTTACAAAATTGTAGTTGTTTACTCACTTTGTGATTATACAGATTCCTAGAAAAAACCAAAGTTATAATACAATTATTTTAACTTAAATTTTTGCGTGCTCATTTTAATTTCTGTAAGGTTTTTCTGTATATTGCAACTATTAGTTTGTGCTTATTTAGTCTTAATAGAGGAAAAAAGTTGTGGTGTTTGTATTCAACCTCCCCTTCTACAAACACCTTAGCTTATTTTGTTTAAACAATTGGTATCAGAGCTTACTAGTACATTAAACTTGCTAGAAGAATCTATGGCTAACAAAGCTGGATATAGTAAGGTTCCCATACTAGAACGTGGAAAGTACTTCTTCTGGAGACAACGAATGATAGTTCATCTTAAATCTATTGATGATGAATACTTAAAAGTTCTAGAAGAAGGTCCTCACATACCAAAGAAGCTCATTCCTAAAGAGGTAATGAATGAAG
Source organism: Centella asiatica (assembly GCA_014636745.2). NCBI lineage: Eukaryota > Viridiplantae > Streptophyta > Magnoliopsida > Apiales > Apiaceae > Centella > Centella asiatica. Next base: position 1,277,590 of record CM025782.1, read on the forward strand.
TTAATGTTGGGGAACGTTTGGTCCCAAAGGCTACTGATGAAACGACTCTAGAGGAAAGAGATAAAGTGAAGAAGGATCTCAAAGTTACTGGTATCCTTTATAATGACTTAGATGATGAGATGCTTAACAATATCATGAATCTCAACACATCTAAGTCAATATGGGATACCATCTAGATCCTATGTGACGGTACAGAGGACGTACAAGAAAACAATCTGTAATTGTTAACACAACAATATGAGTGGTTCATAATGAAATCTGGTAAATCACTAAATGAAATGTTTGATAGATTCAACAAGTTGGTAAATGACCTAAAAATGTATGAGAAGACCTATTGCAACAAAGATGTGAATAGAAAATTCATGAGGGCACTTCCCATATCATGGGATCCAAAGACCACAACCACCAGGAAATCCAAGGATATGAATCTCCTAGACTTTGATAGGCTTTATGGCACCTTAAAGACATATGAACTGGAGGTTCAACAGAGATCTAAAATACCAGGGGATATTAGGAAGCTTAACTTTGTAGCCCTAATGGCTAGCAAGAAGAATAAAATAGAAGCAGAACAAAGTGTCTTGATGAAGTAACAACTAAGAGATGCTGAGGAAAGTGAGGAGGAGAATGAAGACAATGAAGCGACCTCAAAGGGGATTGAGTACACCCTTGAAAAGTTAGAGGAAATGGATAAAATAATGGCCTTCCTTGCAAGAAGGTTCTCCAAGCTGAAATTTCAAAAGCCAAAAGGGACAAAGAAATTTACTGCAAGGAAACCAGTGGCACAAGAAACTTTATTGACAAATCAAGAATCAAGTGCTACAAATGCAATGAAATAGGACACTTTGCAAATGTGTGCCGCAAGGCCAACCATGAAAGTGAGCCCAAAGGGAAGGATGTTATCATGGATTACAAGAAGAAATACTTTGACCTTCTTAATGCAAACAAGAAGGGCAAAACATATATTGTTGAGGGAAATAACTGTGCTGACTCAGATGAAGAAGAAGCTAAGGAATATGCCAACCTAGCCGTGATGGCCTCATCTATTAACAGTAGCAGCTCATAGGTTGGTCTCGAGATTTCCCCTAACATGTCTAAAAATGATTGTTTTAAAATTGTTAAGGAAATGACTTGTGGGATTAGAGACCTCTATAACACTTTAAGGAATGTTATAGTTGAGACTGAGAGAGTGCATAAAATCAATGAACAACTAACTGCTAGAAACACTCTTTAGAATCAGAAATTACTAGACTTGAGAATCTAGAAAATGAACTCATAAAGACTAGGAACCTTCTTAACTGTGCCATAAAGAGAGAAGAATGGACCTCCAAAAACTAAAAGAAGAGAAGGAGGTCATAATAAAGTGAACTGAGTCTAGCAAGAAACTAGAGGATCAATTAAACAATAGAAAATCTGATCTTAGGACTGGTATAGGCTACGAGGAGACTCAAATGAAGCAACCTCCAATTGAGATTGAAAAGGCTACTAGCTTTGTTAAAAGGCATGTGCAACCTATTAAGTTTATAAAGGCAGTAACCAAACTAGAGAAAGAGAATGTCTTCCCTAAGAGTGTAGCTTCCACAAGTGGTGGAAGTGACAAGATGTCTGTTTTTCCCAAAGTCCCCACCAAGAAGGAGCTTCTCTATGCATCAGTGGATCAGGGGATGTGAGTGCATCAAACCTTAGAAGCCCTTCAAGGGATAAAGGTCTGTCAGGGGATAAGAAAAAAAATAGGAATGTGTTAGATATAAATGATGATGATGATGATGTTTAAGGGAATAAATGTGCATATGTAGATACTTAAGGTATTCTATAAACCTTAGTATATCTGCACAAGTTTTGCATCCACTGATGGAAGCCGTCAAGGGAAGGCATCAGGGGATGACCTCGTTAGGGGAACCCATCAGGGGAAACACTCTAATGTCCAGACTTTGGCGACAACATACCTCTCGATGAGTTTGGCGATGGCTATCAATCACTTTGGTGATAGTTTATCTCGTGACGAGTTTGGCGATGGCTAACAATAACTTTGGTGATAGTCACTTTTATCCACTGACGATGAGTTTGGCGATAACGTAAATTGCCTGACGAGTTTGGCGATGACTTATATTGTTCGACAAGTTTGGCGATGACAAAAGATCAACTTGTGACAACCCCAAAATCCCTTACCGGACCAGGGCTTCGTCAAAAGAAGGAAAGATAACTTCACATCCATACATAGCATAAATACTGATAAAAAGAAAATAGTAAAGAGTTATTATAACCCAAAATATTACATTCTCAACGGAAGCTATTCTATCTTTATATTATAATACATAACATCACATTTCAAAACATTTTCCTTCATTCCTTATTGGCACTCAAAAGGGTTAATAAAACTCAGTAGCCGATCATCTTTATCTTCCCCTTGTCAGAGCGTTCAGCCTTTGGACCATGCCCTGCAAGACATTAAGTTCAACAAGAATGAGTGATTTACGCCCAACAAGTATATAAACAAATCAGATAAACAAATCTGGAATATTGATGGAAGTTCAATTCTATTTATGAGGCTCAGTGAAACAATACTAATGCCTCATAAATCTTTGAAAAAATCTTTAGGATCACTGATGATAAACAACGTGTAATCCTCCTTAAAGAAAGACATGTATTCATCTGTGTTAGGTTTTATGAACATTTGATGTTGATTGTCTTTAGAATACTTAGGAATACAAATGTACAGAAAAGTGTTGGTTTGTAACACTTTAGTTTTGTAGCTAGCAGTAGTATCTCTTGTTTGTAAATTAGTCATTATAATAAAGAGATAGGTTCATTTCTTTTGTATGTACTGCTGGAATACTTGTTGAGTTTGTTCAACAAGTTGTTTAAATTAATTAGTCCTTCGGAGATTGATTTTGGCTTGTCGGAGATTAAGGGAAAAGTCTATCAGAGAATAAAGTTTTGTTCATTAGAGATTGGACTTTGCCCATCGGAGATTGAAGAATCCTTCATCGGAGATTAAAATGTTCATCAGAGATCGAAGGATTGGTCATCGGAGATTAAAGCTTACGTCATCGGGGATTGTAACTAAAGAGTCAGAGATTAATGCTGACGTCATCAGAGATTAAAACAATACCTCGGAGATTAAAAGCTGACATCACCAGAGACTAAAGCCAAAGCATCGGAGATTACACGAAGTAAAGCATCAGAGATTACACGTTGTAAAGCATCGGAGATTACTCAAAGTGATCAGGGACTAATTAAAGAAGCTATCGGAGATTAGTCGAAGACTTAATCACTGATGGAGTTAGAGTTCAAATCAAAGAAGGAAAGTCTTCCATGCACACGTAGACTTTATTGAAGACGTAGCTGATAAGGAAACTTGTTAGAAATCTTTCAATTGGAAAGATTGTATTTGATTTGAATTAGGAAGCTAGGTTTTTGATAACTTAGTTTTAGAAGCTGTAATTATAAATTACAGAAAAGAAATACGAAGCTGTGTATGTGTATAGAGAGAGAGAATTGAAAGTGTTGTATTTTATATATACACAGAATAGAAGCTGACGATCAAAGCTTGTTTTGATTGTTAGAAAACTTGTAATCAATTGTTAAATCAATAAAAGCAATTGTTTATAAAGTTTTGATCTTGTTCTTTATATTCCGCAGAAGAGTTTAATTTCTTAAAGAACAAGAAATCAAAAAAGTTGTGAGAACTTGTATTCAACCCCCCTTCTACAAGTTCTAGGTCATCTCACTGGGAAAACAATTGGTATCAGAGCCTTTAATTGAAAATACTCAATTAACAAGATTCTGAGATGGCCAACAACGACGAAGCAAGCAGCTCTAACATGATTGCGTATAATGGAGGACGTGATGGTCGAACCAGGATCCCTATCCTGAAGAGGGATGAATATCCAATGTGGAAACAAAAGATGTATATGCACTTGAGAGCAACAGATCCAGATTACATAGATAGGATTGAGAAGGGTCCTTATCTACCCAGGAAATTTATTCCTGCAAAAACCGTAGAAGGATCTATTGTGGCAGAACACTTTGTACTTGCACCAGAAAGTGATTATACCAACGAGGACAAGTTACAAGTGTTGAAAGATGCTAAAGTTATGAACATACTTTATAATGGAATCGATAAACATATGTTCAATAGCATCATCAATTGCACAACATCTAAACAAGTCTGGGACACCATCAAGGTCCTATATGAGGGGACTGATCAAGTCAGGAAGAACAGGCGTTCACTGCTGACTCAACAATATGAATTCTTTCAAGCAAAGCCTAATGAACCAATCACATCAATCTATGAAAGGTTCAATTCTTTGCTTAATGACTTGACCATACTTGGTAAGACATATGATAATGAAGATATTAATACCAAGTTCATGAGAGCCCTCCCTCCTAGCTGGGATCCAAAGACTACTGCAGTTAGGGAGGCTCATGATATGGAAACCCTCACACTGGATAGGCTCTACGGAAACTTAAAGACATATGAACTTGAAGTAGAGCAAAGACAACGCATGCATGGAAGAGATAAAGGAGCTGCGTTGATGGTTGAGACAAACAAGTCTCAAGAGAAGCTTGATGATGAATCCTCTGATGCTAGCTCGACTGATAATGAGGATGAACTGGATACCGATGATGACATGGAGGAATTCATGGCATTCATGGTTAAACAGTTTAAGAAATTTAGGGCTAGCAGAAAAGGAAGGAAGTCATCAAGAAAGCCTAACCCAAAGCGAGAAGGTCAAAAAGTCACCTTCGACTTAAAGAAAATAAGATGCTACAATTGCGATGGGTTAGGGCACTTTGCCAATGAGTGCAAGAAGCCTAGATCTAATGATAGATCTAAGGATGAAAAATCAAGGAAGGACTTTGCTGACAAGAAAGCTAAATCCAAAAGCAAAGCCTTGATTACTGAGGGAAAGGATTGGATTGACAGCGACTCTGATGAAGAAGTTGTCAACTTTGCCCTAATGGCTCGTAGTGACGAGTCAAGTGATTCTGCAAAGGTATGTAATGCAAATCAGAATTTTAACGTGCTTAATTTACTTGATACATCTAGCATTGAAAGCATGCAAAAAGATATATCTGATTTGCATGTCAGTTTTAGGTCTTTAACTATAGAGCATACCAATGTAAAAGAATCACGTGACAATCTCTTAAAAAGAAACAATTTTCTTGAAGAGAGATTGGCACAGTTTGATACTATCAAGTCTGATTTAAACAAATCACATCACATGATTGATGCTTTGAAAAAGAGGGAATATTACTTAGTAGAACAACTTGAAATTGCTCAAGCTAAGATTAAATTGTGGAATACTTCCTCTAAAAAGTTAAAAGACTTGGTAGAGTATCAAACTATAGGTCAAAAATCTGGACTAGGTTATGATGAAAATCTTGATAGTAGTTCAGATTTAATTGATCATATTGAAGCTGTTGAGTCCACAACTGAAAAGCCTAAAGCTGCAAGAAAAATTAACTTTGTATCTCCTGTTCATGAACCCAGATTTATTAACATTCAAGATCAACAAAACACTGAAAAAACAAGTTTTAATCAAAAGACAGTGAATATTGTTGAGAAGAATGATATCAAACATTTAAATATTGGGTTTATGACAAAGAAACAGTTAATAAAGAAATTGGAAACTGTTCCAATACAAAAGGCTGAAAAAGCTGTGGAATCAAACAGAAGCAAGAAAAATAGGAATGGCAAGTTAGGCATTAACAAATATACCAACTATGCTTCAATGCCTGATGCTCCTAGAAAAACATGTCATGTATGTGGTAATCCAAACCACATAGCTATGCACTGTAGGAGCAGAAATAAAATTCCTATGATTGAGACTGCTAACTCAAAGACAATAAAAGATAAATCACCTGTAAAAAGGTCAAGTAATCTTTGCATAGAAAATAATAAATCAAAGTCAAGTAGTCTCACAAACAATGGAAGCAAGACTGTAAATTGCCCAATTAAAATCAAACATGGAAAGAGGCAGTCGACTTATTCTGAGTCAAGTCTTGAAACTGCAGCTAGTGAGAAAGGACTCAAGAAGATTTGGGTCCCAAAAATCTCAAACTAGTTCTCTCTACTGTGCAGGGCAAAAAGAAGAAATCATGGTACTTGGACAGTGGTTGTTCAAGGCACATGACTGGAGATAAGTCCCTGCTAAAACAGTATGAAGAGAGAAGTGGCCCAAGAGTCACTTTTGGAGATGATAGCAAAGGCCATACAAGAGGATATGGATCTGTTGAACATGGAGATGTCATCTTCACAGAAGTAGCACTGGTTGACGGCTTAAAGCACAATCTACTAAGTGTGAGTCAACTATGTGATAAAGGATTCAATGTCACTTTTAAAGAAGATCAATGCTTAGTGAGTGACAAAGAATCAGGGACTGTGATTTTGACAGGAAAAAGAAAAGGGAATTTGTACATTGCAAATCTCATTTCTCCAACTGATCAAATCACATGTCTATATAGCAAAGCTTCAACTGATGAGAGTTGGCTTTGGCATAAGAAGCTTTCCCACTTGAATTTCAAGAATATCAATAGTCTTGTGAGGAAAGGATTGGTAGCTGGCATTCCACAATTGGAATTTACACAAGATGGATTGTGTGATGCATGCCAGAAAGGAAAGCAAAGAAGTGTATCATTCAAAAACAAACCAGCAACATCAATCACTGA
>CM025782.1:1289261-1313578 GCA_014636745.2 Centella asiatica
AGTTTTAGAAGCTGTAATTATAAATTACAGAAAAGAAATACGAAGCTGTGTATGTGTATAGAGAGAGAGAATTGAAAGTGTTGTATTTTATATATACACAGAATAGAAGCTGACGATCAAAGCTTGTTTTGATTGTTAGAAAACTTGTAATCAATTGTTAAATCAATAAAAGCAATTGTTTATAAAGTTTTGATCTTGTTCTTTATATTCCGCAGAAGAGTTTAATTTCTTAAAGAACAAGAAATCAAAAAAGTTGTGAGAACTTGTATTCAACCCCCCTTCTACAAGTTCTAGGTCATCTCACTGGGAAAACAATTGGTATCAGAGCCTTTAATTGAAAATACTCAATTAACAAGATTCTGAGATGGCCAACAACGACGAAGCAAGCAGCTCTAACATGATTGCGTATAATGGAGGACGTGATGGTCGAACCAGGATCCCTATCCTGAAGAGGGATGAATATCCAATGTGGAAACAAAAGATGTATATGCACTTGAGAGCAACAGATCCAGATTACATAGATAGGATTGAGAAGGGTCCTTATCTACCCAGGAAGTTTATTCCTGCAAAAACTGTCGAAGGATCTATTGTCGCAGAACACTTTGTACTTGCACCAGAAAGTGATTATACCAACGAGGACAAGTTACAAGTGTTGAAAGATGCTAAAGTTATGAACATACTTTATAATGGAATCGATAAACATATGTTCAATAGCATCATCAATTGCACAACATCTAAACAAGTCTGGGACACCATCAAGGTCCTATATGAGGGGACTGATCAAGTCAGGAAGAACAGGCGTTCACTGCTGACTCAACAATATGAATTCTTTCAAGCAAAGCCTAATGAACCAATCACATCAATCTATGAAAGGTTCAATTCTTTGCTTAATGACTTGACCATACTTGGTAAGACATATGATAATGAAGATATTAATACCAAGTTCATGAGAGCCCTCCCTCCTAGCTGGGATCCAAAGACTACTGCAGTTAGGGAGGCTCATGATATGGAAACCCTCACACTGGATAGGCTCTACGGAAACTTAAAGACATATGAACTTGAAGTAGAGCAAAGACAACGCATGCATGGAAGAGATAAAGGAGCTGCGTTGATGGTTGAGACAAACAAGTCTCAAGAGAAGCTTGATGATGAATCCTCTAATGCTAGCTCGACTGATAATGAGGATGAACTGGATACCGATGATGACATGGAGGAATTCATGGCATTCATGGTTAAACAGTTTAAGAAATTTAGGGCTAGCAGAAAAGGAAGGAAGTCATCAAGAAAGCCTAACCCAAAGCGAGAAGGTCAAAAAGTCACCTTCGACTTAAAGAAAATAAGATGCTACAATTGCGATGGGTTAGGGCACTTTGCCAATGAGTGCAAGAAGCCTAGATCTAATGATAGATCTAAGGATGAAAAATCAAGGAAGGACTTTGCTGACAAGAAAGCTAAATCCAAAAGCAAAGCCTTGATTACTGAGGGAAAGGATTGGATTGACAGCGACTCTGATGAAGAAGTTGTCAACTTTGCCCTAATGGCTCGTAGTGACGAGTCAAGTGATTCTGCAAAGGTATGTAATGCAAATCAGAATTTTAACGTGCTTAATTTACTTGATACATCTAGCATTGAAAGCATGCAAAAAGATATATCTGATTTGCATGTCAGTTTTAGGTCTTTAACTATAGAGCATACCAATGTAAAAGAATCACGTGACAATCTCTTAAAAAGAAACAATTTTCTTGAAGAGAGATTGGCACAGTTTGATACTATCAAGTCTGATTTAAACAAATCACATCACATGATTGATGCTTTGAAAAAGAGGGAATATTACTTAGTAGAACAACTTGAAATTGCTCAAGCTAAGATTAAATTGTGGAATACTTCCTCTAAAAAGTTAAAAGACTTGGTAGAGTATCAAACTATAGGTCAAAAATCTGGACTAGGTTATGATGAAAATCTTGATAGTAGTTCAGATTTAATTGATCATATTGAAGCTGTTGAGTCCACAACTGAAAAGCCTAAAGCTGCAAGAAAAATTAACTTTGTATCTCCTGTTCATGAACCCAGATTTATTAACATTCAAGATCAACAAAACACTGAAAAAACAAGTTTTAATCAAAAGACAGTGAATATTGTTGAGAAGAATGATATCAAACATTTAAATATTGGGTTTATGACAAAGAAACAGTTAATAAAGAAATTGGAAACTGTTCCAATACAAAAGGCTGAAAAAGCTGTGGAATCAAACAGAAGCAAGAAAAATAGGAATGGCAAGTTAGGCATTAACAAATATACCAACTATGCTTCAATGCCTGATGCTCCTAGAAAAACATGTCATGTATGTGGTAATCCAAACCACATAGCTATGCACTGTAGGAGCAGAAATAAAATTCCTATGATTGAGACTGCTAACTCAAAGACAATAAAAGAAAAATCATCTGTAAAAAGGTCAAGTAATCTTTGCATAGAAAATAATAAATCAAAGTCAAGTAGTCTCACAAACAATGGAAGCAAGACTGTAAATTGCCCAATTAAAATCAAACATGGAAAGAGGCAGTCGACTTATTCTGAGTCAAGTCTTGAAACTGCAGCTAGTGAGAAAGGACTCAAGAAGATTTGGGTCCCAAAAATCTCAAACTAGTTCTCTCTACTGTGCAGGGCAAAAAGAAGAAATCATGGTACTTGGACAGTGGTTGTTCAAGGCACATGACTGGAGATAAGTCCCTGCTAAAACAGTATGAAGAGAGAAGTGGCCCAAGAGTCACTTTTGGAGATGATAGCAAAGGCCATACAAGAGGATATGGATCTGTTGAACATGGAGATGTCATCTTCACAGAAGTAGCACTGGTTGACGGCTTAAAGCACAATCTACTAAGTGTGAGTCAACTATGTGATAAAGGATTCAATGTCACTTTTAAAGAAGTTCAATGCTTAGTGAGTGACAAAGAATTAGGGACTGTGATTTTGACAGGAAAAAGAAAAGGGAATTTGTACATTGCAAATCTCATTTCTCCAACTGATCAAATCACATGTCTATATAGCAAAGCTTCAACTGATGAGAGTTGGCTTTGGCATAAGAAGCTTTCCCACTTGAATTTCAAGAATATCAATAGTCTTGTGAGGAAAGGATTGGTAGCTGGCATTCCACAATTGGAATTTATACAAGATGGATTGTGTGATGCATGCCAGAAAGGAAAGCAAAGAAGTGTATCATTCAAAAACAAACCAGCAACATCAATCACTGACCCTTTACAACTTCTCCATATGGATTTGTTTGGTCAAGTGAATGTGATGTCTATATTAAGGAATAGATATGCACTGGTAATTGTTGATGATCACACAAGGTATACTTGGGTAAAATAACTCTTTGCAAAGAATGAAGCTGCTCAGTTAATTATTGATCATGTCAAGAAAATAGAAACTGAGTCAGGAAAAACAGTGAGGGTAATAAGAAGTGACAGAGGAACAGAATTCAAAAATTCCCAAGTAATTGAATTCTGCACTGAAAAAGGAATTACTCATCAATTCTCTGCACCTAGAACTCCTCAACAAAATGGAGTTGTTGAGAGGAAAAATAGAACCCTCATTGAAGCAGCAAGGACCATGTTGCAAGAGGCTAAGCTTCCCACCTATTTTTGGGAGGAAGCTATAAGCACTGCATGTTTTACACAAAACAGGTCCTTGATAAACAAAACCTACAACAAAACACCATATGAGTTAATGACTGGGAGGAAACCAACTCTCAAGTTTTTACATGTGTTTGGTTGTAAGTGTTTTGTACTGAGAGATTCATCAGAGACAAAAGGAAAATTTGACAATAAATCTGATGAAGCAATCTTCTTAGGTTATTCTCTGTCAAGCAAAGCATACAGAGTTTATAACTTAAGAACCAAGATCATTGTGGAATCCATTCAAGTTGCATTTGATGATGGAAAGATTCCAGGAATGCTTGGTCAAGGATTGCATGAACCTCTCAGTTTTGAGAATGAATTGGATGCATGGGAATATCCAACAGAGAATGCTGAAAATCCCCAAAACAACAATGATTCCTCTTTAATTGAGGGGGAGTTGACTATTGTGCATGAAGTACCAAGGACTGATGTATCATCAGAGACTAGAGTACTGAAACAAAATGAAACACAAGTCACTGATGACATTATTTCTCCATCGGAGACTAATGATACATCAGAGACTAGTATTCCTGATGCACACACAGAGACTATTGAGATATCTAACTCAGGGGGAGTTAATGAAGAAGAGATCAATAGTTTAGGGGGAGCAAACTCTGCTCATGAAGCTGGATTGAATCTTATCAATCTAGAAAATGAAGCCTCTAGTTCAAGATCAAATCTACCAAAACCTAGACCATGGTTGAGAGACCATACACCAGATTTGATAATTGGAAGTTTAGAGGAAGGAGTCAAGACTAGAAGTGCAACTCAAAATGAATGTCTTTATCTCAGTTTTCTCTCAAAGATTGAGCCAAAGAAAATTGAGGAAGCACTTCAAGATCCTGATTGGATATTAGCCATGCAAGAGGAATTAAACCAATTCACTCGAAACAAAGTCTGGAGACTGGTACCCAAACCAAGGAATAAATCAATCATTTGTGCCAAGTGGGTCTTCAGAAACAAATTAGATGAAGCTGGTACAATTACAAGGAACAAAGCAAGACTGGTTGCAAAAGGATATTCTCAAGAAGAAGGAATAGATTATGATGAAACTTTTGCACCAGTAGCAAGACTTGAAGCAATCAGAATCTTCCTGGCATATGCAGCCTACAAGAACTTCAAGGTGTACCAGATGGATGTCAAAAGTGCTTTCTTAAATGGAAAATTGGAAGAGGAAGTCTATGTTTGCCAACCCCCAGGTTTTATAGACTCCAAATTTCCAAATCATGTCTACAAATTAGACAAAGCACTTTATGGCTTGAAACAAGCACCAAGAGCCTGGTATGATACTCTATCTCAGTTTTTACTTGAAAATAAATTTATTAGAGGTATCATAGATAAAACTTTATTTTATAGAAAGCAAGGCTCTGATATTATTTTGGTGCAAATATATGTAGATGATATTATATTTGGGTCTACAAATGAGAAGCTTTGTGAAAAATTCTCAAAACTTATGCAGTCTAGATATGAAATGAGTATGATGGGAGAATTAACATTTTTCTTAGGTTTGCAAATAAAACAATCAACTGATGGAATATTTATATTTATTAGTCAGTCCAAGTATGTCAAGGACTTATTGAGAAAATATGACTTAGTTGATTGTGCATCTGCAAAAATACCCATGCCTACTTCTACTAAACTAGGTAAGGACTTAAAAGGAAAGAAAATTGATATTACTAGTTATAGAGGAATTATAGGCTCTCTTTTATATCTAACTGCAAGTAGACCTGATATAATGTGTGCTACATGCTTGTGTGCTAGATTTCAAGCTGATCCTAGAGAGTCACATTTGATTGCTGTAAAAAGAATACTCAGATATCTAAAGGGTACCCCAAACCTTGGATTATGGTATCCTAAAGAATCTGACTTTAAACTAATTGGTTATTCAGATGCTGACTATGCAGGTTGCAAGCTTGATAGAAAAAGCACAAGTGGAAGCTGCCAGTTCCTAGGTGGCAGACTTGTTTCTTGGTTTAGCAAGAAACAAAATTCAGTCTCTACATCAACAGCAGAGGCTGAATATATCGCAGCTAGGAGTTGCTGTGCACAGATTTTGTGGATCAAAAATCAACTCCTAGATTATGGTATGACACTAACCAAAATTCCAATTTATTGTGACAATACTAGTGCCATAGCCATAACTGAAAATCCAGTGCAACATTCAAGAACCAAACACATAGATATTCGACATCACTTCATTAGGGAACATGTTAGTGAAGGAAATATTGAATTGCACTGGGTTGCAACTGATAAACAACTTGCAGATATTTTTACAAAACCATTGGATGAATCTACATTCAACAGACTAGTTTCTGAACTAGGAATGTTGAATTATGGTTCTAAAAATTAAGTTTTAAACTTTCAAGTTGTTTAACAGATGCATGAAGCTAGAATTAAATTTCTGGATTGTAGCTGTTTTTAATTAAACAGATTTTTGATGAAGCTAGAATTAAATTTCTGGATTGTAGCTGTTTTTAATTAAACAGATTTTTGATGAAGCTAGAATAATTCATTCTGGAAAAAGAAGCTGTTTTAAATTTGATAAAATAGAAAAATGTAGCCAATAATCATTAATATGATTGTTGGAAAAATTTTTGAAAGATAAAACTGAAGTAGGGATTAAGTCCCTGAGAAAAAGTATGATAAGAGATTAAAGGATTAATCCCCGATGGGTAGTTTAACTAATCCCCAATCAGTTAAAATTACTTCATCGGAGACTCGATTATTCCCCGATGTGTATTTTAATTAATCCCCGATGGGTAGTTTAACTAATCCCCGATGCGTACATTTATAACATCGGAGATTATTTTAGTCCCCGATGAGTAATTACTACATCAGAGACTAATCGGGTCAATCTCTTATCACATGGATCAATCAGAGATTAGGGCAATCTCTGAAAGAGGGTAAATTGGTAGTTACCCATGATCCTTGAATAGCAAACGTCTCTCATACCTTAATAAAAGTAACTTCAAACACGTTTGTATTCATAATTATCAAACTCTACAATTTGATTTCTCTCAAAAACTCTGCGATTTAACCTTTCTTTGAGTTTTCTTCATTAAGATTACAGATCTCTTCAATGGCGACCAAAACAGTTTGCTTCAAGTTTGGTGAGTTTGAGTTTATCAAGACTAACCATGCAGGGGTGGCAGATAAATACGAGTCCGAAGCAAAATACTACCCTTTTGTGGATTTTCTAAAGAACTCTCCGTTACAATACGCCATTTATGAAGCTCTCATTCAAGCTGCAGAAGTAATTACAACCATGTGGAGCACTGCAACAGTCACTGACAAAAGTGATGAATCTCCACAGGTAAGTTTCAGGTATGAAAACACAGAATATACTATTACTCATACCATTGTTAATAATGCACTTCATTTACCCATCAGGGAAAACTATGACCCCCTTGCCTCTGATGAAGAACTTATAGGTATGTTTAAGGAATTAAACTATAATACTGAAATAAGTTCTGTTGGGACCATCACACGTCCCCATCTTAGGTCAGAGTGGTCATTGTTCTTTGACATTATTACAAAAGCTTTTACTTCAAAATGCAATGGATATGATGCCATCACCACTATTTCACAACAAATTGCATATAGTGTGTTGTATGATAGGCACATTAACTTAGGGCTTTTGATTTTGCAAAACTTGATGGACAAACTTAAAACTGGCAACAAAACTAAAATTTATTATGCTAGGTTTTTAATGATGATTGCAAATCATTTAATACCTAACCTTAATATTGCTAGTATGCAAGTTGTTCCTACAGTTTTGCAGACTAAAAGAGTGGTTAGTGACTTAAAGAAAAATGAAGCAAAGGTAAATGTACCTCTTTACTATCCTACTGTCATGAGAAACTCTCTCAGTGACACTCTTCCAAACATATATTCTTTGCAATTCTTTGGGGATACAACACAAACACCAACTTATCTCCCAACAACTTCTCAATCACAATCCAAAGCCCCCTCTACAGTCTCCCAAAAGACTGTGGTTGCATACACCAGAAAAGCCACAAAGCTCCCAATAAAAAGAAGAATAATTGAGGGAGTAAGTGAGGCTGAGGGAGAACAAGAAGCTGAGGTGGCACCTCAGAGAAAGAAGAGACTTGTCACCCTTAGACAAAAGCAATCCATTGCTTCCCAAAAGGCAATGGAGGTTATAAGGAAAGACAGTAATCTGTCATTGTCCTCCCAAAAGGATATTGACATTGAAGATAGTCCTCAACCAGGGACACCTGTTACAGAGTCTGCACAAACTCTTGGTCACAGCCAAGAGGAACCAAATAGAGAGAATACAAAAGAAAAGAGTGACACAAGGAGTGCACACACAGAGTTTCCAATTGATGTTCCTCAATTTTTAATCTCTGAGGAACAGCCAACATTCCCCACTGTACATTCTTCTCCTTTTTCTCCCATTCTTGATTCTTTTGACACACAAATAATTGATTCTCTTGATTTTTCCCAAGAGAAGCCAATAATCGAGACAAGCTCTCACACATTTTCCATGGATAGATCCCTAGCCCAAGATAAACAAAGGGAACCCTCTATCCATGCTGTCACAAGCACTTCTCAAACCCCCACTTCTGTAGGAAAGAGTGACACCATCAAAATGAGTGAGGCTGTGAGAATAAATAGTGAGAGTCAGGCTCCTGACCTGGAAAAAGGAGAGCACATACACATAAAAGAGAGTCAAGCTTTAGAAAGCTTGGAAGAAGGAGAGCATGAGAAGCTGGGTGCCCAACCCCAGGCAAAAGGAGAGGATGAGAGCAAGGATGAGATCCTTGAACAAAATAAACAAGAGAAATTTTCAGCAGGTGTCTTTTTACAACCTGCTGAAACCAGCTTAAAAGAAGCTCAGGTTTCTTCTGCTCCCTCCATCAATATCGAAACAGAAGAACCAGAGATTAGATCAAGCACAGGGGATGCAGCTTTACAAGTCATATCTGAGATGTTCAATGCTGATTTTGAAGAGTTATATGGTCTACAACAGAGACAAGATCATATTTCTGCATTGAAGACAAGTCTAGCAGATGAACCTGTGCCTGAAGAAGCTCCAGAGCATAATGTTGATGAATGGCTTGATGCCTCTTATGCCAACACTCTGGAGGAAGCAGCCACCCAGTTGAGGCAGGACTATGTGACCAACATAGGGTCAACTGCTGCTGCACCATCCGTGAAGGACATTCTTGAAGAAGTAACCAAGGTGGATAAGAAACACACAAAATTTCACCATTTCTTGGTTACTGGCATCAATGGTGTAGTGCAGCAAATCAAGGAAAGGATGGAGTTGGAGACAGATAAGATTAGAAGGTGCTATGAAGGACACTTGCCAAGGAGGACTGTCACAGCAATTGATTCATTAGTCAAAGATAAGTCCAAGACCGACAGTCGCCTTCAAGCCCTCGAAGCAAATATCCAACTCCTGATCCAAAAGCAAGATCGAATGGAACAACTTTTGCTTCAGGCAATTCCAACACTAGCCACCTCTTCTAAACCTCTTCTAGCCAACCATGGGGCATAACCCATTTAAGGGACATATCATTCTCATTTATTAGCACAGAGATAAGATTGAAAAATAACTGATAATCAAATCTCAGTTATATTCATGCACTTTCATTCATATCATGCTAGCGGAATTTAAAGCATAGCATTCTTATTCATAAAAGTAATTGAAACATATAATCAAAGCCTTGCACGCTTATCGAATCAAATGATACTGCGTTAAATCGAAATAAGCATCGGATTGAATGTATATACTTGCCTCGGTCCTTTGCACACAATCAAATTCAATTTACTCGTGACTGAAAGATTCTGTAAAACATGCATAAACATGATAAATTTAATACCTTAATAAGAATCATGAAAGAAAATGCATATGTGATGTCCTTAAACTTTTAATGTTTCAAATCTGACATAAGAACCGTTGAGGTTAAATAAATAATTGAAACGTCATAAAATAATTTAAAAAAAATAATGTTTTTATAGTTTCAAAGACAAACTGCGCATCAAGGGAAAATCTTCCGCGTCAGGGGATCATTTGTCATCAGGGGATAACTAGTCGTCAGGGGATGACTGGACATCAGTGGGTAAACTACCCGTTAGGGGATGTCTCTCAACCGTCAAGGGATAGCCTCTTGGCCATCGGGGTATCATTCACTCATCAGGGGATAGTCATCAGGGGATAACATACCCATCAGGGGATAATTTCTTCACCGCCAAACTTGTCGGGTGATAACTTTGACTATCGCCGAACTCTCTTGGCTATCAGGGGATGATTTGTTCATCGCCAAACTTAGTAAGTCATCACTGAACTTCATCAGTGGATAATTTTTTCAGCGCCAAACTCCTCGAAGAAAAGTTGTTCAATGTCGAACTCGATAAGTCAGCGCCAAATTCAGTTAGCTATCGCCAAACTCCTCGAGCACTAATATCTTTAGCCATCAGAGACTAACATATTTTGCCCATCAAAGACTACAAATGACGTCATCAGGGACTAAAATTAGCCTGTCGGAGACTAAGGATGACGTCATCAAAGACTAATTTAAACTTCCTTCATTAGAGACTAAGGATTTCCTCGTTAGAGACTAACAATTTTCCTTCATCGGAGACTAGCAATTATATCTCATCAGAGATTAACATTATTTCTCATCAGATACTAACTCTAACCCGTCGGAGACTAAGTTATGACTTATCTCTGATACAGTGGTGTCTTTCTCACTCCTTCATGGGTGGTGTTCTCAACCAACATCATACTTAGGTCAACTCTCATCATCCTCTCAGTAATACAACATAACATCACTTGGGGTCTACTAGTTCTTATAGATACAGTTTAGGCTTCAAAACTCAAGTTGACAAGGCTCAAGCATGGTGTTTCCAACTACTGATAAAAAGAAATGTTTGGTAGTTAAAGGTTTGTCTACCAGGTGGTTGTCAACATTCTTACACTCATCTTGGGTTAGCTTCTTGAAATAAACAGGCATTAACTCCAGGTGATAAAGCATGCATTAAATTGTACTTTTGAAAATGAATGAACAAGGTATTAAACGTGGCATACATAACAGAACAAAAGTGTAAGAAACAGAGCAGGACTTTAATGTAATGCCCTTACCTTCTTGGCTGAAAAGAAGAAGTTAAAAGCTTGAGTTGTTCTTTCAAAAAGAAAGTTGTTTTGAAAGCGAACATGGATTTGGTGGTATACTATATAGAAATTTATGAAGGTGGGTTAGGGTTGTACCAACATGATATATATATATATATATATATCACTTGCTAAACAACAAGAGCCGTTGGATCGTTTGATATTTGATTTCAGCCGTTGGCTGTGAAAGGAAATAACAAGCTTTAGAAAGAAGTGATTGGTTTGAAAAGGCGGTGTTACGGCTGTTAATAGACAGTCGGTCATCTATCATAGCCCACTCTAGTGCACTGTTGGAGATGATATGCACTGGACGAGTCACGTGCACAACTCTGAGATACATTAATTACTACTTGTCCCATAGTAATATTTGGTTCAAAGTGGGTACTGCAGCCTAAACCCGTTCACACCCATTTGCTTCTCCCCACATGAAAATCATTACACTTCCTTTTGATAAACTTGAATACAATAATCATATAAAGATTTGAGCTCAAAATACATTTAAAATCTTTTGGACATCACATTGCCATTGAACTTTCATTATTCATACCGAATAAAAGAAATTAAACCTCCATGCATAAAATCAATCACAAAATGAATTAATCATATAACAAAACTCATTTGGAATTTTGGTTTCTCACACAACTCGTCAGTGGAACCCTTCGGTGGCTAACAAGCAGGTCATAACATCAGTGGATAAATGAAGCACTGATCAAGTCTCCATCAGGGCTTGACATCAATGAATAAAGAAGCACTGGTCAAGTTACCTTCAATAACTTACCATCAATGGATCCAAAAGCACTAATCAAGTCTCTATTAGGGCTTGACATCAGTGGATCGTTATGACCTAATCCATACGTCATCAGGACTTACAGGCAAATCATTGATACTTGGCACGGAAGCAAGGGGTATAACTGGAAAGATATTCCTTGAATTTTGGTTATCCAATAACACTCTCGAGCATTAAGTACATGCAGATTAGGGGATGAAAAAAAAGCAACAAAAGCAAACAGCAGTCTGACACACCACTCCTAAAGGACCTTGATGTGACATACTGCGGCTATGTTGAAACTTGAAGCATGTCTAGCACGTGAGTTCACCAACTAATCTGCTATACATACAGAAATAGTTGTTACACGAAAAACGAAGCAAGCAAGCTACAACACTTAAACACTATGAGGAAGCTTTGTAATAGATCTTGAGAGAAATATTCAAAGAAAAACATAGTTTGTGAGAGAGTGAAAAAAAGCTGTAATTTATTACAGAGAAGCTGTATCTTATTACAGATTTGTAGCTGTTAATCACGATTGTGATTCAATAGATTTCTAGAAAAACACCAAGTTTTGATACAACTATTTTAACTTGAATGCTTGTGTATTCATCTTAATTTTGTTAAAATTTTTCTAGTTTTGGTAGCTATTCCAGCCCGTGCTAAATAAGTTTTAAAAGAGTAAAAATTTTGTAATGTTTGTATTCAACCCCCCCTTCTACAAACACTTGAGCTTATTTTGTTCTAACAAAATAGAAAGTTAGGAGTGAACAGAGCTAATAACAATCTATTGAGCATACGTCAACTATGTGACAAAGGATTCATCATTTTATTCAAAGGTGATTAGTGTTTTATCTCCAATGAAACAAGGCAAGACTGGTGGCAAAAGGATATCTTCACGAGGAAGGGATTAACTTTGATGAGACCTTTGCACCAGTGGCCAGACTTGAGGCTATAAGAACTTTCTTAGCCTATGTAGCACATTCAAACTTCAAAGTTAATTAAATGGATGTGAAAAGTATTTTTCTCAATGGAAAATTACAACAAGAGGTGTATGTCCAACAACCTCTAGCTTTTGAATGTTCTAAGTTACCAAATCATGTCTTCAAGCTAGAAAAAACTCTTTATGGATTGAAGCAAACTCCTAGAGCTTGATATGATACACTGTCTAAGTTTTCGGTGGAAAACAAGTTTACAAAAGGTATCATTGATGACGCGACTGGGAAATTTTGGAAAATATGGGGTTGAGTTGTGAGTTTGTTTATTTAGAAGTTTCTTCAAAACCCTTTTCCAAAAGTCCAAGTTTTTTATAAATGCGACGGGGTAATGAGATTATTTTTCAAAATGAGTCGCCACCTAACAAAATCTGAGATAGTGTGTTAGGACACCTTTCTAGTTTTCAAATGATTTTAAGATGACTCTTAAATTATGGCCAAGGCGAAACCAAGAAAAACTGAGTTCGTTGCTAGGTTGAACAGGGGAAAGGTGTTAGGCACCCCATATCCTCACTATAACTAGTGACTACTTTTTAGATTTTTGTTTTCATGAAATCATCTCTTAAACCCTGAAGTTGTTTTCTTTCCCTGTGGAAGAAACATCAAAGTGTACGTGTGTGCCCATGTGTGTCTGTGTAGTGCATTTCCATTATTCATTTTGGGTTACATATTACAAGAGCTAAACTGGAGGCAAAGGACCAATCTTAAGTAGATATCGAACAGCTTATTCCTAATACAAAGTTACAACATTCTTTAGAAATGAACTAGTTAACTTAAAACTAAATGAATGTTCTTTAAGAAGTGTTGGCTCCTACACTGAAGATCCCTGGCTGGATACTCCCAAGGAGGGTTTAAAACCCATACATTACTAGCTCAGACAAAAAATAGGAACGAAAGGTTAGAAAAGATGTCATAACTGTGCAAATATGTACATATGGATAACAGGATGAAAAATCAAGTCATTTTTGGCTTACATTATATGAACTGGGATTACATAAAAGTTATGTCAAGATGAAATGCCTTTACGATGGAATGTGAGATTGGATGATGTTTCCAAGAGAAGTAGCTATGGCCAGAGCTATTCTTGACTAGAAATCAACCTATTATAGGAATATGAAACTAACCTTGATCCAAGTAAGAGATGGAGAAACAAAGGGCAAGATAGATAAACAAATACGAATCAAGCTTCTATTAGATTGATGTGGAACAAGGAATTATAAGGATGATCTCGTTGTAAGGAAAATAGGGCCTTTTCCTTGGCTAAACTAAAAAAAACTTTCAAATGTCCTCGCCATTCACTTCCTCTTTCTTTCTCTTTCTCTCTCTCTTTTTCTCTGTCATTCTATATGTTCTCTGTATGTTCTCTGTATATTTTCTGTATATATCCCCCCACCCCACCCCACCTTTTTTCTCTTATTGGGGTATCTATTTATAGGCCCAGCTCCTTTGTCCTCCAGGCTTCCTCCATAAGCTATCTCTTAAGATATTTCTGATATTACTCCAGTAATTGTAGCTCTATCACATAACTTCCATTTTTTTCCAAATGGCTTTCTTGCACGCCAAGACTGCTATGTGATATCCATTGCGGCTGGTCTTTTCCTATTAGACCACCTTCTTTATTTTTCTATTTCTTAGCTTTTGCTAATTTAATGGGTTGCTGGAGTCAATCGTGTGTCATCCCACATGTCACCTTCAATCTCTGATGACCATTTTATCTTTTGATGTAGCGATGAGTTCTTGTACCCCCAAGCAGCAGTTTCTGACGTAGCAATTTTCTTAGTCTCTGATGAGCCCCGCTTAGTCTTTGACGGCTAATTTTAGTCTCTGGTGAACATATACTTAGTCTCCAATGGGATAAAAATAGTCTCCGATGAGTAATTTTAACCTCTGATGAGCTAGTCTCCGACAGTGTAATTTATCCCCTGACACGTTAGTCTCTGCTGACTAATTTTTATACTCTAATGTGTTAGTCCCTGACAGTGTACTGCATCCCCTGACACGCTAGTCTCCGATGGCTAATTTTTCATCCTCTGATGCAGTAGTCTCCGACAGTATACTTTATCCCTTGACGCGCTAGTCTCCGATTACTAATTTTATCCCCTGATGCGCTAGTCTCTGACAGTGTGCTTTATCCCCTGACACTCTAGTCTCCGACGGCTAATTCATCCCTGACACTCTAGTCTCTGACGGCTAATTCATCCCCTGATGAGCTAGTTTCTGATGGCCAGAAATGACTTTGGAGTTGACGTGGATTGCCCGATGAGTTTGGTGATGGGTAATTTTCTTTTGATGCACAGAAACATCCCCTGACATCGAGAACCACATCCCCTGATGCACAGACACATCCCCTGACGCCGAGAAACATCCCTTGATGCCCAGACTTTGGCAATAGGCGATCCTTTACACTTTATTCACCACTCCAAAATGTTGCAATCATTGATTTCATGTACTCCTAATTGGGGAACCTGTCAACCCTGCACCTAATCACAAGATTAAATCCACCAAGCTTCACTCAAAATTTGATTATTTCAACAAGGCAAAATAAATAAAACAAAGTCAAAATGAGGTGTCTACAATTGACAAAACATCATTTTTTAGACAACACCAAGGTCATCTTTGTCGGGTTTCGAAGGATCAAACGCAGTGAAAAAAAAATATGATTTAAAATAAAACAAAACGAAACCCAAATTCGAGGATCTATGTGAAACAATTTAATACAGATAGTTTAAGATTTTACCGATTAAAAGTGCAAATCTGAAGCTTTGGTGAAGGTGTTGATCGCCTCCAAATCTTTAACGCAATCCAACAGAACAACGTCTCTATGGTATCCACACGAACACCCACGAACCATCTCACGATTCGAACAAGAAGAGTTACATAACTAGCTGTATGATATGTATCTCTCTTTTCTCTCTATATCTCTGAACTCTAGTCTCTCTCTTATGAGCAACTAGGGTTCTTAGAATACGTGAAACGTAAGTTAGAGAGAATTGTTGATATATCATATATATATAGCCTTTTTATAGAGTAATTCCAAAACCTAATCTAATTAGGAGACTTAAAATCTGAATTTTATATTTATTAGATATGTATATCTTTAATCAAGTCTCACTTAATTAATATATATATGTACAAATAAATATATATTCGTATTTCCTTCCAAAGGACTCTACTTCATACAGATTACATATATAAATATCTATGTATATAATTTAAAGCCATGATTTATTTAAATCAATCTTATTGATATATTAAAATTATTGACATTTAAATTATATCTACTTGATGAATGTTCTTTGTGTGTGACCCTATAGGTTATTATTACGTTGGCAATAATTTTAAATCATATTATAAAATTATAAACAGTGAGCGGCATCTAGTAATACATCACTGTTACCCAAGTAATAATAAAGTCATAGATTCGACGTTACCTTTCGTGACCAATGTTTCAATGTAACTTAATCCTTTTAACCATGATATCTAAGATTAAATTCAAGGCATGGATGTGTCATCCTCTTCAGAATTTAATCTTAGTTTTCTTGATCAATGAGTAAACTATATGAAACAAATCTCTATTTGAGCATGGCCATGCATTTCATAGTTTCACTCAATCAAGAGGCCTATAGATATCACCCCTAATTTATAGGAGGGTTAAATTTCATCTACATCATTCCCATTTCTCACATAACTCATTATGCATCCAACAATTACCTTTATCGTCCACCCGGTTAAAGGTGACTTTTGATAATGTCAAAACGCATAATTTCTTATGTAGAAATATCATGACTTCAGGTCGAAGGACCATTACATCATTGTCACTATGAGAATTACTTATGACACATAGCATAATGCTCCATGTAGAATTCTCATGGTGGGTCTGTCCAGTACAATGTTTTTTAACATATACATATGTATCAACTTAATATATCTCGTATATATTTATGACCAATGAGATATGGCCATCAGTTAATCCACATACTAGTCTCAATGTATTATTGTTGTCCCACTGACAATGATACTCGACTAGGGACATTTAAGAATAATGATACAATACATACTTATATGATCTCATATTCAAGTCACATACTTGAATCCATATAATTAGTATCATTCTTCTAAGGACATTTATTATGTTAACATTTATATAACGCAGTAAATAAAACATAATAAAAGAAATTATCATTTAACCAAAATATAACATAAATATAGTGTCACAATCATTACATAATTGGCCACTAGGGCATACACTCTAACAATCTTAGCTTGGTACAAATCTATGTTAATGATATCGTTTTTGGATCCACTGATACTAAGCTGTGTGAGAGGTTCTCCAAGCTCATGCAAAGTAAATATGAAATGAGCATGAAGGGTGAACTGTTTTATTTCTTGTGACTTCAAGTTAAATAGGCCACTGATGAGATTTATTTTCATCGGTCAAAATATGCCAAAGAACTTCTCAAAAAATTTGACATATAGGATTTAAAGGTAGCAAAGTCACCTATGGCCACAACAACCAAGATTGAGCCTGACCAGACTAGAAAAAAAGTTGATCTTAAATACTTATAGGGAATGATTGGTTCACTACTGTACTTGACAACAAGCAGGCCTGATATTATGTTTGCAACATGTCTTTGTGCAAGATATCAAGTTGAACCAAGGGAGTCGCATCTAGTTGCTATGAAGAGAATCTTGAGGTACATCAAGGGCACTTCAGAGTTAGAACTTTGGTATCCAAAGAAGTCTGATTTTGAAAATATTGGATATTTTAATGCTAACTTTGGATGATGTAAAATTGACAGAAAAAGTACAACAGGGAGTTGTTAATTTCTAGGAGGAAGACTTATATCTTGGTTCAGCAAAAAACAACATTCAATTTCAACATCTACTGCTGAAGCTAAATACATTGTAGCTAGAAGTTGTTGTGCACAAATCCTATATATGGATGAGAAATCAACTAATGGACTATGACTCGACTTACAACAAGTTTCCAATTCTATGTGACAACATAAGTGCCATAGTTATTGCTGAGAATCCCATACAATATTCAAAAACTAAACATATAGAAATAAGATATCTCTTTATCATGCAACATGTCATGAATGAGACTATTGAGCTACATTTTGTACCAACACACAAGTAGCTAGCAGACAAAGTGTTGAAATGGTATAAATGATCATATGTTAATATGCTGGTATCTCTAACTTCTCATGTCATTCATTGATAATGAAATATCTATATGTTTATATGTTTTGTATATAATTTTTAAAAAAAACTTCATCAGGGTTTGTGTTTGTAGTCGAGATCGTCAGGGAATATTCATTCATCCCTTATGACACTGCATTAGGGGATAGTCATTCTCTTTTGATAACACAACATTATGGGACAATAACTAACCCCTGATAACGTGGCATCAGGATCTTTTGAAAAAGCTATTTATATGCGATTTCATATTTCTTGATGACACATCAAACATTTATTTGCTCTTTCTAATAACTGCTCTAGATTCTCTCTCACACACACTCACATTCTTAGAAACCCTAATTTCTCATCAAGAACAATGGCTCCCAAATCTTCATCTCAAAAATTATCAAGTAAACTCATTGTTCCACAAACAAATTTCTTTGAAGTGGATGAAGTTGTCACATGTTACAGGCCAGTGATGCAATATCTGTTGAACTCTATGCATCAAAAAGCCATATTCTCAGAGCCAACAATATACAAAGAGATAATTTCGGACTTGTGGAGCAGTGCTAAACTCGTATACTCTTCCTCCAACCCCAGTAAGGTTAAGTCCATCTCCTTCATCGTGAAAGGTGAAAAGGGTAAGATCTCTCCAACTCTCCTAAATACTACTTTAGATTTTCCTTCAAACTCTGAGATATTAAACGTTTTAGTTGAACTAGGTTATAGGACTAATAACCCTCAAGCCCTTAAGTTTAAGGACTTGAAGTATATTAATGTCAATAGAGGTCTATCTTATCTCTTTGACACTATCACTAAAGTTTTTTCTGAAAAATCTAATAATTTTGAATTCATCACTTCATTAACTCTTAAAATCGCTTATGCCATCTTAAAAATGTAAAAATCAATGTTAGGTATAAATGATGTTGATGATGATCTAGATGTTAGTTAATAACTATACATTTGTAAATACTCAAGGTACTCTATAAACCTTAGTATATTTGAATAAATAAGCATTCACTAATAGATAACTCAATTTGTCAAGGGATGGCTTTAATTGTACGAGGCAAGTCATCAGTGAATAACTAAAAAGGACTTGATAGTGTCAGGGGATGTATGTTGTACTTAACGCTCAAGTATTCCACACATCAGGTGTTCCAGAAGAAAAGAATAGAGAGAAATGTTTACACACTACTACCTTTGCAACTTATGTATTCTCTGATAACCATTCTGATCAGACATCAGAGGATATTGAGAAAAGAATTACTTTAAGGGATGTAGGATTAAAATTGCTTACTGATATGTCTAATCAGGGCATTATCAAGACAGACTGCCAGATCTCACAACAGAAATTATAGATGAACCTGAAGAAGAGATTGTGGATGTTTGGTTGGATGCAAGCAACACAAGATTATCGAAAGATACAGCAGCACACCTCATACCAAATTATTTAATAACACGAGGTTCAAATGCAGTTGTACTCATAAGTGCAGTTATAATCATACCAGATTATTTAATAACACGAGGTTCAAGTGCAATTGTACTCATAAGAACATTTATCAACACAGAAAAGAGAAACATGAAGCTCCAACATTTCATGATCAATGGTTTTTTAAACTAACCTCCAGAATGTCAAGGAACACACAATTGGTATTCTCACTAATTTTCTTACTAATTCAAAAGGACATTCAAAAGGGGAGAATAGTCAGATCATAGTTCAAAGGGCATTCATGAGCTGAAACAATGCTTCATGCTAGTCAACCTAATCTGTTTATTTCTACCCTTCAACATTAAGATACTGATGTCAAAAACGGGGAGAATAATCAGGTCAATGGGAGTAAATAGTAATTATGATGCAGACAAGGGGAGGGTTGTTAAAGATGTCAAAGGATGGAACAATTTGATGGTTGAACTGAACTTAAAGATTGTTGTAGGAACTGAAATTGAAAACTCTACAGGAACTTCAACAACAAAGCCTATGAAGCCATCATTTTTGAGTTTATGTACAATGTGTTGTATACAATGTTTAATTTCAATTCTAAGTAGTGATTATAAGATTTGGGTTTTGACATCATCATCAACCTTTGATTTATGTTTATCATTGATAATCATAAATATAGAGATACTGTTAGGTTTGTAGCATTTGATGATGATGTATAATACTTAGAATTGTTAGAGTTTGTATTTGTACTGAAATTATTGATGTGTTATATAAACATCAATAGATAAACTACAACTGGATTTGTCCAAGGAATATCCTCGGACGGTGTTATCATCATAAGGTAATAGACATGCTAGCGAACATTATCCTCTGACAGTGTATAATGTACATCAGTGGATAATCAGAAGATAAATCTTAAAACATTCAGTCAAATGATGATTTTGTTACTCAATGGATAAAATATTTATCAGAGGATATTTTGAATTAGAGGTAATATGGCTACCAGAGGATATTCTGCAGAAAC
Organism: Centella asiatica; assembly: GCA_014636745.2. Lineage (NCBI taxonomy): Eukaryota > Viridiplantae > Streptophyta > Magnoliopsida > Apiales > Apiaceae > Centella > Centella asiatica. The sequence continues at coordinate 1,309,484 of CM025782.1, forward strand.
ATCATCATCGAAGGATAAACTTCTTTGTCAGCAAATAAATGACCGTCAGCAGATAAATGACCATCAGCAGATAAATGACCATCAACAAATAAAGTATTTATTAGAAGATAAAATATTCATTAACAGATACAGAGTTATCATTGGATATTGAAGATAATGTATTACTGATTGGAACGCAGCAAATCCTAAACCTAATAGGATTTGAAGGTAAAAAAAAAAAAAAAACTCGATCAAGATCCAATACAGAGTCACATTAGGTTTGACAAGGTCGGGAAGTTGATTTGAATTAGGATTGTCAACGTCTGGTATATATTCAGATTCAAATCATATTACAGGGGATAGCAAGAATCATAAAAAAAAAAAAAATACAAAGCAGTAATTGAACTATGCAGAAAGAAACTATAATTGATTTATATAAAGAGCAGTTGTATCAAGAGATTCAAAGATAGATATTGAGAGAGATAAAGAGAAGAAAATTTATAGAATTTGAGTAGCAAGTTTGTAGAACTTGAGAAGTTGAGATTTATATTTTAGACTAGAAGTTGTTCTTTACGGACAGAGTTTAGAAACTGATAATTGTTGTATTATCAAATAACTATGTAATTTTTATTATGATTAATAAAGGTTACAGAAGATTGATATATGTTGTATTCTTGAGATTCTTTATTATTCAGCAAATTTATCTATTACTTTTAATAACTCAAAAAAGGTTGCAATAATTGGTGATTCGTATTTAATCCCCCTTTACAAATCCTTGAACCTATTTGAACTAACATTTATTAAATATCAAATGATCACCATTTTATAAAATTTTGAACAACACAAACACACCATAATTTATACTAACAAAAATAATTAGTTGATATTCTTTGTGATTTTTATTTTAATATTTGACTAAAAAATACGTGTACAACTAATTTATAAAATGCCCATAATACAAAAAGAAAAACATCAAGGAATCTTTGTCAATCCACTCCGTCCGGAAGGTGCCACCTACTACTCAACCTTATTTTCTCTCTCAACATCTTCCAAATTCAAATTTGAAGAAAAGAAAGGTAAGTCTACTGTATATGTTAGATGATGACATCAATTTTGAAATACATTTTTTGGAATGTATAAAGTGAGTATATATACACGTTGGCATATCTTCAACATTACATGCAAGTCCTGAAAAAAAAAAAAAGACTTAAATATCAGTATCATATACCGTACATATTTTTAAAGAAGGATTTATTACATTAGAGTACCAGTTTAAAACTTTGTGGACAAATAAATTTAATTAAACTAGCAATTAACAACGTAATACGAGAATTTACATTTTTCTTATTTTGATTATATATATATATATACATATATATATATATATATATATATATATATATATATATCAAGTAAGTTGTTCAAATAATGATGATTGTTTTCTTGATATATTTAATCTATTTTTTTATGTTTGTTCAATAAAATAAATTATATTTGTATAATATTTTTATTAAAGTGATATTTTTAAAAATAATTTATCATTGCAATCGTCATAAGCTATAATTGATTTTTTTTTTTACAAATTTTATAATAAATATATTATTTTATCATGTAATTTAGAATTAAAAATAATATAATATTATTTTTCTGTCAAGAACTAAAATATAATTTTGTACGGTAACATGAATGGAATATAATATAGTATCGTAATGTGACTAACAGAGAGTATTGAATAATAATTATGAAAATAATGTAATAAGAGTTGAAAACTTACATTTGATGTTTTATTTATTGATTGATGAATATAAATTATGAGTTGTTTTATAATTGGTTACTATTCTAAACAGACACTAAAAAAGGATAATTCCTCTATTTTTAGTATTATAGATACATTATTAATTTTGATATAACGATGAAATATTAAATTTTAGAATTAATCCTATGTATAATAGTTTTGATTTCTCTATTTTCATAAACTGTAAAATTATATTAATCGTATTAATTAAAATTAGCTTAATATATTGTCGTTTCACTATAAAAACTAGCCAAAACGTAGTTTTCGTATAAGAACAAAGGATATTAGTACTGATATAATTTCTTAATATAAATAAAAATTTGTTAGATGAAAAAAATTGTGTTATATACATAACGAAAATTGTAAAAATCAATAACGATACACATCTAAAAATATTATATTTCTATGTAGAAATAAAAATTTTATTTAATTTTATGAAATGGAGTTGCACACTTGCACGTGTATTTAGTATGAGAAATAAAACAGTACTTTCGATGATAAATATTTGAATAAAATAAGAAATTTAGAGTGCTTATTGGAAATTTTTATAGGTTATAGTAAAAATTAAAATAACAAATCAAACTTCATGGTGTAAATTATAATTTAACCACAATAAATACATATGTAATAGATTAATTGCTCCTCAATTTTTACTTAGTTGACCTTATATATATATATATATATATATATATATATATATATATATATATAGACACACACATAGACAAATAGGTACCATTGTTTAAACATATTTTATTTTAATATCAACTTTACTTCACTTTGATATACTTACTATCTACATTTGCTTACAATTTATATTTATAAGTGTCACTATTTACCTATTGTCTATATTTACCTAATGTCACCATATTTATATTATGTCTTCATGTACCTGCTATAAATAATGTTAATCTTGATCTACAGACTGTTTCAATATACTTACTATCTCGTTTACCTAGTATCTCCATATATATCTATTGTTTCTCTCTAAATACATACTGTCTAGACATACTTAATATCTTTGTAGTTATAAAAATAGTTATTTTGTTATATACTATTTTTTAAAAAGTTATCCCCATTATACCTCAAAGACCTATTGTTTCTTTATAAATTATAAATATTAAATATTCATTAGAGACGGTATGCATTTTATTTTCAAATGGTAGCTATTTCATCTCGGACTTGCAAATGGTACGTAATTTATTGTAAGATCAACCAACTTTGAGAAAAAACACTTTGTTTTTTGTTTTTATTTTTATTTTTTATTTTGCACTTCACATGCAGATGATAGTGTATACACAATTAATGTACATACTACAATGTGCAAAACATGATTTTCTGTAATTATAGACAATTAAAATTCAAATTTTGAGACTTGAAACACTTGGTCTTTTGATATATCATGTAGTTATTTCATATCCAAACCTACAAATTGTAGGTATTTTATTTTCATAGCAGATTTTTTTTTTCAAAGTTACAAACATTAGGTATATCATTTGTTAGGTATAATGATGATTAATGATGATATAAATATTATGTTGGTTATATTGCAGTTGATGATGATATAGAGATTATTTAATAAATGTGCATTTGTAAATACTCAAGTTATATTATAAGTCTCAGTATATTTGTACAAATAAGCATCCACTGATGGATGACTTAGTCTGTCAAGCGATAGTTTTAACTGCACTAGGCAAGACATCAGGGGATATCTCTAGGACTTGTATGTGTCAGGAAATGTCTTGATGTACTTAATGATTAAGTATTCTACACATCAGACATTCAAAAAAAGGCCAAAAATAGTATCAGTGATTAAAGTCATACGTATTTGAAAAGACATCAATGGATAAACCCGTCAGGGGATGACTCAAATACTGCGTCAAAGGATGCCGTCAGTGGGTAAATCTGTCAGGGGATACTATCACGGGATGTCATCAGTGGATAACTTGATTGTCAGGTAAGTTATCTATGCAGTTTTCACACCAGCAGCTATATACACATGCTAGTGTATAACTATGAATTATCTCCATATTTTACTTTATCAGTTTTCACATATTTTACTTTAATTCCACCGCCTTAACTTGAGTTAGTGGAATGGACAACTTTTGGTGCCGAAAATTCCATCCCCTGATGACGAGAAACTTATCCCCTGACGCCGAGAAATCTATCCCCTGATGCTCAAGCACTTTGGCGCTTCACAATTTATCCACTGATGCCCGAACACTTTGACGCTAGTGTAAATTACTCGACAACTTTGGCGATGAGTAATTTTGGGGGTTCACTTGACTTCAGCGATAGAGAATTTCCCCGATGACTTTGGT
>CM025782.1:1313588-1358979 GCA_014636745.2 Centella asiatica
GGGTTCACTTGACTTCAGCGATAGAGAATTTCCCCGATGACTTTGGTGATGGTCATTTTTAAGTTTGGCGGTGTTGTTGATTTTTTCGACGACTTTGACAATAGTCATATTGAGTTTGACACTGTTGTTGATTTGTCCGACAACTTTGGCAATAGGCAAATGACTTTGGCATTGAGTAATGTTGAGTTTGGCATTAGCCAAATAACTTTGGCGACGGTCAAATCATCTTAAGGTTACTTCAATGCAATAGAGAGTTTTTATCTTAGTCTCTGGTAGCTTCAACATTAGTCTCTGACAGATCAAACCTTAGTCTCCAACAGGCTAAAATTTTACTCTCTGATTAGCTAAAATTTTAGTCTCCGACTAACAAAAACTTGGTCTCTGACTCGTAGTCTTCGATAGGCTAAATTTTAGTCTCCGATAGGCAAAACCTTAGTCTCCTAGAGTCTAATTTCTTAGACTCCGAGAAACTAAAATTTAGTCCCCGATAGGCAAAAACTTAGTCGCTGATACGCTAATTTTGCTTGACCAATTTTGAAATTTGTTAAACTCTCCAAATGCATTCCTTGTAGTCTTTGATGCTTACCTGTAGTCTCTAATAGTAATTTCTCATAGTGCACTACTGTAGGTATATATACAATTACAAATCAAATAATTCTAAGTGTTTATCATCATCATCAAATGCTATAATTCCTAACATTTGGTAAAAGTCATGTGCAAGCTGTCAAGTTTGTAAAGGCAATAACCTAGCCAGACTAAATGATTTAAGTTATCAAATCTATCAATTGCAATAAATAATGTTTAATTTCTCTCTCCTCTATTTACATCGTATACCAAAAATGTCTCCTATACGCCCATACATCATTTTTAATTTGAGACAAAATTCTTTCCTCAACCTTTAACTTCTTTACCTTTCATTAAATAATAATATTATTTTATTAACAACAATAAAATACTAATATTATTTTATTAACATTTTTATCCGAAAAGGAGCTAGATCACAACTTGATGCCTAATGCAACGTTTTAATCTAAAAATATAAATGTAAATTATATATTTATTATTTTATTGTCACAAATTTTATCATGAATTCAATTTATATAGATAATAAATTATAAATTATATAAACATTCTTAAATTTATAATATCGTAATATAGTATTTATAATTAAAGTAATGGACACAGTCATAAATTTCCAAAATTAATAATTATTACATGTTGAGTTAATGACAAGTTTGTTTCGTGTCAATTTGGATGACTAAAAAAATATGACATGATTAGTAATCGTTATTATTCAAATGACTGGTAATAAACTTTGGTAATGTAATTACTAAAATTGCTTGTTTCAAGTAATATTTTAAGCGACAATGTTAGATAGATATGTTTTGTTCGCTCTGGTATTTAATTGGTTATATTGTATATTTATCTAATTACCTTCGGCTATAACAAATAAAATATGTTATTATTATTATGATTGTATTATATATAACATACATATAATATATTAAAGTAATAATAAATATTATATATATATATATATATATGTATGTATGTATGTATGTATGTATGTATGTATGTATGTATGTATATGTCGTTATTATCCTATATATATTATTAAATATTATATACAATTTGTATATATACACATTATACATATATAACATCACAATATTTAATAATTATTATTCTTGTATACACTATAAAATATATAATCATATATTATATATAATAATAATGATGATAATAATATTAAATATGATAATATATATTATATTATTTATTATGTATTTTACTATAATGTGTAATATATATTACAATATTAATAACATATATATATATATATATATATATATATATATATATATAGTATATTAAAATGTGAAGGGTACAATTGTAATTCAACAGATGAATTTGATCATCTGAATCGTCATCGAAGATTGTTGATGCACTCTTGTTTATATTATTACTGCTTAAAGAATTACATTTATTTAATATAAGAATTGATAATGTAATATAGTCATTCCTTATATGATGTAAAAGGACTTAGAAAAAATATTCAACTTGTTAGGTGGATATATTTTGCTAGTTAAGTAAGGATTTTGATCACTAATGAAAACTCTACTCATCGACCACGAAAGGTTTTGAAGATATAGAGAAAAGTTCAAGGACAGTCCTGCTTAAAATAAAAATAAGCAAGTAATTATATAGCAAGATACCTTACTTGGATCCAATCAAGAGTGTCAGAAAAAGACTATCTTTTGTCCTGCTTGGTCAACTCCTAGATAGTTTTTTCAAAAAGCACTAGAAGACAAAATAACGGTTATCTTTTTGAACTAAGTAAAGAACAACTGGAAAAATACAAGTCACTATCAAGGCAGTACAACTCTCAACGAATCTATTTCAAAATTCTCAACGGATAGATTTTTGGAGTAGTATAAATAGCAATCATAAATTTCATTTATGATAATTAAACAACCAAGAATTGCTCTGACAATCTGACACTAAAAGAACTCAGCAAGATACAACAAGAAACTTGAACAAGTGCTATCTAATCTGCTCAACAAGGAGCTTACTGCTTAGAGATAACAAGTAAGAAACAACATCTGCTATTAGTCTGAATGACTACCTGGTCTAAGTGACCTACTGTAATTTTGGACTAAGTGTCCTGCTGCTTATTGTTCTGTGTGAACATTTTAGTGAGTGCCTTCTCAAGTAAAGAGAAGAAGAGTGGAGTAGGTTTTGACCGAACCACTATAAAAATTCTCCTGCTTACTTTTCTTTGCTACTTATCTTTTACATTGCTCATTTCTTTTATCTATGCTTTACTTGTCTCTGCTAAACTCATTTAACAAAAACTTACTGACATTACTGCTTTAAGCCATTGGTCTAAAAACTAAGGGGTTCTTTGCTATAAATTCCGCTGCTCACTCTTTTCTAAATATAAGAAAGTTTTTTGATAAACAAGAAGTAACTTAAAACTGTAAAGTTTATAAGCAAGACTTAAATTTTGAAAAATACTATTCAACCCCCCTTCTAGTATTTTTCTCTTTGGGATCTAACAAAGATAACCACTCCTCAAGTTGATAATGAGATAACACTCCAGTTGAAATTATATATAATATTTAATAATATACTCCATTTGTCCCATAATAAATGTCATAGTTTGACTTTGGAGGTCAACTGACTGATTTTAAATCACAATTATTATTTAATAAATATATAAATGACAATACTTATATCAAATGAAAGTTTATACAATTAGTTACAAGAACCAATTTTTATAATTGTAAAAATATAAATATATTAGTAATATTTTAAAATTAATTTGACCATCAAAGTCAAATTAGGTCATTTATGAGACGAATAGAGTATAATATAAAGAATTTGTTAAGAGATTTGAGTAATAAATCTCTATATTAAAAAATTTACTATTCAAATATTTTTAATCTATATAATAGAAATGCTAATGAAATTTTAAAAAAGTAAAAATTTTAAAAAATATAAAAAAGTGTAATTCAATTCGTAAATAAGAAATGTATTAAGAAGCTAAAGATATCGATGCTAATGCTTTTAAACTCTTCTTATGATATCTTTAATAATAATCTTTTTAGGTTTCTTTGGGGAAGAAGGGTATATATTACGGATGAATTTTGTTGCACCATTTGTAAATGTATCACATGATACAATGTCGCAATAATTAATATGTAATTTTTTTTAGCCTTCTTATATTAAATAATATAATCTCATTTGTCATTTTTTCAAAATTTATTACAGGAGATATACACTTATTGGTACACATTAAATGTTCCCATATATTACTACATATGAAGTTGTTTCACTATTTGAAGTCAAAAATCAATATAATTCATTCATTTATCTCCCATGACTTTTTATTTTAGAAACCGTAAGATATATAACTAGTCAGTCTAATTTTTTATTTTCTCTGTATCTCATAAATTATATCTAAAGGCAAAAATGTTTATATACGTGAATCGATAAATTTATTTTCTTGTAACTTGGACATGATGTAATACTTAAATAATATTTCATCCGTCCAATAAAAATTATAATATTTTTTTTAGAATATATGATATGAATTTTAAGATACACCAAATTATATCCAAATATCTCATTTTTGTATTTTTTTGAATATTTTGTAAATTCAAATGTTTTTCATCTAGTTTATTTTAAATTTTTTAAAAAATAAATATCTAAATAAGTGATTTATGTGTATTAAAATTTGTGTCACACATTCTAAGAAAAATATTGTAATTTTTATGAAACGAAGTAGTTATTTTCCATTAATAGAATTTCTATAAACAATATTTTTATTTAATCATCTATTTTAAAAAAATCAAAATAAAATATTTGTTAAAATGATAGAAGGAAAGGAGTATATATAGTTGACGTTAGCAAATTTGGTTTGTCATCCAAGTGGGAATTGCTGCTTACATCTCCCTCTCTTTTTTCTCTCTCTTCCTCTAAAATTTCTTTCTGGTTGGCTTTGCTTGCCACCCTTTCTTTGTCTCCTTTTTCTTGCAAGTTGATGTGGATCCTACTTTTATCTTCAACCAGCGGCGCCATCTAGTCTTCATTCTTTGTTTACACTTCACCCACCCTCATCCCTTCTCTCTCTCTCTCTCTCTATATATATATATATCTACATATATATCTATACTACTATCACTATATTTATTACTTTCTACACCTTATAATATCTCATTCTTTATCCAAAACACAATTCCAAATTCTTCTCCAAGTCTCCATCGTACCCCCTCCTCCTATTACAAAAACAAGAAGTATATACAATTATAGTAAAATACATTCTATAATATACATATAAAATACAATAACTCCCTTATTATATGTGTGTGTATATTTAGAATAAAAAAATTATGAAAGGAGAATATTTGGAAGAACAGAAAGATCACCCCAATACCACAACCACCACTATGTTCCCAAAAATCCATCAAACACAGAAATTCTTACCACAACCTTACTCTACTTCCGTCGTCCACCACCAGCACCACCACTTCCAGCTCGCAGCCGCCCGGGACAGCCAAACATCCGAGGAAGCCGACAGCCAAACCACAACCACCCCCAACACCACTAAGAAGGAACTCGCCTCCACCTCCTCCGCCGGCAACGACGGCGCATCCATCGAGGTTGTCCGTCGCCCCCGCGGCCGCCCACCCGGATCCAAAAACAAACCCAAACCGCCCGTCATCATAACCCGAGACACCGAGCCCTCAATGAGCCCCTACGTCCTAGAAATCCCCGGCGGATCTGACATCATTGATTCTCTCACAACTTACTGCCGCCGCCGCCACTCGGGTCTCTGCATCCTAAACGGATCGGGTACCGTTGCCAACGTAACCATCAAACAACCCTCCACCACTCCCGGCGCAACGGTCACTTTTCACGGTCGGTTCGACATCCTCTCCCTATCCGGCAACATATTGCCGTCGCTGCAGCAGCACCACCACTTCGTGTCGGCCCAAATTGGAAACAATTTCACCATTTCCCTCGCGGGCCCACAGGGGCAGATAGTGGGTGGGGCGGTGGTGGGCCCGCTGCTCGCGGCGGCTACTGTGTATGTGATTGCGGCGTCGTTTAACAACCCCACGTATCACCAGTTGCCGGTTGAAGATGACCGGCGAAGTATTGAACAGGGGAACAATCACAACAATGCCGGCGCGAATGACACGCGGTCGCCTTCCGGGGTTTCTGGCGGCGGAGATAGCGGTCATGGCCCACCATCTGCGTTGGCAGAAGGTGGGTTGTCAATTTATAGCAGTCAGTTGCCGTCGGATGTAGTTTGGGCACCTACGGCTAGGCAACCACCTCCACAACATCATTACTAGCTGGTATTGTTCCTCAACAAGGTTAATTTTGTGAAAATGTTTTTAAAATTTCTTGTTAATTCAATCTCTTTTTAATAGTAGTGTTATTGCTTGTTAGTTTGTTGGTTTCTATTGGTTAGTATTGTAATATGATCTACTATTGAAATAGTAGTATTATGGAATTGAGGGAAAAAACATTATTTATTTATTACTCAATTTTTTTAAATTTTTTTTTAATTTAAAGCTAGTTTTTCAGTCAATTGCTCGATATCAATCATTATTTCAAACATCCATTAATACACACGCTAGTACTTTGTCAAAAGTTTCCATAATTGTAGTCCCAAATGTTAATAGTTCGTTTCTCAATGTAGTAAATAATGGGTAACCAAGTGGTACAAAATTTTTAAAACAAAGTTGTGATTATTGTTCTTTTACATAAATGCAAATATACTTAAAACGAATGTTATTTAATTATTTCAGATTAAAAACAATGTAAAAGTTGGTAAGATGTTTTAAATGATAAAAATTAATTCAGTTGGTAAATTTTACATTTTTAATAATTTGAAAGATAATTAAATTATATGTAAGTATCTTCGTAAATTTTTCCGTATGTTATAAATAAATATTTCTTTTGTCCCCGAAAATAGAGGAGAGTGAGAGTATAAAAGAAAAAATGAATGTAAAATATAATAATTTTAGACATCTTTTTTGAGACAAGTTTTACTCAGGAGGACGGTGGCAGTACAGTGGAAGCCATGCATATTAGTGCATAATAATTTTGAAAAGACGACTTTAAGTATAATTTACACATTTAAAAAAAAATAAAAGTAAAGTTATTAATATATCATTTATAGTGAATTTATATAATTATATTTAAATACGGTATATTTATTATTTTTATTTTTGAAGAAAAAAAAAATTCACTACTATATTAATATACTTAAATTATCTTTTTGGAAAAAAAAATTCTTTCAACTTGATGCAATTTTATTTATTTATTTATTTTTTGAGAAGGATGGAGTATAAATGTAATACTCCATCCATGTTGGTTGGTATATATCGCGAGGAAGATGATAAATAGACATATAGAGGGTAGGTGAAGATGGAAGCATGTATGGGAGGTTGGAGTAGTAGCTTTGAAGATTGAGAGAGAAATAGAGCAAGTTAGTGAAATTGCGACGACGACCCATGTCTCTCCTTTCTGCCAAGCCAGCTAGGCAGTAGTAGCTGGAGCTATATAGGTTCTGGCCGGGCCATTACTTTTCTGCAAAACCACTGTCCCAAGATAAGGCCTGTGCTGTGGGTTTCTGATCATCATTCACAATTTTATCTTTTCATCTGTCTTTCAATTCAATATATATCTTGTGACTGTTGTATATATATATGTGCGTGTGTGTAACGGGCGAGTACGCAGTAGCTTCTAGCTGGCAGGGATTTGGATAAAGTGGAATATGTATTTATGTCTGTATGTATAATGTTATATTGTGTGCAGAAGAAAATGTGGTTGGGGTTGGGCAGTTCCTTTTTCTGTAGCCTTCAATTTACCATATTCTACTTTAATTTAAATTGGACCATATATACACACTTTTTCTGATCTAAACCTGTACTTGTATTTGTCTCTTTCTTTCTCGTGTTATCTCCACCCCCACCCCCCTCCCCCCCTCCCCCCCTCCCCCCCTCCCTCTCTCTTTCTTAACTTATTGATATCATAAAAGGGAAAGGAGAAGGGAAGGTAGAGCTTATCTCTATCTCTAATTCTGGCTAGCTTTGTTGATAGTCATATTTGGTTATACTGATGCACCCTTCAATTTTCTTTGCGTACGCGTCGAAACTTAATAATTCATCTGTTAACATTTAAAAGTTTAAAATTACAATATATAAAATTTGTTTTTAAGAGTAATTTTTATGTATTCTTTGATATTACACTTCAAATATTATTAAAACTAAAAATTATCGATTAATTTTGAATCTCAAATTTTTTATTTAGCCTAAAGTAAAATATTGAAACTATTAGATTGTTATTTTTTGGATTGGAAGGTAAAATTGAGATGGTCTAATTTTATTCTACATTCATTCCCTTTTTATTTTTATTTTAAGAAAAGATTGAATGTTATAATACATATATTAATATAATTATATGTTTCAAAATATAATTTTGTTTATATAATATATGAAATATTTTATTTCTCTTTAATTTATATTCAAATAAACGAAAGGATTATAATTCTTATTTTCATTCCTTTTCTACCCGTGAATGAGCTTTTAGAACTTTGAATGGGGTATTTAAATTTTGGATGGGGTATTTACACGTATAGAAGACTCTGTATGTTTTTCAGTGTAATCGAACTTAATTGTAAAAAAAGATGTTTCAAGTAATTTTTTTGTAATTTAGTACATATTAGATATTTTAATAAATTTAATAAAAATTATAAAATAAAAATATAATAAATGAAAATTAATATTATGTAAAAATGAAAATTATTTCAAATACTTAATATAAACTAAATTTTATATAAAATTACGTGTCTGTCATCTTTTTTAGGATACAGATATTATTATTTATTTGATTTAGTTTCAGTTATTATATTGTATGTGGCAATAATTTTTTATTTACCATAGTTATCAAAACAGAACCAGATCGGGCATTGGCGCCAGGACCCTGAATTGGATGAACCGGGAAATTTTTTTAAAAACCGGCAAAGTAGATGATTTTTTAAAAAAGCCGGATTGAAATTTTTTTTAATTACCAAAATGACCTTTTTTAATTTTAATTCATATTTTTTTGTATATAACAAAATTAAACATATAATTCACTTATTAACCAAATGATTTTTTTACAAAATGGCGAACTGAATGTTTTTTAAAAAGTCGGATCGAATTTTTTTGTTGACCAAAATGACCTTTTTAAATTTTAATTCATATTTTTTTTGTATATAACAAAATTAAACATTCAACTCACTTATTAGCACTACTTTAAATTAATTAAAAATAAGAGTTAATATTTAAAACACAATTTTTTTGGAATAAGTGAACAATAATAGTTAAAATTGTTTATATTATCTTGTTAAATATTGTATTAATTTATTATATGTGGTAAATATAATTATAATAATTAGTTAGTAGGCTCATTTATATATTTAAAACATAGTTATTTAATTTTGGTAGAGTAAACTTAAATTTTAACTATATAACAATACTTTTATAAATATAATAATAGAAATCCAGCTCCAATAGTTCAACCAACGACTTAATTGGTTGAACTAGTAAACCACTGAATTAGTGTCTCGACCAGCTCAATGTCCAATCTAGTTATGATAACTATGTTATTTACTACATTAGCTTGGAGAATTAGTAGATTTAAAATTAATTATAACAACATGAGTCATTTTGTTATAATTAATATTTTCAATTCTAATTATTTCAGTTAAAGTAATTTAATGTAATTAGTAATCAATATTATAATTCATTTCATTGTCATTGATTAGTTATGATAAATCACATTATTATTTGTGATTATTGACTTGCTTATACAAATTTTAATCAAATATGCTTTGATTAATTGAAGTGATTATAATTAATGTAATTACAATTTATTTTGTGAATGTGTCTTACTCTTATTTGGCACACTCTTAGTCGGCTCAATTTGTGAACACGTCTTGTGAATTAATGTAGTCGTATAATATATTATAATTATTTCAATCTGAATAGATTAATTTAATTAATAATTGATATTATAATTGATGTAATTGCCATTGATTAATTATAGTATACTACATTATTATGTGTGATCATTGAATTGATTATAATATCTAATTAATTATGTAATTATGATTAATTTAATTATAACTTAGTCTACAAATGAACTCACTTTGTCAGTTTGGTGAATGTTAATGTTGTTTAAATTATTTTGGTTTAATTACTTTAGACAATTTAACATACTCGTTTTAGACACCTCAATTTTAATTTTTATTTTATTCAAATTCAAATTTAATTTTTTTATTTAGATTTAATAATGAAGGTAGTATACTTGTGTCAGCCCACAAATCCCATAAAAACTTTGGCCACCGTTAAAAATTGACAACAACAAAATATATTCTAGCAACAAAAATTTATGTGGGACCCATACATGCGTTAAAGTCTAAACATTTCTATTATAGCCTCACGTTTCACTTTTCCTCCAAAAGCCATCCGAAGGAAAACGATCAAGAAGCTTTCATTAGTACATTTTTGTCTTTCACTTATCAGATGGTCTGCTCTTCTTACCATAACCTGTAAAACATTTATTAATAACAACATGAAAAATTTACGCCCGCAAGTATATGATCATGTAAGGGTGAGCCTTGAAAAATGGATAAATTTTTAGGGTTTAAGTGTTTGTGAGGTTTGGCGAAACAATCCCAACACCTCTTGAGTAATTTGGAAAAATATAGATTTTAGGGTCCCCGAGTGATAACAATGGATTTGACTCTTTACTTGAAAGAATATTTGTTAGAACTAAATAAGTTCAATTGTTTGTACGAGGGTTGAATACAAACACTATAAATTTTTTGCTTTTTTAAAACTCCATAAATGAAAATTGAAATAGCTGCAAAGTTATCCCCTAATTAGGATGAGCACAGAAAAATTTTACTGAAATTAAAATGAACACACAATCATTCAAGTTAAAATAGTTGTATTATAATTTGGGGTTTTTCTGGGAGTCTGTATAATTACAAAGTGATTAAACAACTACAAATCTGTAAGTAAATACAGCTTCTATTTGTTCATACTTTTAGCTACAATCTTTTTATAATTTTTCTCTCAACAACAATTACAAAACTTCTCTCTAGAATGTGAAGACGATTTGGATATGTTTGTGTTAAACGTTATGTTACAGTGTATTACAACCTTTACATTTATAAGAAAACAGAAATAAAAACCATGTGTTTGCCATGTTTTTTTTTCAACGTAGTCACAATGTCTTATCATTGTCTTTTCGGAGAGACAAGTGTCAGACTATTGTTGGCTATAGTTGCTTCTTTTTTAGTCCATGTTCTCCATGTTGTTCTGGTACAAAGGTTATTATTGGATCACCATATCCCAAGGAATATCTTTTCAAATATACTCATTGCTTTTATGCCAAGTATCAGTATATAACTTATAATCACTGATGACTAGTGGACTAGGTCTTAAGTATCCCCTGATGACAAGTCTTGATGTAGACTTGATTAGTGCTTCTGGATCACTTGATGAAAAGGCCTAATGTAGACTTGATCAATGCTTCATTATCCACTGATGCTAATCCCCGATGTAGAATTAGATTAGTGCTTCTTTATCCACTAATGTTAATCCCTAATGTTAAGCCCTGATGCTATCCACTAATGACACCCACTGATGAAGTAGTCAAGCTATCCACTGATGACACCCACTGATGCAGTAGTCAGGCTATCCACTGATGGAGCCCCTAACGGCTTTTATCCATTGATGCAGTAGTCAGGCTATCCATTAATGGTATCCCCTGACAGCTTTGTCCATTGATGCAGTAGTTAGACTATCCACTGATGGTATCCCCTGACGACTTTATCCACTGATGTCATCCACTGCTGCAGTAGCTAGGCTATCCCCTGACGGGTTTATCCACCGATTCCTTTTTGAATACTAACATCTTTAACCACTGATGCTTTTTGGCCTTTCCATGAATGCCTGATGTGTGGAACACTTGAACATTAAATACAACCAGACATTCCCTGACACTAACAAATCCCTTGAGATATCCACTGATGACTTGCCTAATTCAGTAAAGACTATTCCCTAATAGACTAAATTGTCTATTAGTGAATACCTATTTGTGCAAATATACTAAGGTTTATGAATTACCTTGAGTATTTTGCAAGTGCACAGTTATTAAAAGAACACTAACATCATCATCATCATCAACATAATACCTAACAATATTTGAATAATTCAAATGCGTCTTGTAACCAAATCCGTCTGGCGCACGTGCCCTTAGGAATTCATGTCAAATAGTATATCAACTGGTCAGCCTGACCATCATCCTGATTTCATCATAATGGCATACATAGTTGATGCAAAAATATTTCATTTGTGAGAGTTTGATTATTGATGTCTCAGTTTCCTTTCTTTATAAAATCCTACGCCTGGGGTGCCAGGCTGATACATCCCACTAGCCTTTAGTTACCCATATGGATAGACTTTACAAGTATAGGATGAGAAGATAAGTTTCTACATCCGTATATGATTTACTTTAACGTGTTAGTGAATTTGAATAGCTAAACAACCACCCAAAGAGTATTTAAATCTAGTAGAATACTTTTCATGTACATCGGATTAATAGATCGCATGTTACTTAACTTTGAAGAAATCGAAACATGATATTGACATAATAAATTCTTGGATAAACTACGTATATTGAAAGAATGATAATACGTATTATTTGAAAGAAAGTAGAGTGAGTATGTACTTGTCTTTGGTCCTTTGATGAGCTTAAATTAATTCACTTGTGGAGTGAATGAACTCTATAAAACATATACATTGGTATAACATGAGTAGTCATGACTTAATTACAACATAAAAAATGCATATGTGAGGTGTCTGTATATTTCTTACATCTTTGATTGACTAATTGAGTCATCATTCGTTATATTGGGATTCAATTTAGACCCAATCGTAGTACAAGAGATTTTTCAAACTAGTATTTCATCATTGGGAGGCTCCAAATAATTTATTTGATTTATTTGGGACCTTGGATTAATTATTCCTTAATTAATCTCGGCTTAAATGATTTATTAATTCATTTATTATTTATAACTATTTATCCCTTAGTTATATTTTTTCCCCAAATTTAATAATAATTATTAGATCGTTACGTAATTAAAAGCTTAATCATTATTAATTTAAGTGATTAATAATTATTCCTAGAGTAATATAGCATTTCTTTAAATAATAAAAGAATAGTTTGTTCTTAATGAAGTAATAGTTTGTTTATTACTGCTCAATCACTAGCAATTATTACTTGTTGAAATAACTTATGTACAATAGAAAAGATAACATAAAATAAAGTAAGACAATTATCTTCTAACGGTTATGGATCAGAGATTAAAATGTGCATCGGAGGATATATGTACATCAGAAGATAATATGTACATTAGAAGATAATTTGTACATCAGAAGACAATATGTACATCAGAAGGTAATTTGTACATGAGAAGATAATTCGTTCCACGGTGGGATAATTCTTCATTGGTCGATAATTTCTTCATCGATTGATAATATGTTCCTTGGTGGGTAATTCTTCATCGGTTGATAATTTGTACTGAGGGAAAATCATTAGTAGATAATTTGTATTATACTTAGTTCATCTGTGGATAATTTTTACTGAGGGTAAATCGTCGATAAATAATTTCATTGACTTCCTCTTATCTTCTGATGCCCTAAGACGTCGCGCCAACGATACCGCTGTACCCCTAAGCATACATTTTGTTTTCCCAGTGAAATAGCCGAGAACTTGTAGAAGGGGGGTTGAATACAAGTTCTTTGAAATCTGTTCTTTAAAGTATATTTACTTGCGAAAATTAAAGAGCAAAAAAAAATTATAAACAATTGCTTTTTATTGCTTTAACAATTGATTACAACTTCTAACAATCACAATTTGATCGTCAGCTTCTATTCTGTACTGTAAAAGATACTAAACTATGAATACTTATACAGCTTCTCTATTCTAACCCTGTAAACCTAATTACAGCTTCCTAAACTGAATCGTAATTAATTCAGTTATCAATTCTAAATCAATAATGATTCATCTTCCTTATTCGAATCAAACACAATCTTTCCTTTTTGATTAGGAATAGATTTCTGGTTAGTTTCCTTACCAGCTACGTCTTCAATAATATCTCAGTCCACGTGGAAGACATTCCTTATTCAATTCGAACTCTGTATCTCATCAGGGAATAATTCACGACTAGTCCCCGACAGCTTCAGCCTTAGTCCCCGATCACCTTAGTCTTTGGTCTTTAGTCCCTGATCAGGTTGTGTAGTCTCCGACAGAGTTATTAGTCTCCGATGCTTTAGGCTTAGTCTTTGATGACGTCAGCTTAGTCTCTGATACTTTAGACTTAGTCTTTGATGACGTAAGCATTAGTCTCTGACAGACAAAACTTAGTCTCTTGTAGGCAAAATCCTTAGTCTCTGACAAGTGTTGCCTTAGTCTCCGATAAGCCTTTTCTTAATCTCCGACTGATCAAAACACAATATGACTTTGTTGAAGCTTTGATATAATCTCCAGTAGTTATTTACAATCAAAAATAAATCCATCTCTTTATTATAAATGAATAAATCACAATCAAAGAGATAACTACTAGCTACAAAACTTCAGTGTTACTAATTAACACTTTTTATACATTTGTATATCTAAGTAATCTAAAGACAATCATCATCAAATGTTATAAAACCTAACAATCTCCCCCTATTTATGAATATCAGAATGATAAGCATAAATCAAGGTTGATGATGATGTCAAAACTCAAAATTACAAAAATTACTTAAAAAAAGAATAAAGAATTACTAACTACAAATGTATCTGAATTAAGATCTTTGATATGTCATTCAGCTTCCACCAAGACTCAGGTTTAAATCCTTTAAGTCTGGCTTCAAAAAAAAATTTACAACCAATTCAACACACAACATACCTTCAACCTTCAGCAACTTCAACTTTTGTGAGTTTTCAGCACATCTAACCTCTTCTCCAATAATTTTCTGAAAATTATCTCTATTTCTTCTTCTGCATCTTTGAGAAGACTTATAAAACCTTCAAGATGTCTCTCATTTACATTGTTTATATCCCTGTTGTAGTTGAAGAATACTTGCTCCCCATGGAAATTCTCATACCATAGTCCAAAAGGCTTTGGATCAACTCTTGGTACTTTGTCCAATTTGTGTATCACCTTTATTACCTTCTGAATTTGGCTTCAAAATTCCTTGTTGAGATCAGAAGTTTCAGGCACAACAGATAACAACCATTCCAAGTGTTCTTTTGTTTGCTCCTCCAAGGCTGGCCTTCCAAACTTCAAAGATTCTCCATCTTTTAAAAAGATATGGAGCAATTCTTTGTTGTTTGTGTCCTTGATCAAATTGATGTACTTGGTACTCTTTTTCAAAGCTTTAATGATGTCCTCTGTACTGGCCATTTCAACCTTGTAATGTTTCCTTGTTGGAACTATTCGTGGCTTTGTTGATCCACTTACAGCTACTAAAGCAGTTTCTGTTGCCCTTGGAGGTTCTTGAGATGCAGACTTCTTGATAGATTCTTTAGTCACAGGTTTCTTTGTAGATTCCAAGAGTAAGGATCTTATTCTTGACTTCTTCTCTGCCTCTTCCATCTCCTTATTTATTTTCCTTGTAATGGCTGCTTTCTGTGCACTTGTCCTTCTTGCAAAGATTTTTCTTTTCTTTGCCTCCTCCTCCTCCTTGGCCTTTGCTGCAGCCATCTCTTCCTCTTGTTGAAGCTTCTGTGCAAGAATTGCATCAACATCTATCAACCTTTGGTCGAGAGGAGAAACTAACTCAACTTTCCCTCCCACTTCAAGTTCAATGGGATTAGGAAAGTGAGTAGTCTTCATAGCATCCCCCATTAGCTTGGGTTGTCTTGGTTGAGTAAAACTTTGTTTCTTTGGATCTTCAACCATGACCTCTTTGCCTTTGTCTATTGAGGTACTTGGGACTTTTGCAATTGGTTTTGTAGGAGGAGGAACTTGTTTTGTTGCTGCTGGTGCTTTTGTTGGTGCTTCTGTTGTTGTTGTTGTTGTTGTTGTTGTTGTTGTTGTTGTTGTTGTTGTTGTTGTTGTTGTTGTTGTTGTTGTTGTTGTTGTCATTGCTTCAAAGTCTGCATGTTTCTTCAAAATGCTATCCAACAGTGCTTGTATTTCAGCATCAAGATGTGAAACAGATGCAGATTTTGATGTTGGTTGGGAATGCTGACCACTCTCCCCCTTTTTGACATCATTAGCTTTAGGGAGTGAGGAGGTGGCCAGTGTGGGCAATGCTTGAGTGAGAAGGTTGGTAAGGTTATCAAGACCAAGCTCCAGCTTGTCTTGCTTCTTCAGCAGGAGTTGAACATTGGATTCAAGGGCTTGAATTCTACTATCAGTCTTGGGCTGCTGTTTGAGTTGATATTCAAGGGAAGTGACAGTCCTCCTTGACAAGTGTCCTTCATAACACCTCCTGATCTTTTCTATCTTAATCTCCATATTTTGTTCCATCTTTTGCACTGCAGCATTAATCCCAGTAACCAGAAAGTGGTGAAACTTAGTATGTTTCTTGTCCACTTTGGTTAGCTCTTCAAGAATGTCAGAAGTGGTTGGTGCAACTGCTCCCGACCCAATATTGGTCACATAATCTTACCTGAGCTGGGCAGCTTCTTCTTCTAGAGAATTGGTGAAGTTTGCATCAAGCCAAACATCCACATTCTCCTCTTCAATAACTTCAGGGACAGGTTCATTTGCAAGCCCTGTCTTCAATGCAGAAATGTGATCTTGAGTTTGTTGTAATCCATAAAGAGTCTCAAAATTTGCATTGGACATTTCAGAAATGATGTTTAAGACTGCATCCCCTGTCCTGGAGCTTCCCCCAATATCCTCTGTTGGAATTGTAGTTGATGGTGCAGAGGAAACTTGGGCTTCTGGTGTGGTGGAGGGCTCAACAGGTTTCAAGAAGTCACTTGCTGAGAATTTCTCTATTTTCTTTTCTCCAAGGATCTCATCCTTGGTCACACCCTCTCCTTTTGCCTGGGGTTGGGCACCCAGCTTCACTAGCTCTCCTTTTTCCAAGCTTTCTAAAGCTTGACTCTCTTTATTATGAATCCCACTTGTTTCCAGGACAGGAGCCTGACTCTCACTATTTATTCTCTCATCCTCACTAATATAGATTTGAGCATTGTTTTCTACAGAAAGAGGGGTTTGAGAAGTGGTGGAGTCTCCAAGGAAAGGGGTTTCCCTTTGTATGTTTGTGGCTAGGGATTTCTCTAAGGAATGTGTGTAAGAACTAACTGCACTTTTCTTTGAACAAGTGGTTCTTGTGTGTTAGTCTCTGAGGGGTTACCATCTTTAGTCCTTGGTGGAGAACTAGTCCCTGATGGATGACTAGTCTTTGACTAGTCCATTGGAGTATTAGTCCCTGATGGTTGTGCCACCTCAAGTGTTGGCTCCTCTTGGAAAGAATCAAGAGGATTCAAACTATCAAGTTCTAAAGAATCAAGAATTGGAGAAAAAGGAGAAGAATGTATAGTAGGAAGTGTTGGTTGTTCCTCAGGAATAAAAATTTGAGGAACATTAAGTAGAGAATTTGTGTGTGCACTCCTTGTGTTACTCTTTGTCTTTAATATTTTCTCTTTTTGGGTTTGCCCCTGTGTATGTGTAGGGAATTGTGCAGACTCTGTACTCTGTGTTCCTAGTTGGGAACTTTCTTCAATATCAACACCCTTTTGGGAGGATGTTGACAGTTTATTGGTATCCTTTTGAACCTCTATTGCCTTTTGGGAGGCAATGGATTGCTTTTGTCTTAGGGTTACCAATCTCTTCTTTCTCTGAGGTGCCACGTCAACTACTTTATCTCCCTCAACCTCACTATCTACCTCAATTATTTTTCTTTTTATAGGGAGCTTTTTGGCTGTTCGAGTCTTTGCAACCACAGTATTTTGGGAGACTGTGGAGGGGGCTATAGATTGTTGTTGTGAAGTGGTTGGAGGATCGATGGGGGTTCGAGTTTGGTGCTCAGTATCCTCAAAGAATTGCAAAGAATAAAGATTTGGAAGTCTATCAATGAGAGTAGATCTCATGACAGGAGAATAAGGGGACCTTTACTTTTGCAGATTTATTCTTCACATCAGTGAAAATTCTTTTGCTCTGCAAAACAGTTGGTACAACTTGCATTCCAGTAATATTAAGGTTAGAGATTAGATAATAAGTAATCATCATCAAAAACCTAGCATAATAAATCTTATTTTTACTACTGGATTTAAGTTTTACTAAAAGATTTTGCAGAATTAAAAGCCCAATGTTTAGATGCCTACCATACAACACACTGAAAGAAATTTGTTGTGTGAGTGTGGTAATAGCATCATAACCACTGCATTTTGACGAAAAAGCTTTTGTTATAATGTCAAAGAACAATGACCACTCCTGTCTTAGATGGGGTCGACTAATTGACCCAACAGAAACTATTTCAGAAGAATAATGTATGTTTTTAAACATTGCAAAAAGTTCTTCATCATCAGTAGGAGAGTCATAGTTTTCCAAAATTGGAAGGTGTAATGCATTATTAACAACAGTATGATCGATATTATATACAGTGTTTTCGTACCTGAAACTTACCATAAGAGAGTCATCATCCTCATCCAGAATGGTTGTAGTGGACCACATAACCGTGACAACTTCAGTGGCTTGTGTGGGAGCTTCGTAAATGGCGTACGAAAGAGATGAGTTTTGTAGAAAATCCACAAAAGGATGGTACTGTGCTTCAAACTCATTCTTGTCGACCATCCCAGCATGGTTGGTCTTGATGAAGTCAAAGTCACCGAACATGAAACATACAGTTTTAGCAGCCATTGAAGAGATCTGTGTAAACTTTGAATAATTTCTTTGAAAAAGGGTTAAATCGCATAGTGTTTGGAGAGAAAATATAATTGCAGAGCTTGAGAGTTTATGATTTGCAAAGATGTTTGAAATTAGTTTTATCAAAGTGCTCGAAACGTTTACAATTCTGAGTGGATTATAGGTAACTACATAATTACCCTCGATCAGAGATTGCCCTAATCTCTGACATGTCCACTCATAAGAGACTAAGTCCGAGCAGTCTCCGATATTGTATTTTAGTGTAGTCACGGACTAAGCAAAAACCACTGTCGGGGACTAAGATAATCTCTGATAGTTCATTTTTGACTAGTCAGGGACTAAGCAAAAACAACGATCGGAGACTAAGATAGTCTCCGATAGTCCATTTTTGACTAGTCAGGGACTAAATAAAAACAACTATCAAAGACTAAGTTAGTCTCTTACTCAAATGCTCTCAAAGACTAATCGAAGTTAGTCTTTGCTACAATCCTGTTTTTCAGAATTTTTCCAATAATCAAGTTAATGATTATTAGCCTCTAAAGGTCTGTCTTTTTATTAACAGCTACAATCTAGAAATTAAATTCTAGTTTCTTAACTGCTGTCCATTTAAGAACATCTTCATCTTCCAAATTTAAATTCTAGCTTTTTACAACTCAAACAACTTGCTTTCAAAATATGAAATTAATTTTTAGAAGCATAATTCAACATTCCTAATTTAGAAACTAATCTAGTGAATGTAGATTCATCTAAAGGCTTTGTGAATATGTTTGCAAGTTGTTTATCAGTTGTTACCCAGTGCAGTTCAATATTACCTTCACTTACATGTTCTCTAATGAAGTGATATCTAATATCTATATGTTTTGTTCTTGAATGTTGCATTGGATTCTCTGTTATAGCTATGACACTTGTATTATCACAATAAATAGGAATTTTGGATAATGACAAACCATAGTCTACGAGTTGAATTTTGATCCATAAGATCTGAGCACAACAACTCCCAGCTGCGATATATTCAGCTTCTGCTGTTGAAGTAGAAATTGAATTTTGTTTCCTGCTAAACCAAGAAACAAGTCTGCCTCCAAGAAGTTGACAGCTTTCACTTGTGCTTTTTTTATTTATCAAGCTTGCAACCTGCATAATCAACATTTGGATAACATAACCCAAGGTTTGAGGTACCCTTTAGATATCATAACCCAAGGTTTGAGGTACCCTTTAGATATCTGAGTATTTTTTTGACAGCAATCAAATATGATTCTTTAGGATCAGCTTGAAATCTAGCACATAAACATGTAGCAAACATTATATCAGGTTTACTTGCAGTTAGATATAAAAGAGAGCCTATCATGCCTCTAAAGCTAGTAATATCAACTTTCTTCCCTTTTAAATCTTTATCTAGCTTAGTGGCAGTAGGCATGGGTGTTTTTGCAGATGCACAATCAATCAAATCATATTTACTCAATAAGTGTTTGATGTACTTGGACTGATTGATAAAAATTTCATCAATTGATTGTTTTATTTGCAATCCTAAGAAAAATGTTAATTCTCCCATCATACTCATTTCATATCTAGACTGCATTAGTTTTGAAAATTTTTCACAGAGTTTTTCGTTTGTAGAACCAAATATAATATCATCTACATATATTTGCACGAGTATAATGTTAGAGCCTTGAATTCTATAAAATAAAGTTTTATCTATGATACCTCTAACAAATTTGTTTTCAAGTAAAAATTGAGATAGAGTATCATACCAAGCTCTTGGTGCTTGTTTTAAGCCATAGAGTGCTTTATCTAACCTGTACACATGATTTGGAAACTTGGAATCCACAAACCCTGGATCCATGTTTGAGCTGCAGTGGGGCTTCATTCGCCATTGAAAGTAGGCGGGCAACCATTTGTGAAGTCTTTGAAGGTCACCCTCCTAGGTTGTACTGGCGGTGGGTGTGGTGGGTTGTTTTGTTGAGCTGCCTCCTGTATCATGTTCATCAGTAGGGAGATGGGGTTGTCCTGGTTGGCGTGGTGGAGTGCTTAGCTTGTAGCGGGGAGGAGAACTACTCCTCATACGAACTGAGGAATCTGACCTCTCTGACGGGTCGGTGGGGACATGGTCATCCTCTGGATCCTCAGGGTCCTCGTCGTCTTCTGGCTCAGTGGGGTCCTCGTCATCGTCTGGCTTAGTGGGATCTTCAGGATCTTTGAAATCCTCATTAGAGATTCGAGGAATCTCGAAGTGTACCACCTGTACTGCTCTGGTCACCCTCTTGCGAGGGGTCACACACCATCGAGCGCCACGGGGCGGTGGCGATCCACGGATGACATCGGGATGTAGACGTCGGCTTCGAGTCGACGGGCCAGCAATGTCATGTCGGGCAGGCATAACAGGAAGAGGCTGCTCTGGGGATGCCTCTCTCAGAGTTTCAACATCATCTGAGGTGGGGACAGGAGGAATATCTACACGATCTGGGTGGTCAGAAGGGGTATAACCCGGGACATGATCTTCGTCAGAACTAACGACCATTGGGGCTTTTCCCCTAGCATCTCGTCTCGAAGTCATCTACAAGTAAACATAACCTACGTCAGTATGGAAACAAGGTTTAACATAACATAGAGTTTGACATGAATACTAATGCAATGCATGGTTTGCACTAAGTTTTACTTAGGTCCTTAACTTAAAAGTTTATGTTTCCAAAAATTTCTAGTTCAGAAAAATGGGAAAGATCTACTAGACGCTTATCATCCATCTATTCGTTCTCGCGTCCTATTTTTTCCCTATCCTTGGGACTTATGGTTCCTTCCTTCGTCCTTGAGACTCTAATTATCGCATGCTACACTCCGGTAGAGACCATGGTCTTGTAACCGATGCTTGGTCTTTGATACCAACTGTGACGGCCCCAAAAATCCCATACTGGACTTCGGGCACCGTCAAAATTGACAAAGAACAAAAATACATCCAAGCATAAATAACATTAAATTAGAGAAATAAATATAATTCTCTATTACATTATCTAAAATAAATGAATATTTGACAGCAGAAGTCTATGAGGGGCCCACACAGGCCTTACAATCTAAACATTTCTAACATATCCTCACGCTTCACTCCTCCCTTGAAAGTCACCCATAATCGGGCGATCAGGAAGCGTTCATCGTGCCATTTTCGTCTTGCCTTTATCAGACGATTCGGTCCTTTCGCCAAAACCTGTGAAAACATTTAATAGAAGTTCCATGAGCGATTTACGCTCCCAAGTATATAAACAAGTATTGGGTAAGTTTTGAAAGAGGGATAATTTAGTGATCGTAAGTGTTTATGAGGTTTGACGGAAACAAAGTCAACACCTCTTAATATCTTGAAAAAGATGGATTCTAGGGTCCCCGAGTGATAACGAGTGGTTTTGACCCTTTTCTTAAAAGAATAAAGAATACCTTCACATGCACCTTATAACCATGTCCGTTTGGCGCACGTGCCCTTAGGAACTCATATCAAACAGTTTGTCAGCTGGCCAGCCTGACCACCATCTGACTTCATCATAACGACATACGTAGTTGATTGCAAAAACCTTTTGTCTGCGAGGGTCCGGTTACCGATGCCTCGGTTCCCATTCCCTATAAATCTTAGGCCCGGGATGCCAGACAGATGCATCCCACTAGTCTTTAGTTACCCATACGGATATACTTTGCAAGTATGGGGTGAAGAAATAAGCTTTCTACATCCGTATAGGATTTTCTTTGGCGTGTTAGTGGAATTTAAATAGCTAACAACCGCCCAAAGAGCATTTGATTCAAATACAACATTTTTCACGTACATCGGATCAAGGGATCGTACGTTACTTAACTTTGAAGAATTTATATTATGAATATTGACATGCAAAAATCTTGAATACATTACGTATATCGAAAGAATGATCATACGTATTAATTGAAAGAAAAGTAGAGTGAGTATATACTTGCCTCAAGTCCTTAGTGATAATTTAACACTTATGTAGAAATGCTTCTGAAAAACATTTACATGAAATAACGTGAGGAATCTCAACTTAAATACATATGCGGATGCACAAGCGAAGTGTCTGTGAAAATCTCAAGTCCGTGATTGACTAAATGAGTCGCCATTTGTTGAATTGGGATTCGGTTGGAACCGAATCGGAGTCCGAGAGATTTGTGGACTTGATAAAACGTCGATTATAGGCTCTCGATAATTTAGATTTAATTATTAGAGGTCTTAGATTAATTAATTAACATTAATCAATCAATTTTATTAATCATTTAATATTCATTAAAATTTGTTCCTTAATTATTGTTTAATCGTTTTAATTAAACAATAATTATTTCTTAATCAAAATCTTAATCATAAAAGATTTGGAGATCTTTTATCAATTATTAAACATTTGTTCTTAAATTATTATTTAATTGCTTTAATTAAATTATAATTATCGATCATTGAAGTAATTTATTTCTTAATTACTTTTAAATTAAATGATTTATTGATCATTTAATACTCATGTAAAATTTATTCATTAATTATTATTTAATTGTTTTAATTAAATAATAACTGGTCTTGAATTCTTAATTTAATTAATCAAGAATTATTCCGTAATTAATCTTAGCTTGAATGATTTATTTAATCATTTAATAAAATTTAAGAATTTATTCTTTAATTATTCTTTAATTTTTTTAATTAAATAATAATTATTTATGAATTAATGACTCGTCATTTAATCGTGGTAATTAAGAGACTCTAACATCTTAATTACATTTCAAATTTAAAATCATAAAATTTTAATCATGTAAAAGTTTATTTACATGTCAAAATAATTATTCAAAAATCATTTATTGGAGAATAATTAAAAAGTATAAGTATTTTGATTTATTTTTAAATTTGGATTGGGCCAAAAATAAAATAAATTGGACTGGGCCGGATCCGGTTCGGATCGGGTCAACAGTGGGTCAAACGCGGGTCGGATTGGTCAGGGTCACGGGCGGGTCGGAACCGGGTCGGGTCGACCCGACCCATCTTCTTCTTCTTCTGCAGATCAGAAACCCTAGCGCCGCCGGCGTCGTTTGGCAGTCGCGGCCACTGGGCATCCAAACACGCACACACGCACGACTTTTGGCGGCGAGACCGTTGCCGTGACAAACATCATAGGCAACTACCCCACTCCCCGCACAGGTTGCCGGAGGTAGAAACCTCCATTAACGCCGGCAAGACCTTCGGGTCGAGCTGTTCATGGCCCTCCCGAGGTCATCTCCACCGATTCTGACATGGAAATGGAGCTTGAGATTTCCAGAAGCTTATACATGCTATCAATTTCAGTTTCCAACAACAAAATCACATGAAAAAAAGAAGAAAATCGATTCGGGTTTAATAAAACTTTGGTCGAACAAGAACGTGTCTGAAACTTGACTATTTTCAAAAATTGATTGAGGGAAAATGTTCCTCACAAGTGCAGAAACCACTTTGTATAATCAATTTTAACCAACATGCAAGAAACTGGCCGGAAAATCCTTCGGAAAGTTTAGGGTTCATACGGGTTTTTGAAATATTTCTTGTATATATATTTATTTTTTTTGTTCAAACTTTAAAATTTAATAACTCACAAACCATAAATGCTATAAACATGTGCTATATATGAAAATGATACTGAAAAATTTATTCTATACAATGGCATGAGCAGAAATGACAATAATTGAAAAATAAAGGGGCAGTGTGTATACCTCTTTAAAGCTTTAAATTAATTAATGCTCAAAACTTCAATAAATGCACAAGATCCGAATTTAATTTTTTTGTTTAGTGAAAATGCTGAAATTATTTTTCTGATGGAGGCTAGGGTTAGTGAATAAGATGTATTTATATTACTTGCAAATCACTTTTGGCCATTGGATTAATTTTTGAAAAATTTACTTGGATTGGAAAAATTTTTCCTTGGATTGAAAACACCTCTTTGCTTTGCCACTTTGAGAAAATGCTGAAATTTTGAATTAATTAGTGTTTAAATGTTAATTGTTTGTTCACTAGTTTCATGATCAGAGACTGCTCCCCCTAAACCATTGACTTCTTCATTATTAGCTCCCCCTGAGCTATTTATCTCTATAGTCCCTGGTGTCAAGATAGTCTCCGATTGTGCATCAATGACACTAGTCCCTGGTGAACCATTAGTCTCCGATGGTATACTAATGACACCAGTCTCTTGTGTTTCATTTGATTCTAATTCTCTAGTCTCTGATAAAGCATTAGTCCTTGGTACTTCATGCACAACTGTTAACTCCCCCTTAATTATGTAGGGATCATTACTATCTTGGGGATTTTCACTAGTCTCTGATGGATATTCTCATGCATCCAATTCATTCTTAAAACTGAGAGGTTCATGCAATCCTTGTCCAATCATTCCTGGAATCTTTCTGTCATCAAATACAACTTGTATAGATTCCACAATGACTTTTGTTCTTAGATTATATACTCTGTATGCCTTGCTTGACAAAGAATAGCCTAAGAAGATTGCTTCATCAGACTTGTTATCACACTTTCCTCTTGTCTCTGATGAATCTCTCAGTACAAAGCACTTACAACCAAACACATGTAAAAACATGAGAGTTGGTTTTCTCCAAGTCATCAATTCATAAGGTGTTTTGTTGTATGCTTTGTTTATCAAGGATATGTTCTGTGTAAAGCAAGCAGTGCTTATAGCTTCTTCCTAAAAATATTTGGAAGCTTTGACTCTTGTAACATGGTCCTTGCTGCTTCAATAAGGGTTCTGTTTTTCCTCTCAATAACTCCATTTTGTTGAGGGGTTGTTGGAGCTGAGAATTGATGAGTTATTCCTTTTTCAATGCAGAATTCAATAACTTGAGAATTATTGAATTCTGTTCCTCTATCACTCCTTATCACCCTTACTATTTTTCCTGACTCAGTTTCTATCTTCTTGACATGATCAATTATCAACTAAGCAGCTTCATCTTTTGTATGAAGGTATTTTACCCAAGTATACCTCATGTGATCATCCACAATAACCAAAGCATATCTATTTCTCAAGATAGACATCACATTCATTTGACCAAACAAAACCATGTGTAACAACTGTAAAGGGTCAGTGATTGATGTGGCTGGTTTGCTCTTGAATGACACACTTCTTTGTTTCCCTTTCTGGCATGAATCACACTATCTATCTTGTGTAAACTCCAATTGTGGAATGCCAGCTACCAATCCTTTCCTCACAAGTTTGTTGATATTTTTGAAATTCAAGTGGGAAAGCTTCTTGTGCCAAAGCCAACTTTCATTAGTTGATGCTTTGCTATAGAGACATGTGATTTGATCGGTGAAAGAGATAATGTTTGCAATGTACAAATTTCCTTTTCTTTGTCAAAATCACATTCCCTGATTCGTTGTCACTCACTAGGCATTGATCTTCTTTGAAGACGACATCGAATCCCTTATCACATAGTTGACTCACACTCAGTAAATTGTGCTTTAAGCCATCAACTAGTGATACTTCTGTGAAGATGACATCTCCATGTTCAACACTGTCATAACCCTTTGTATGACCTTTGTTGTCATCTCCAAAAGTGACTTTAGGGCCACTTTTCTCTTCATACTGTTTTAGCAAGGACTTGTCTCCAGTTATGTGTCTTGAACAACCACTGTCTAAGTACCATGTTTTCTTCTTTTTGCCCTACACAGTAAAGAGTAACTAGTTAGAAATTTTTGGGACCCAGACTTTCTTGGGTCTTTTCTCACTAATTGTAGAATCAAGACTTGACTCAGATTGAGTTGACTGTCTTTTATTAATTTTTATTTTAATTGGACAATCATTAGCTTGCTTTCTTTTTGTGAGAGACTACCAAGGTTTGAAGTTTCGCAGTTAATGCAAAGATGATTTGACCTTTTTAGAGGCGATTTATCTTTTATTGTCTTTGAATGTGCAGTCTCTATTATAGGAATTTTATTTTTACTCCTACAGTGCATAGCTATGTGATTTGGATTACCACATATATGACATGTCTTTCTAGGAGCAATAGGCATTCTAGCATAATTTGTGTATTTATTAATGCCTATCTTTCCATTCCTATTTCTCTTACTACTACTAGACTCCACTAATGTTTCAGCCTTTTTCATAGGAATATTTTC
The DNA here is from genome assembly GCA_014636745.2 of Centella asiatica. Classification (NCBI taxonomy): domain Eukaryota; kingdom Viridiplantae; phylum Streptophyta; class Magnoliopsida; order Apiales; family Apiaceae; genus Centella; species Centella asiatica. The sequence goes on from CM025782.1 coordinate 1,340,144, forward strand.
CAATTTTTTGTTTAATTGAGTCTTTGTCATGAACCCAATATTTAATCTTTTATTCTCACTCTTATCAACAGTGTTCACTGTCTTTTGATCAACCTTTGATTTTGCAGTGACTTGTTGGTATTGAGTGTTAATAAATTTGGGTTCATTAACAGGAGAAACAAAATTAATTATTTTCAAAACATTTAGCTTACTAGTAGTGGAGTTAGCAGCTTCAATGGTCTCAATTAAATCTGAATTGTTTCCTAGGCACTCATCATAAACTAGTCCAGACTTTTGACCAATCATTTGACATCCTACCAAGTCTGTCAACTTTTTAGAGGAACTGTTCCACTGTTTTATCTTAGCCTGTGCTTTTTCAAGTTGTTCAACTAAGTAAAATTCCCTCTTTTTCAAAGCATTGATCATATGATGAGCTTTGTCTAGATCAGACTTAATAGTGTCAAATTGTACCAGTCTCTCTTTAAGAAATTTATTTTTTTTCAAGAGATGGTCATGTGATTCTTTAATACTGGTATGCTCAATAGTTAATGATCTAAAACTAACATGCAAGTCAGATATATCTTTTTGTATGCTTTCAATACTAGATGTATCAAGTAAATTAAGCACATTAAAATTCTGAGTTGCATCACATACCTTTGTAGAATCACTTGACTCATCAGTTTGAGCCATCAAGGAAAAGTTGACAATTTCCTCCTTAGAATCACTGTCAATCCAATCTTTGCCCTCAGTAATCAAGGCTTTGCTTTTTGATTTAAACTTCTTGTCAGCAAAGTCATTCCCCATTTTCCTTGATTTTTCATCCTTAGATCTATCAGTAGATCTAGGCTTCCTGCACTCATTGACAAACTGCCCTACCCCATCACAGTTGTAACATCTGATTTTCTTTTTGTCATAGGTCACAGTTTGACCTTCTTTTCTAGGGGTAAACTTTCTTGATGATCTTTTACCTTTTCTACTAGCTCTGAATTTCTTAAACTATTTCACCATGAATGCCATGAATTCCTCCATGTCATCATCAGTGCTCAATTCATCTTCCTCATCAGTCGAGCTAGTATTGGAAGTTTCATCATCAGGCTTCTCTTGAGACTTGCTTTTCTCAACCATTAGTGCAGCTCCTTTGTCCCTGCCATGCATTCTTTGTCTTTGCTATACTTCAAGTTCATACGTCTTTAAGTTTCCATAGAGCCTATCCAGTGTGAGTATGTCCAAGTCATGAGCTTCCCTTACTGCAGTTGACTTTGGATCCCAGCTTGGTGAGAGTGCTCTCATGAACTTGGTATTGACATCTTCATTATCATAAGACTTTCCAAGTATTTTCAAGTCATTGAGCAAAGAGTTAAACCTGTCATAAACTGACGTGATTGGTTCACCAGGCTTTGCTTGAAAGAATTCATATTGTTGAGTCAACAATAATCTTTTATTCTTTCGGACTTGGTCAGTTCCTTCACACATGACTTTGATGGTGTCCCAAATCTGCTTAGATGTTGTGCAGTAGATGATGCTTGTGAACATATTTTTGTCAATGTCATTGTAAAGTATGTTCATAACCTTAGCATCTTTTAACACTTGTAACTTGTCTTCATTTGTATAGTCACTTTCAGAAGCAAGTTCAAAGTGTTCAGCAACAACGGATCCTTCGACAGTTTTAGTAGGAACAAATTTCCTAAGTAGATAAGGACCCTTTTCAATCCTTGCAATATAGTTAGGATTTGTTGCTCTCAAGTGCATGTACATCTTTTGTTTCCACATAGGATATTCTTCTCGTTTTAGAATTGGAATCCTGGTTCCACCATCACGACTTCCTGCATAAGTCATTATGCTAGAGCTGCTTCCTTCGTCGTTAGCCATCTCTGGATTGTGTTAATTGAGTTAAATCAATAAACCTGCTCTGATACCAATTGTTTTCCCAGTGAGATAGTCGAGAACTTATAGAAGGGGGTTGAATACAAGTTCTTTAAAATCTTTTCAAATTTCTGTTCTTCAAAGTATATTTACTTGCGAAAATTAAAGAACAAAAACAAAATTATAAACAATTGCTTTTTATTGCTTTAACAATTGATTACAACTTCTAACAATCACAATTTGATCGTCAGCTTCTATTCTGTATTGTAAAAGATACTAAACTATGAATACTTATATAGCTTCTCTATTCTAACCCTGTAAACCTAATTACAGCTTCCTAAACTGAATCGTAATTAATTCAGTTATCAATTCTAAATCAATAATGATTCAGCTTCCTTATTCGAATCAAACACAATCTTTCCTTTTTGATTAGGAATAGATTTCTGGTTAGTTTCCTTACCAGCTACGTCTTTAATAATATCTCAGTCCACGTGGAAAACATTCCTTATTCAATTCAAACTCTGTATCTCATCAGGGAATAATTCACGACTAGTCCCCGACAGCTTCAGCCTTAGTCCCCGATCACCTTAGTCTTTGGTCTTTAGTCCCTGATCAGGTTGTGTAGTCTCCGACAGAGTTATTAGTCTCCGATGCTTTAGGCTTAGTCTTTGATGACGTCAGCTTAGTCTCTGATACTTTAGACTTAGTCTTTGATGACGTAAGCATTAGTCTCTGACAGACAAAACTTAGTCTCTTGTAGGCAAAATCCTTAGTCTCTGACAAGTGTTGCCTTAGTCTCCGATAAGCCTTTTCTTAATCTCCGACTGATCAAAACACAATATGACTTTGTTGAAGCTTTGATATAATCTCCAGTAGTTATTTACAATCAAAAATAAATCCATCTCTTTATTATAAATGAATAAATCACAATCAAAGAGATAACTACTAGCTACAAAACTTCAGTGTTACTAATTAACACTTTCTATACATTTGTATATCTAAGTAATCTAAAGACAATCATCATCAAATGTTATAAACCTAACACATTTGACACATTAAGGTGTGGAGATCACCACCATGAGGTTCAGCATAGGGGAAAAACCACATAGCCACCCTACATTTGGTTGAAACTCGACGGAGAGAGGGCTCGACAGTCGTCGAAGGTGAAACATCCATGTTTTCAGATGTGAAACTTTGGGTATGGCCAAACTAGACCATTTTGGTTCATTTCCATCGATTCAAGCATGACATCCAAGTTTAAGGCTTCCAAGAATTTATACATGGTCTCTATTTTGATCTTTAACAACACAATTTTAAACAAAAGTTAAAATTTCAATTTGGTTTTTTTTGTTTTGGAGTTCTCGGCCTAACATGACCACACACCAAACTCCACCATTTTTGAAATCGATCGAGGCATAAAAATTATCTGAAATGCATAAACATGATTACAACGTCTAATATTTGATCAAGGATTATTCCCTTGGTCGGATGTGTTCTTCAATATTCTTATGAATATTAATTTATTTTGTAAAACTTTGAAATCAAATAACTTTAAGATTTAGTAAAGCTATTTGCACGTGTGATATGTGAAAATAATGCTGAATATATTCTTTACACAAAGGTAAATTTAGAAATAATCGTGAATGCTTTAATAAAAGGGTGGTGTTTTACCTTTTTAAGCTTTAGAGAAAAATAAAAGCTTTATCCTCTAATAAATGCTCTTGCTGAAAATTTGAAATAGTGGGCGTTTGTTGAAAAAGATTGAAGTGGGACTAGGGTTACATTTTATTCTATATATAGTAAGTTATGACAAAATTTTCTTTGGCCATTATATCCTTTTTTAGGAAAATTTACTTTTTCCCCTGTTTTGTTGCCATTTAAGGCCATGTTGACTCAGTAGCTCATGTCTTAACAAATTTTAATTTCTCAAGAAAGTGGACTGTAGGAGTACTCTTGTTAGAGCGAGTTTCACTAGTTCCAGTGATTGACAACTTCTCAATCACTAGTTGCTTTTGTTGGACCTTATTACAGCCTAGTCTCTTAGTTTGACTAGTACTATATTTTTCAATGGTTTCCCTTAATATCTTGGAGGAATTGATCTATTCCTTTATGAGATCTTACTCTTCTATTAGTTTGGCCCTAAGTCATTCTTCTATTTTAAGAGCACACACAAGTCCTTCCTTGGTTTTCCTGCACTCCGCTCTAACCTCTTCTAGCTTAATTAGCTCAGTCTCTAGTAAGAAATTCCTAGTGACTAATAGATCATTAGCCTTTTAAATTCTTTCATTCTCTTTTAATGAACACCTTAATGTAGCGTACAAATTGTAAATTTTAGTTGACATTTTTTTTATTTTTAATTTACAATCTGAAAGAGACATATTAGAGGGATCAGGTTTTACCTTAGTGCCCTAAGACAGGCTATTGGATCCATATGATGTCCCATCAGATGATATTTCCATAAGTGCAAGATTGATGAATTCCTCATCATCTGATTGGTCTGTATCCGCCCAATCCTTTCCCTCTACAATGAATGCTTTATTTTTCTTGTTGATGACTTCAAAGTATTTCTTTTTGTAGTAGTCATCATCCTTCTTGACTTGTCTAGTCTGTTTGATAGACTTTTGCTTGTTGTATTCATTTGCAAAGTGTCCAGGCTCTTGACAATTGTAGCATTTGATCTTGGATCTGTTAATAGCATCAGAGTGGAAAAGCTTCCTTGTTGTTGCTGTCTTTCTGAAGTCCTTGCCCTTCTTGAATCTTAGCTTTTTGAATTTTCTTGCCAAGAAGGTTATGGCTTCATCAATAGCCTCTTGTTCCTCTGGAGTATAAATTTCTTTATCTTCACTATCCATACTCTCAACTCCACTTGCTCGAACTCCTATCAATAAGTGCCACTAATTTTTTTTATTTCTATGGCCTTGACTTAGACTTTCTCTTTGTTGAACCTCTAACTCATAAGTTTTGAGGTTCCCATACAGCTTCTCCAAGGATATTACGCTCATATCCTTGGCTTCCCTTATGGCTATAGTTTTGGCATCCCAGCTCTTTGGCAATGCCCTTAATTTTAGATTCACATCCTTGTTAGCATAAGTTATGCCAAAGATCCTCAAGTCATTGATTAACATGTTGAATCTATCAAATAAGCTTGTTAGAGACTCACCAGGTTTGCTTGTGAACAACTCATACTATTGGATCAACAAAGACTACTTGTTTTCCCTTACTTCTGTAGTCCCTTCACACAACACTTGTATTGTCTCCCAGACTTCTTTGACAAACTCACTATTAATGACACTGTTAAACACATCATTGTCCAAACCATTATAGAGAATGGTTATGACTTTAGCATCCTTCATGGAGTCTTCCTTTTCTTTAACTGTCATGTCTTTTAGGAGTTTGGGGCTTGAATGCTCAGGGATTACTTGGCCATCTATTGTTGCCAAGGGAACAAGTTTAATTGGTTTAGGAGGTCCTTCTTCCAAGATTGTTATGAAGGAAGGATCTATAGATTTGAGATGCATGTACATCCTTCTTTTCCAGAAGAAATACTCCTCCCTCACCAACAGTGGGATCTTCACATTTCCACTTTTGTTACTCATCTTGATCGTGTAGTTTGTATGTCAACTAGAGTGCTTTGATACCAATTTTTATTCTCGGATAAGTAATTGTAGGGGGGAGTGGGGTTGAATACAATTTCAGCTTTTTCTCTCAATGTAAAAATTAAGATATAATTTGTAAATTAATTGCAGAATTAATAAACAAGACAAATTATATCAATCAATAAATAATGTATTTTATTGATATTGGAATCTGACAATTTGGTTATTAAAATTGATACCAGCTTTTGAAATTTGTTAAAGTATGAATATCTGCTATTTAGAAATGAATTTCTAGCTTCTTAAGTTATGAAAAAATTGTTTCTTAAATTCTATGAATTTGTTGTGTTAGATATAAATGATGATGATGATATTTAGAGAATAAATGTGCAATTGTAAATACTTAAGGTATTCTATAAACCTTAGTATATTTGCACGAGCTTTTGCATCTGCTGATGGTCGACTTATTCATCAGGGGGATGAACTACACTGCACTGGACAAGTCATCAGTGTTTACTTAAACGGACTCGACAATGTCAAGGAATGACTATTGGTACTTAAAAAGATAAATATTCCACACAACAGACATTTCAAAAAAAGCCAACAAAGTATTGATGATCAAAAGGTTAAGTATTTTTAAGAGGCACCATTAAGAAGAACCCATTAGGAGAAGCCTAAGCATATTGTATCAAGGCGATGAAACCATCAACGGAAGCCATCAGGGGAACCCGTCAGGCGATGACTTCGTCAGGGAAAGTCATCAGGGGAACCTGTCGGCGATGACTTCGTCAGGGGAAGCCATCAAGGCAACCCGTCAGGTGATGACCTCGTCAGGGGAACTCATCAGGGGATGACCTAGTCAGGGGAAACACTCTTGTGTCCAGACTTTGGCGACAGCATACCACCCGATGAGTTTGGAGATGGCTAAATATGACTTAGGCGATAACTTATCTTGCGATGAGTTTGGTGACAATCATTTCTATCCATTGATGACGAGTTTGGCGATGGGTAAAAAGTGACTTTGGCGTTAGTCATCTTTATCCACTAAAGACGAGTTTGGCGATAGCTAACACTGACTTTGGCGACAGTCATTGTTTATCCACTGACGACGAGTTTGACGATGACTTAACTTGCCCGATGAGTTTGGCGATGACTTAGATTGCCCGACAAGTTTGGCAACGACAAAAGATCAACTCGTCAGTGGAACCCTTCAGTGGATAACAAGCAAGTCATTACATCAATGGATAAATGAAGCATTGATCAAGCTTCCATCAGGGCTTGACATCGGTGAATCAGTGGATCGTTATGACCTAATCCACACGTCATCAAGACTTACATGCAAATCATTGATACTTGGCACGGAAACAAGGGGTATAACTAGAAAGATATTCCCTAAAGTTTGGTTAACAAATAACAACTCTCTAACATTAATTACATGCAGATCGGGGGATGAAAATGAAGCAACAAAAGTAAACAGCAGTCTGACACACCACTCCTAAAGGACATTGATGTGACAGAATTGTGGCTATGTTAAAACATGAAGCATGTCCAGCACGTGGGTTCACCAACTAATTTGCTATACACACAGCAAGAGTTGTTACATGGAAAACTAAGCAAAGAAATAAGAAGCCACACAACAAACACTAGAAGGAAACTTTGTAATAGATCTGCAGAGAAATATTCAAAGAAAGAGTTGTAGCTAGTGAGTGTGGAAAAAGAAGCTGTAATTTTATTACAGAGAAGCTGTAACTCGTTATAGAATTTGTAGCTGATTAATCACGTTTGTGATTAAACAGATTTCCAGAAAAACACCAAGTTTTAATATAACTATTTTAACTTCAATGCTTGTGTGTTCATTTTAATTTCAGTTAAGTTTTTCTGATCTTGTAGCTATTCCAGTAGTACTTAACAAGTTTTTAAAATAGCAAAAAGTTTGTAGTGTTTGTATTAAACCCCCCTTCTGCAAACACTTGAGCTTATTTTGTTCCAACAACTACCAAAGGAGCCTCAAGGAGATAAGTTATACACTGCAGGTGTGAACACTGATACGGAGATAAGTCATACTTACATACAAGCATCTATATAAAGCTACAAGTGTAAAACCTGCAAGCTGCAAGTGTGAAAACTGCAGAGATAACTTATATAAACTTGAAGGAGGAAAATATAGAAGTTGGTCCATTCGAAACCAAGAAAGCTCATCATGATAAGATATATGCTATAGATAACTTATCACTAGAGAAGAAAATAAGGAAGCTGGTGCAGTGAATATACACCAGAAAGGTTACATAACAAGTTGGCATGCAAGTTGGCGTGAAAAAAGATAAGTTATATAACAAGGTTGCAAGTACCAATAAACATCAGAGATATGTTTTAGAAGTAGTTCAAAGAATGAGCCTAGAAGACAAGGAAGCTATGTCTATAAATAGACATGGAGCAACTAAGATAAATACTAACAAGAACATCACTGAGATACACAAAAACTCAAGTATACATATTATCTCAGATTAATAGCAGTTATAATAAACTTACAGAGAGAGTGAGAGAAGCAAGTTTTTCATAACTTGAGAGAAACTAGAAATCATTTTCTAGAGTGTAATTGTTATTTTCAACAGAGTTATTTGCAGCTGGTAATCACTACCAGAAAGAAGTCTAAAGATTCAAATTGATTAATAATAAAAATACATATTGTTAATTAATATTCTTATCTTGCATTTTGTTTTACTGTTTTAATTGTCTCGTCATTTCAGTAAGGTGATATAACTGTTCTTGAGTTTTAAACTATATTAAACAATTTAATTGGAAGAAAAGTTAGAAATTATATTTAACCCCCCCCCCCCCCCCCCAACCCCGTTTTCAATTACTCCACGGGACAAACAAGGACCCACACAATCTCTTCGCCTTCTCTCTTTCGAACTCTCATCCATAACATTCTTACACTCTATAGGATTTTTTTGCCTTTTTACACATATGAATTCTTGAACAAAGTATGTCTGTGTGAGCATGTTTCGAGACGTTTCAATTTTAACTCCAAAATCATATGATGTTGCATATCGTCTATAAAATAATACAGCATCATCAATTGTTTCAAAATTTTGACCAACTTACGAGATGTATCTTCAGGGACATTACGAACATTTTCTTTAATCGAACTTCCTTGACCAATATTTGGATCTGGACTCTCGCAACCACTATTTGTATTATCATGAATCTCAAAATCAACATTTGTATCATTAGGACTCTCATAACAAAAAAAAATAAATTCATAACCAATATTTAGATTATCAGAACTTCCTTCACAAAAATTTGTATTAATAGAGTTGCATAGAATAAAATACACATTACTATAAGAATCTCCTTCACCATCATATATACTTTTATATTTTGATTGAAATGCAAAATTATATCTACAACATCTAAGATTTTGAGAAGAAAAAGATTGAGATTGTGATACTATAGATGCAAAATCGATTTCTTCTTTATCATCAACTAAATGAAAGTTATTAGAATTCAATAACTCAATTACAAATATAAATATATTGAACACTAAAATTGTCTTGCCCAGCTTCTCAAATGGGCAGCTCCCCAAAATTTTTCTCGAACAAAATAGAGATATTTTTGCTTCACTGGGTATCAATAATATTAGAGTAAGAAGTGAATAAGCAAGTAATTAACCCTAAGAGGCAAATGGTAGTGTAAGGGTATTTTCGAAAGAAAAGGAAAAAACTCATTCGCCTATTAAAGGAGCGGACATGGAGAGAGAAACTTTGAACTAACCGATCGTTGGCTATATATCCAACGGCTGCACGTGGATTCTACTCTACATGGATCGATACCACAGCTTACATCTGCTTCCCCATGCATCTAAGCTCAAGGATATATTCAGCTGAAAGAACTTATCACATTTCTTCACCTAGGAAATTAAGTCCACTTTTGGCTTTGGAAGGGACAAGTCAAATATGTTGGTCCAGAATTCGTACAGTACAAAACATGGGTTGTGGATCGAGCAGCTGTTACGTCAGGTGAACCATAATGAACTTGTTTGTTTTATCTTAAATTTTAGACATTCTAAAATTTGGTTATATAATTTATAATATAAAAATTTATAATTTTTAAAATTTAAACTAATAAAGGGAACCAATAAATAGAATGCCAGAAACGGTGCTGGCACTTGAGGAGTAATTGGGGAAAGCTCACGAAGCTCTTCTATGGCCCCAAGTGTACTTACCTCTTAGGGTACCTGGGCTTTAAAAGAAAAAAATCTACAGAGCATTGTTTAGTGTATGTTAGACTAACTCTTTGACCATTCAAAAATCTATCTAATTGCCACCCCCTCTTGATTTTATCCTTTCCTTTTTCACTCAATTCAATCTTTCACTCTCCCTATTTTTGAGTAACAGTGGCTCCAAACCTGTATTCAAATTTACACTTCTGCTTCTCTTACAATTGACTAATATTCTTTCCTCCTCGCTAGTTTTAATTATAAAAGGGATTCGTGACTGCATATTATATTTTTTCATGATAATAACTCACTTTATAAAACTAGATATCACATACATGTTCGAATTCGAGCTTGAATTCATAATTTGATTATTTTTCTTGTATTGTCTTGTCAAACCAAATCTGAGTGATTAAAATTAAAAATCAAATACTTGATTTGTTTTTAACTTAAAATGGTCCACCCACAAAAATAATCATGGATTCTTAAAAAACGACCATAGTCCCACGAATGGTTGAAGAATTTACAGACGACGAGAAGCATAGGATTGGTACAAGGATGGTGTCTCTTCAATTTTAGGAGAGTTTCTTCTTATTTTCTGGTGCAGTAATTACTCTCTTTGAAGATCATTGTTATTGCTGTGTTTCTAGAAGTTTTGTTTCTTTATAATTTGTGACTTCTGCGTCTTTTTTGCTTTTGGTCTGTTGACTTCGCTTCTCAGGTATTTTGCTTTTGGGTAATTTCTTATTCACTAATAAAGTATTGCCTACATCAAATCAAAAAACACAAAATAAGGAAGAAGAGATAAGGGAGGACCGGATAGAGAAAGAGGTTGAACAAAGCCAGTTAACTTACATTGCGATTTACAAAAATAAAACTACACTAACATATAGTTTGTGCATATTTCATTGTGTCCAAGTTACCATCCCTAGTATTACCGGAAGGAAAATGCTTTTCTAGCTAATCAACTTTGCTAATCACCAGGCAAAACTAACACTAAACAGAACTACATAATTTACTCAAATTATGATCTCTTTTATTTTCTTTCCTTGCATTTCTTTCTCTATTTATAAAAAATACCATTTGGGAAATATTTCTAAAGGAGTCACAAATGGATCCACTGGTTCCCATCATTGATGGTTTGAGAATCACTAGGCCTACTTTACATGCAATAATCAATATCGTCTGATTTTGTACAGTAACTAGACGAAGTTGTCTAGTCAGCTTGCATTACTCTCATGGCACCCTAGCCACTGTCCGGTTTAAGAGATGGATACTTTAATAACAAAGATTATTAATTAATTATTAGAATGGGGAAGAGAGCGACAAAATGATGGCTCATTTCCTTTTGAGAAAGCCAACAGGCCAAAGTATAATACTAGATACAAGCCCCTCCCCTAGCCCCCAGCATCCCATGGTATTCTCATTGTTCCTCCCTCTTTTAACTTAAAAACCCTTGGATCCACAAATATTTAATCCAGCCTTCCTCTACTAGATCTTCTGAGAGAGATGCCAGATTTCACACCGTTTAAAGGGTTTCGACTTCCTAATCTATCCGATGGGTTAGTTTCCCTATAGTAGCTACCGCAGCCGCTACTACTACTACTATCTTTATTTCTACACTGTTTGCTCATGTCAGAGCACAAAACCGGAACACTTCCCTTAATTTCAAAGCTTTCCCCAGCTGATTCTGCAGGAGTAACAGGAGAGCAACTTGTCTCAGGATGATATTTTGGAGCATAGTGGTTGAAGCTGGCACGCGGTGTATGTCTTGTGTACAAGGGGGATGGAGATGAAGAGGAAGATGAAGTGTCAGAATCTGAAGAATTCCTCCAGGAGCTGTTCCAATTGCGTTCAAAATCACCAAAAATATGGTCAAAGTAGTCATCAGTACTAGTCGAATCCTTGGTGCTGCTCTCAGTGCTGCAAGAACCAACCTCAGAGAAGAGAGAGCTAGCATTGTCACTTGATGAGTCCTCCTCTGAAATCATATTGATCCGTTGTAAACTTGGATGATCTGGATAAAACCCTTCACTGATCTGATAATTTGAACGTTCAGTCCTGGGAGCATCAAACGAACCTACTGAGTAAGATCTTGACTTCAACGATGGATTCTTTGGTCTTGGATCACGAGGTACTAACGAGTTCCTAATCGACTTCGGAGCCCTTGGGGAGCACCTATAGGAATAAAAGTAATGAGAACTTAAAAAATGAACAAAAATATATAAGACAAAGAAACAGTAGGAAATCTTATACCTTGCATAAAGAAGCATGTATGCCCCTTTTGTCAGAACTCTCTCAAGTTCCACAGAACTTACCTGAAAAATCATCTCAGGTATCAAGCAGAAGTTGAAGGAAAAAATGTTTGTCATTATCATCTAGCATTACAGAAGGCAATAGCTTCTGTCGAGAGATGTTCAGGTCAAGTACAATCTTGACATCATATGCTAACCATATCCAACTCATCATATCCAAAGAGCAAACAAGCCACACAATATATGAAGATCATATTAAGCCACCAAACCAGTTCGTGGCAAATGTGGAGAAAAACTTATTTACCTCACAAGTACGAATACCAATTTCATAAACAGCATGTTCTGAAAAGTTATATATTCTGTGATTACATGAGCATAGTACATTGCCTTCGGGGTACAGAACATACAGGTTTTCCATCTTGCAAACACATCCAACCAAGTAAGATTTATTTATAGCAGTGAGTGCAGTAAAAGCACCTTCAAAGATATACGTCAAGAGTTAGATACCCCACAGCACCGATCTCTTTGGATGTGACGAACGGTCAGACCCACTTATATTATTTTATTAATTGAGATGTTTGTTCATGCCAAGTAACACATTCCAAGTTTTCCAGAAAATACCTTTCAATTTATTCATAGCAAATTTGTTCAACTAAAGTAACGGGTCATTTGCCCTCTACAATTCATTTTAACTTGCATTTCCTTATTGTTAGTATTTACAACTTACAAAAGTTCATAACTCTTATCACCAACACCTTCTTAGCCTCATTTATATTATTTTCCAATTTATAACGCAAAACTATTGTATAGTTTATCATGGACTTGACCAGGATGCTCAAGTTGTGTGGGATTGCGCACAGCAAATGCCTCCTATCAGCCAACACATCCCTCAAGGATAGTGGACTTTGATAATTGGGGTACTGAAAAATAAAGTACTTGAACTTGATGGCCTACCAAGGAAGTATGAATCTGTCTCACCCAGCCACAGTTGTGAAAGGTGTAAAAAGATATGTGCATAGACTAGACTCTGGGCAAGGGGATATTACCATGCCCGGCCTTCTCTGAGGGTAGGAAAGTCTGAAGAGGCAGCTCACCTCATGGGAGGTGCAAGGCACACGACGCAATAAACTCTTTGAAGTCACACTTCACACTGAAACAAGGTAGGAAAGTTCGAAGAGGCAGCACACCTCATGGGAGTGCATAAGGCAATCAACCCTCTGAAGTCACGCTTCACTTCGAAACAAACAACAATGCTGGGTGATATGGGACATATGCATATATTTTGGTTATAATTCACTATTAGTTTATATTTTGTATTGCATGAATTAAATTATTCACTCAGTTCCACAAAAAAAGAGCAACATTTGAACTTTTAACGACTTTTAATTTTGCATATTTAACTAAGAATTACATGTAAAAATAATAAGTTTTTCTCATTAAATTTGTTATGATTGTCCAATTAAATTATCATACAAGAAAATTGTAGTGACAAATTTTAAAAATTATTGACATTATAATGAATAAAATTATGCAAATGTTGCTCTTGTTTTTGGAACGAATGGAGTACTTTTTAGTAGTTATTGCTTAGTTTTATTTTATTTTCCTTTCATATTTTATACTTGGTTTCTTGGTAGTTTTTAATAGTTTTGCAAGGTTAAAACTTGTATTTTGGCTTTGGACACTTTGGATTGTACTTCGATGGCTTTGGAGCAAGATTGGATGGAAAAGTGAATTTGAGCAAAAAGATTAAGTTGTGATGGGGGACAAGAAATTAAATTACTAGTTTTAAATTATTTTACGTTATTAATTGGATATAAATTTATTGAGTAATTACTTAGTAGTTATTATATAATTATGTTAGTCGTAGAGCTATATTAGGTTACTAGGAGAGACTTTAGGATTTATTCATTGTTATCTTTTTATTTTAATAAGTTGTTATCAGATTAGCGGGAGTTATCTTCTTATCCTTTCATTATTTATATTTTTATTTGTAGTGATTAAATTAAAGTTATCTTTTAGGGTTCCAGTGGGTTAAGGTAACTTGTTATTTACTTAAATGACTGTAACTTCTCTCATTTTTATGATAAAATGAATTATGTATTGAAATTGTTGAGTTTTGTGGGTTGTTGCCCTAATTATCCTTCTCTAATCCCTTATTCTTTTGTCACTAAATTCTGTCTTACATCAAATTGGTATCTAAAGCAGAATTCCTGGTACTATTTTGATTTCATCCAATTTCTTTCTACCCAAATTCTTTTCGAGCCTTTCTTAATTTGTCAAAATTCGCTAGAGAACCGACAACCATCTTCCGTGATTAAACTTCGATTTTGCGGGAGAAATCAAGGTTCTTGTCTCAAATCTATCCAAAAAAAAAAAAACACTTGCCAGATGTCAAACATCAGACCATCGTCAGCCCGTCCTCGTCAGATCATTTTCAGAAGATTTCCGGGTTTTTTTTTCCGAGGCTGCTGCTTCTTTCTTTGTTGCTGCACAGTGACTAGAAGGACGAAAGAAAATGTTATCCATTGAACATCCATCTTATCTTTCCTCAAATTGCATGCCTGAAGCAGAAAATTCATTCTCGGAAGGAGCAACTCAAAAGGTTTATTCATCCATCTGGATTTGTCTATGAAAGACTATGTTATGCGTTGGAACAAGATGAGCGAAGTCTTGCATGGCTAAAAACAAAATATAAGGAAGCAAAGAAAAGTTATTCTTGTTCTTCTTTTGTGTCTCACAATGTGGTTGGATCCTGAAGTTCAAAAATCTATTTCTGAAAATAATTTTATACACTCCACACTAATGACGTTACAGTTGATTCTTCACGAAAGTGTTACAGAAATATCAGCAAAGAGCCAAGGGAATACGCACGTGCAACTAAAGTTAAAAAGATGGAAGACTGTCTCGACATTGAAGCTGAAGAAGAGAATCAAGTTGAGAGACTTGACGTTCAAAAGGATGCACAAGAAGACTTAAAAGTCGTCGATGATATTGGAATTGAAAATTAAAATGACAAAAAGACAAGAGAGCAGAAAATTGAGGTCAAACATATTTTGACTTCGTACTTATAGAAGATGCACTCAAAGTCCTGGCGTTTTTCAAGATTATTCATAACGACACTTTTTTTTTATGTATAGTACCTCTTCCGCCGGCACATGGCAAAGTCCAACAATATATGAAGACTACCCTTACTCTTAATCGGTTTAAAACTCGAGGACGAGTTTTTTTCAAAGGAGGGGAGAATGATGGGGAGCAAGAAACTAAATTACTAGTTTTTAATTATTTTATGTTATTAATTGCACATAAATTTATTCATGTAATTAATTAGTAGTTATTATATAATTATGTTAGCAGTTGAGATATACTAGGATACTAGGAGAAACTTTAGGATTTATTTATAGTTAATCTTTTTCTTTTAATAAAATTGTTATCAGATTAGTAGGAGGTATCTTCTTATCCGTTTAGTAGTTATCTTTTCATTTCTAGTGATCAGATTAGCTTTTAGAGTTATAGTAGGTTAAGGTAACTTGTTATTTATTTAAATGGTTGTAACTTCTCTCATTTTTATGATAAATTGAAATTATTGAGTTTTGTGGGTTGTTGCCCTAATCATCCTTCCCTAATCCCTTGTTCTTTTCTCTCTAAATTATGTCCTACATCAAATTGCTCTAAGATTTTCATCACAGACTGGCATCTTTCATCACAGACCATGGGTTGTGATGAAGGCCGAAATTCTATTTTGACTAGGAAACTTGAATTTTTCACTTATGGCATTAGGCTTTTCTTATGTCAATACAAGGTTGTTAGGAAGCCATTATTCAGTATTATTGTAACCAACCATTAGAGAAGACTTTTGAAGGAGAATTCGACATGTAATTTGCAAGGATGCTCGGTTTGATCAATTTTGATGCTTCGTTGATCAATTCTCATTCTTCTTCATCTTTAATTGTGTTCAAAGTTTTTATTGTTCTAATTTTATTTTGTTAGAACTACGATGCAGCCAAACCATGTTGAATTAATTTTTATCTCTATTTATTATTACAACCTACTTATTACTGCAATTTAAAGGGCTTTCTTATAGTGAGTTATATAAATCAATTTCTTAATGCTTTTGACCGCTGCATCACCACTTGAATGATCTAAATTCTTATTTGAGACTGACAAGAGATAATATGCATATGTTCACTGATTATAACCATAAATTCAATTACACGGAGATATAGCAAGTAAATTGAGAATGGTTTATTAAATTTGGAAAAATTCAGAGAAAATAAAACATGTCTTATTGAATTCACATGGACACATAGTGAATTACTAAAATTAGAATTGCTACACTTATGATAGTGATTGAATTATGATTTTCTACCATTACAATACAATTTCACCTTGATTGCATGATAAGGCGAGAGAGATTAATTTAATTAGTTTGGTGAAATCGGATGCTCTAACACCTTTATCTATTGTTAAATCTACTTTCTTTGATAATTGCTCTCTTATTTTATCATTATCCAAATTAATTTTGCAATATTTAGTTAAACTCATTCACATTGAAATTCAAAAGGTTAGATAATTAAGAGTTGTTCGTTGTTGGCAAGTAATTAAAATAAACTCCTCGTGAAACGATATTTTACTCATCACTTTATTACTTGTTTGTTTGACGGTGTACACTTGCACTGGAATTTTACAAACACCAGGCAACACAATATTTCACATGTCCTCATCGGAGCCAAGGCACGTGAGGTAATCTCCCCTTTCAAGTCACACTTTACACCAAAACAGCCCCCTCCCTCGCTTCTCTTGCTAAGACGTAGGCTGTTACTATTACAGTTGAATTATTACTACTTCAAATATTGATATTGATATGTCCATTGTTTTTTATCCCGAGGGATGAGGTAAAAACTCTAGCAAATATTCCGACATTTCTTTTCTCACCATCCCTTAAAATCTAATATTTTTATGGATCGCATCGGGGGCTCCATCGTTTACAAATTATAATTGAAGGCTTTTGAAAGCGATTCAGCTAGCTCACAAGGAAAAATCTTGTGCCAAAAAGCCTTCCCTCTCTACCTATAGCTCCCTCCATTGGGAAATGGATACCCGCCTTCACCATCATCTCCACCAATCCATGGCCAAATGCCCCTGCCAGTGGTGGATCTGAAGTGTTGATTGTGACTACAATGCGATCACAATTTTACGTTATCTTCTTTCTTTCTTTCATTCTTTTTTTTAAATAGACTATGGTGTTGTTCAGTTGGTCATCTGCTCAATAACCTAATTTTGTTGCTGCTTAGTCACATGTCTAATTCTTTCAACTCTCAGCTTCTAATTTTTTTCTTTTTTCTTTTTTTGTTTCGTTGGCTAAAATAATTTATTCAATGTGCAAAATATTAGTCCCATAACAAAACAATTAAATAATCAATCTTACCAACTTAGACAAACTCGATCTTTAGTTAGCATGATGACTTTTAGTACCTGTACTGGTACCTCGTTAACAAATTTGTATTCTTGACAAATTGGTACCTAAACTAAAAGATATTAATATTCTGTTAGAATTTAGGTTCCTTCCATATTTTGTTTAAAATGGGATTACATGGCATCTTTAAAGCTTACGAAGTAATTTTTATTAAATGACATGGCTTAACAAAAAATGATGAATATGATTAAGATTTCAGATTACATTGAGGAGTTAGTGCAGAGTTGGTAACGAATTTATGCTGAGTTGCACTGCAAGTAGTCTGAAGGAAAGGAGAAAACTAAAAGCTAGATAATTACACCACTTCTCTAAATCGGTAACATCTTAATATAAATCAAGCAATTTGCATATGAAATTAGAACTTCCTCTCGCTCGATCTGTAGCAATTGACCCACTTCTCCCTTTGTCAATCTGACCAGAGAACTTAAATTTCATCCGTAAAATTTTAAATGATTCCTTTGTAGAGAATAGGGGTGAAACATTACACGCCAAGATATTTTTGTCGTACTCACCAGACTGTCTCATCTCAGATTTCTGTAAAATCAGAATTGGATTTTGGGGAATGGAATGCAAGAGAAAATAGGGGCTTCAAGAAGTAGGTTCAAGAAAAATGTGAAGAAAGGATCAGGTGCATATGATGTCAGAACAAACAATTTGTTATATCAAGGAAAAAGTGGAGTGGTTTCTAAGGAGAAATCCAGGAAGACAGGATGATGAAGGATTAGTTATGGATGATGGTCATCCTAGAAACCACCATCCCTCTCTAGCAGAAAAATTTTCAGATCCAGCAGTGATGGTTGGTGGTATCGTGGATTAGTGATTGACGATGGGAGATTCAGATCTGTGACTGGATCTACTCGTTGGTTCTTTTATTTGCAGGATCAGGTCTGGTACATGATTATTGGAGACAAGACTTGTATGCTCCTCCAACCAATTTCTCGCCGCTGCAGAAGTTTTGTAGATTTCCTTGCTAGATCGTCCTATCCAACATTTTATATGCTGCTGCATGGCCGCAGCCAACTGGGTCTTTGGTGTAATCGCTCCTATTGGATTATGAGTGCAATCAGATCTGGGTCGTGTCTGTGCTTCAGATCTGTCTGATACCGCAAGCAGATCGGATAAGATAAATTTGGAGTGCATGGATGGAAATGTAGATGAAGATGAAATTGGAATGGTGGTGCTTTTGGTGATGCTGGAGTGGTGGCAATCTGGGATGAAGGTGAATAAGGACTCACGATGATGCTGAAGGTGTAAATGAAGAAGTGTGATATATCTTATTATTGTTTAGGTTTTGGGTGATGTCTAATCTAAAAAATCTCAAATTCATTAGTGGGTAATGTTTGACCCGACCCGTGTGTGTGTGTCATCTATGTCATCGTCTATCTCAATATACGGCATTGCATTTAACTTTATCAACTTCCATTAGCCACAGAAGCTTAGTTTTAACTATTTGTTAA
>CM025782.1:1369103-1419459 GCA_014636745.2 Centella asiatica
ATCTTATCGGATGGATGGCGTGATTCCGTTGTCAACAAAGATATTGTAAACTCTCCTAAAGGTTCCGTGTTTGTGAAATCTATGGATGTCTCCGAACTTAAGAAGGATGCAACTCTATTGTTTCAAGTACTTGATAACATGGTGGAGGAAGTTGGAGAGGAGAATGCGGTTCAAGTGGTTACGGATAATGCATCCAACTATGTTAAGGCGGGTAAGAACACTAATCACACATGACTTTTTTTTTTTAATATCTCAAATTCTCGATTAATTTAGCATTTGTTAAAATTGAAACTTTCTCATCCTTTTTGAAAACTTGGTAGGAAAGTACTTGCAAGCCAAGAGGCCTCATCTATATTGGACTCCATGTGCGGCACATTGCATTGATCTTATGTTGGAGGATATCGGAAAGATTTCAAAGGTTCGGCTTGCTTTGAAAAAGGCTATGTTCGTAAATAGTTATATATATAACCATGTCCCTCTTGTGAACATGATGAGGAGGTTCACAAATCAAAGGAATTTGCATAGGCCCGCAATCACTAGATTTGCAACTTCCTTCATCACTCTTGCACAAATTCACAAGCAACAAAACTTGAGAAAAATGGTTAATTCTGAAGACTGGAATGTTAGCAAGTGGTTAAAAGAAGCGGTCGGGAAGAAAGTAGCATCCATTCTTCTACAAGACACCTTTTGGAAGAATGTTGTTTATGCTCTTAAGTTGACGGGTCCTCTTGTTAAGGTTTTTAGAATTGTTGATGGGGACAAAAAGCCTGCCATGGATTATATCTATGAGTCCATGGATAGGGCTAAGGAGGCTATGGCCGTTAGCTTTGGATTCAAAGAATCACTTTATAGGCAAGCATTTGAAATCATTGATGAAAGGTGGGATTGTCAACTTCATAACCCATTACATGCAGCGGAATATTTCTTAAATCCCGAGATGTTCTATGATAACCCAGAAAATGCAACTTGTAATGAAGTTATGAAGGGCTTGTATGAGTGCATTGGAAGGTTAGTTCCAGATTTGGACATACAAGACAAGATTGGGAGAGAAATTGATGCATACAAGAATGTCGAAGGTCTCTTTGGCATACCCATGGCCATAAGGCAAAGGAAGATGAGAGCTCCTGGTAAGAAAATGATTCTAACCTTATCTATATATACTTCATTGACTTAAAATTGCTTAGTTATTTTTAAAAAATTTTGGCTTGTTAATAGCGAATTGGTGGGATGCTTATGGATCTTCGTCTCCCAACTTGCAAAAATTTGCTATTCGAGTTCTTAGCCTCACTTGTAGTGCTACCGGTGTTGGAGTGTATGCCCTAGTGGCCAATTATATAATGATTGTGACACTATATTTATGTTATGTTTTGGTTAAATGATAATTTCTTTTATTATGTTTTATTTACTGCGTTATATAAATATTAACATAATAAATGTCCTTAGAAAAATGATATTAATTATATGGATTCAAGTATGTGACTTGAATATGAGATTGTATAAGTATGTTCTATATACATATCATTATTCTTAAATGTCCCTAGTCGAGTATTATTGTTAGTGGGACAACAATAATACATTGAGACTAGTATGTGGATTGACTGATGGCCACATCTCATTGGTCATAAATATATACGAGATATATTAAGTTGATGCATAGGTACCATGTTAGAGAACAGTGTACTGGACAGACCCACCATGAGAATTCTACATGGAGCATTATGTTATGTGTCATAAGTAATTCTCATAGTGACAATGATGTAATGGTCCTTCGACCTGACATTTCTACATAAGGAGTTGTGTGTTTTGACATTGCCAAAAGTCACCTTTAACCAGGTGGAATGTGTTTTGACATTGCCAAAAGTCACCTTTAACCGGGTGGACGATAAAGGTAATTGTTGGATACATCATGAGTTATGTGAGAAATGGGAATGATGTAGATGGAATTTAACCCTCCTATAAATTAGGGGTGATATCTATAGGTCTCTTAATTGAGTGAGATTATGAAATGCATGGCCGTGCTCAAATAGAGATTTGTTTCATATAATTTACTCATTGATCAAGAAAACTGAGATTAAATTGTGAAAAGGATGACACATTCATGTCTTGAATTTAATCTTAGATATCAAGGTTAAAAGGATTAAATTACATTGAAACATTGGTCACGAAAAAATTGCGTCGAATCAACGACTTTATTATTACTTGGGTAACAGTGATGTATTACTAGATGTCACTCACTGTTTATAATTTTATAATATGATTTAAAATTATTGTCAACGTAATAATAACCTACAGGGTCGCACACTAAGAACATTCATTAAGAAGATATAATTTAAATGTCAGTGATTTTAATATATTAATAAGATTGATTTTATTTAAATCATGGCTTTAAATTATATGTATGTAATCTGTATAAATATATTAAAGTCCCTTGGAAGAAAATACGAATATATATTTATTTGACATATATATTAATTAAGACTTGATTAAAATATATAATAAATATAAAATTCGGATTTTATTCTCCTAATCAGATTAGGGTTTGGAATTACTCTATACACAACTATATATAGGATATATCAGTTGTTCTCTCAAAGATATACGTTTTCTAAAACCCTGGCCGCTCATCAGAGAGAGACTAGAGTTAAGAGAAAGAGAGAGAGAAACAGATTCAGCAGCTAGTACTAAAATTCTCCTTGCTTCAGATCATGAGACGATTCGTGGAGTGTTCGTGTGGATACCGTAGAGGCGCCGTCTAGTTGGATTGCGTTAAAAATTCAAAGACTTTCAACACCCTCATCAAAGCTTCGAATCCGGCAGGCTTAATCAGTAAAATCTTAAACCATCTGTATTAAATTGTTTTGCATAGATCCTCGAGTTAGGGTTTCGTTTTATTTTAAATCGTTTTTTTTTATTCCGCTGCGTTTTATCTGCCGAAACCCAACAACCGATTGTGAGAGGAACTAGAGTGTATTCCAGCAAGTAAGCCAAGTGAAATTATCCTAATATTTGGTTTCTTACTTTTCTTTCACACTTATTTCTTAAGTAATGTACATATATTTTTTTAACAGCAGCTTCATACCAAAAGGAGGAACAGATTGGCTCAAAGTCGATTGAATGACTTGGTGTTTGTCAAGTATAATCGTGCTTTGACGCGTCGATACAAAAGTACAAACACCACTGATCCTATCCTTTTGACAGAAATTGATGAAAGCAATGAGTGGTTGCTTGGGAAGATGGATGATGAAGATGATGTAGAAGATGCTACTGATTTTGTCTTTGATGATGGTGATTTAACATGGGGTGCTGTTGCTAGAGCTTCTGGGGCATATGAGCCTAGTTATGCCACTAAAGCATCGAGGTTGATAAAGGATGTAGATGCAACGGGTTCATCAAGAAAGGATAAAGGAAAAGGCATTGCTCATACCTCTACTCCTAGTTCTACTTGTAGACCACCACATTGATACTTGATGATGAAGATGGAACAAGACATTGGACTCAAGACATTGGACTCTCGGAAGATGACGGGGATGATATCATGCTCGGGAATAATGACGATTATGACGAGGATGAGTTCTAGTTTAGCCTTAGAGAGATTAGGCAACCATGCCTAAGCTTTCTTTCTCTTTTACTTTTATTTTTAGTTGGACTTCATGAATTTGCATTCTACTTGTGTTATGGTATGATATATATCGGTGTTTTAGCATTTATAACATAGTATTGATGTGTCTCGTGTATGAAATGCAATTTAAAATCAATTTACAAGTGTTTTAGCCAAAAAGTGCGCCTCGCATACGTGATGCGTGCGCCTTCACCTCTCGCATCGCGCATCGGCTTCGAGGACCCTTTGCGCCTCGGTGCGCATCGCGCTTTTTAAAACCAAGCTTTTTTGTCACAACTTCACAAGTCTAACATTTTGTTTTTGGGTGATACTAAGTATCACTAGTATACAAACTTTGCCATGTCACATAATTATATTATTCAATAGTCAGATACTATACATTATATAATATATACCGAGTGTAAGTGTAATTATTAATCTTGAGCTCATTTTGTTTGTTTGTTCGTTTTCTTAGAAAAAATAAAATGCTATGATACTTTGTTAAATAATCTATTGAATAGAATACGTTGCATGTTATGTACGAAGTAGTCTATACTAGGTATCTAAGTGTAATTTTTTTAATAGTTATATTTACAATATATAGTACATCTTTTTTATTTTTTATTTTTAAATACTTCTTTTGCAATTATTTGTAATTAATATATATACAATAAACTTGTAATTTGGTACTCTAAGTATGACTACCAAGTTATTTGTTGCTTGAGTTTTTAAAAAAGAAATAGTTAAAAGTTTTACATAGATTTTTTAAGTTTTTCCTTTACCACCACTCGCTGCGCCGTAGCTCTTTTTCATGTTTGCGCCACGGTAGCACCACACACCATTAACTACACTAAATCAAAAAAATTTGGGATATCGAGTACGAATGGCGTTAATTACTGGTTATTACTTGTCAATGTTTTGTATGTATATTCATTCACACACACATTCACACACACACACACACACATATATATAGAGAGAGAGAGAGAGCGAAAACAAAAAAGAGATCACTGGAACTTGGGATTGTATTTATCTATATCTCCATTATTTCCATATGTTCTACAAAGCTTAAAAAGGTGCCATTTATAGGCATACATAAACAACCAAGTGTAGCTGGTAACAAACATCATCAGCTACACATACTGCCACAGCAGGTCAAATGTTGAACTCCTACTCCAGCTACATGCACACACAACTGGACACATGTTGACTCACCAATTCTAGCTACTCTTACTCTTACAGCTGCACATACAACTCACATACAACCATTATAGCTGATGTACTTTGACACAACTAGTATAGCTGCTGTATTTTGACAATACTTAGTCTTTTGTTAAGTACCACTTACGACTGAATGAATGTAGGATGAGACAAAAGAATAAATTGGGAAGAGAAATGCAAGAAGGGGCTAAAAGGATAGACTGTATAAGGATGTGTGTGTGTGTGTGTGAGAGAGAGAGAGAGTTACAAATTGTGACCTCAATATTCTATTTCACTCATTTCATTTCATAATGTGATTACATGACTTCCACTATTTTATTGGTGGCTCACAAATAGCATATATTCTAACTTGCACCAACTACCTACTTAAACTACAACAAATACTTATACTACCCCAAGCCATAACCAACTTCACCTTAACATACTTGATACTAGAATGTTATGATATGCTAATTACCTAATATACCCCAAACCTAACATTACTTCCCCCTTAAAACATCCATGTACCCATGGATGGTGATGATTTCCAAACAGGGACCCTCGGAATATGCTCATGACATAAGGATCAAAAGTGAAGCTCAAAAATTTGTTCAAGAATATCTTCTTGGTGCAAGCTTGTGCCTTTGTTTTCTAGCTATAGCAACATCTTCATGATCACTGGCTTCAAAACTAACTTGAGAAATTGGCTTCATGGTCTTCTTTCCTACAACATAATCCTCTGAGGCTTTTCTAATCTTTGAAATGGTACATCTAATAGCGCCTCACTTTGATAAGGCGCCTAATGCCTTGCTCCTAGAGCCCCAAGGAAACCTTTGTGCCCCCTTGCGACTCGCGCCTTAAATATCTATGGTGTATAGACATTATGTATATATTTATCCCGATTAAAACTTGTCAAACATATATCTCATCCATCATCTCCAAATGCATAGAAAGTTTATCCTGAAGATGATCGTTCATTGAAGACCCTGCATGTATTTTATCTAAACTCTGCTCCCACACCAGATACAACTTGGGGCCAGATCTGGGATCCAAGTAGTATTATCTCACATCCTTTCCTGCCTCCAAGAGATCTTAAGTCACCAAAAGGAGATTATGTACCACATAGTTTTTATATTTTAAGCAACTATATTTAATTTGTTTCTATGTTACATTCTTAAACTGGGTTTAGGATTGCCTAGGTCAGAAATGTCTATTTTGAAATAATTGGATACTCGGACTCTGGTACACAACATAGAAGTGATCCAAATTTTGGATACAAATGCACACAGCTTACGTAAGATTTATAACTGAAAATTATGTATGCCAAAGAGGGGAAAGGATTTTAAGATTTTAGAGATTTTCATCTCTTTTTCTTCTTTTATATTTTTTCTCTTTTATCATCTTCTCTGGTCTCCTCTGTTAAAATTTGAAGCAAAATCAAACCAGAATAGTTTGACAACTTTTTTCCACAGAACTCGTACCCAAGTATGTGGCATGTCAACAGAAGTAACTTTGGTGTGAAGTCTTGAGTCCATATGAAAGACTTCTTTTCTAGGAAATTTCAGTTAAACACGCAAATAATCTTCATTTAATTCAATTTTACCTCATATATGAATTTCTTTCAAGAAATTAGTACAATGATACTTAACTACGTTACTTGCATGTTGTTCTAGCTAAAATTTGGTTCTTTTACGCTATGTCCAATATATAATTTCACCATCATCTTATTCTCATCACAAGTTCATGCATGTAACATATGCTTTGATAATTATTCAACTCAAATTGGTGATGCTTAGACCGTCATGTACAATTGACCTTCTATGAAACTTCTCGCACTATATATCTTACCCATGATGATCTTGTTCTACTTTTTTGTAGATAGGCTAGATAGCATGTCATATGCCGCTGTTTAAATATAATTTTGCCACTTGTTTTCTATTGACATATATATCTTGAATTCATGTCCTTTAGACATATTTTAGAAGATTCAGCATCATACCCTACCAGTCACTTTTAAAACAAGTGTAACATGCCTTTGTGTAATTATGATCCAGTGATCAGCTTGGCTTAATCGAAACCAGATTCACAATAAGTCAATAACAAACATAAAATTGCGGACACGATAACTTCATAATGTGTTCTTACTTATCAGTTAGAATCAGCATTCAAATCCAAAGTCCTGGGTCATTTAAATTACGGAACTAGTGGATTGAATATGAAGGTGCAAGTATTTTACCCCAATACAGGGCAAGGCCAGAACTTCTCACATCAATTACTTAAATTCAACATAAATCAATAGCAAAACAAAATCACATTCCTTAATCGTCCAACAAAATTGCATCTACGAAATTGAAACCAAATTCAGCAATTCTAACGATAGGAATTAACATACCAATATCGAACAGCTCTACACCGGGCGCAAAATTTAGTCGTGGGACAAAAGCAAACAGCGCATTGATTCAGCAAAGGCAGCGGAGCGGAAGACACGGTAGCAGCCGGAATCCCATATTGGGCCGTTGCCTCGAGCTCGGCTCTAGCAGACTCCTCAGCAGCCAAAACCAAAAGCCGCTTGATCTCCTCCCTCCTGGCAGCCGCGAAACTCCATTTCCGGCGAAGCACAAAGCAGATCACCGGAAAAATCAGTAAAACCACCACCAGGACCAGGCGCCGAAACCCTAGATCCCCTCCTACAAGCATTTATACATAAACCCCTAAATTGACGCACATAGATTCTTCGATAATGATCAAACTGGTGCTTTATCATGTAGCTGACCAAGCTCCGATCAAATATTATCAACGGCCGCTTCAATTTGACAGTGACGACGACAGCAATCCAACATACATATAATTATTATACAGAAAAAGAGTGTGAATTGGGCAATGATATATACAGTAGAAGATCTTCTGGTTCCTTCTTCTTCAATAGATTCCGAAATCAGACCCCAAAGATTTTCAGATCGAGCTTTTAGGGTTAGAGAGGAGACAGAAAGGAGAGAGAGAGAGAGAGACAAAAGATACGGAAGATACAGTAACAAACAATGGAGTAAAGTAAGAATTAATTTGGGAAATTCGAAGTGATATATATATATTTTCGTATAATATAAATTGATTTGATTAGGTTAAGAAAAAGGAAAGAGTGGATGTGATGGGGGTAAGGAATGGAATTTCTTGGATTTTCAGAGAGAAGCGTGAATTCCTCGCTCATCCAATATTCGGACCGGATCCACAATGCCGAATCGCCGACCGTCTTAATGTTCACGTGTCCTGAACCCCGGTCCATCACTTCTATTTTAGCCATTTTGGTAAGATTTTAATGCAAGTAAACTTCTTACGCACAGCAAATAACAATTATAATCAAGAAGGCTCAAACATTTAACCACTTTACTTTTTAGAGAAAGTGATTATATAATTATTATGGATTAAAAAAAAATTACTACCATTTGTGTTATTATTTGATAAGAAAATGGAAGAAATATTAGTTAAATTAAAATTTGCATTTCGAACTCTCTTTGATTGTTTTAATTTGAACCCTATATTTCAAAATATGTTAATTGATTCTTTGTAATTACTAGTTTAGTATCAAAATATACCCTTCTAACATCATCTGTCACTCGTGGACCAACATATTCGATTTTTTCATACTCATTACTAATATTTTTAGATCTACTATTATATCTTTAGATCAATTATTTAAACTTCAAATTCAAAAAAAAAAAAAGTAATAAAGAGCACAATAGAAGAAGTCAATTATTTTAACTTCCAATTTGAAAAAAAAAACAAAAAAGAAAATAAAGAGCAAGAAGAAGAAGAACTCTGGTGGCAGCTATAGATTGTGATGAAGAATCTGAAAGAAGAAGAGATTCGTTGATGGTGTCTTCGTACGAAGGTGGCGATGGGATAGTGGAGGATATACAAATTTAGGTGACAATTTCAACAGAACTATAAATTTCAGTTATTATATGGTGAGTGTTTAATGGTGGTAGAAGAAAAAGAGACGTTGCTAATCATAGTTATTCACGGTTATTAAGAAAAATTTTGACTTTTATAAAAATTAGTTCTGAAAGGTAATATGATTTAGGAATTTTGATGACAAGAAGTTAAATAAACTATTTTAGGTAGTTCATCTCCATAAGAATGCATAGCATTATATATTTTACTTAAATAACTAAAATCTATATTATTTTACTTCTATAAGTAATATATATATATATATATATATATATATATATATATATATATATATATATATATATATAGTTTATATTTTAAATATAAACTTAATTATTATCAAAATGCACATCACTATGGATGTAAAAATGTTCACTACTAAAAGTATGACCTTTTTACTCCTACAAAACTTAAGAATACATCTTCATACAATTTCTCTCTTACACTTACAAACAACACAACACATATCTTTTACATCTTACTTTAGATGTAAAATCATCCTTCCAAACCAAATCTACTCATCTCACACTCTCATTCCTCACTTTTATAAAAATTATAAGTCGTCATGCTTACATTTTTTTTACAAAGATGTAAAACTCATTCTCCCCCATCTCCCCCACCACTCTCTTTCTCTTTTTATAAATAAAACTCATCTTCACCGTTGTTCCACATAACAACCAAGTCACTCTCTCTCTTTATAAGATTTTTTTTCGTAAACTTTCTCTCTTTACTCTCCATCTTGAATATACTTGAGAGATATTATATATATATATAGGGGCCAATCCATAACTAACGTTAGCTATGAAGTCTTTCGTAGCTAACACATTTATAACCGTCGATCGGAAAATCCAACGCTGGAGATCAAACTTTAAAAAAAAAAATCCCTTCCGCCAGTGAGACTGGCGGAAGGCAAAAAAAAAAAATTCGCCATTTCCGCCAATCAAGGGAAATATTTTTTTTCTTAAAAGTAACAAGTGCAATATTTTTTTGCTTCCTTCCTTCGTGAAAGTGTCACTAGCGGAAAGGGAGAAAAAAAAATTTTCCCTTCCGCTAGTCTTAAGTCTTATGCTTGAAAGTTTGAAAGTAAACAGGACATTTTTTTTTAAGTCTTCTGCCGATCTTAAAAAAAATGCTTGATAAACTATTTTTTTTTAAACCTTCTGCCAGACATTTTCAGTGTAATACATTATATTACACTGAAATCTCAAATTATATAACACACCATCAATAAATACAAATATATAACATACCATTAACAAAAAACATATATATTACACTGAGAAACATAAATTGCATTACATCTGAATCAAATACAACTAAAACAAATACAACTTCACTCCACTGATCCTACATATTAATCATTCGTCTTCATCAGAATCCAACATCACTGATCCTGCCATCTTGTACCCTCTAGGAGGACCCATCGTCATTCCTTTGTGTAGTTCTCAAGCAAGATGCAAGTGAAGAATGGATGCATCTTGAACTGTCCATTTAGCTGCAGTGGAATTTAGTCCACGTGAGATTGCGTTCATATATTTACAAACGTAAACCCCACAGTCTGAACCATTATTTTGTTTTGCCACTTCAACTTTCTTCCCGAGTTTTGCATCTCTTGGGAGCCAATTGGTCTCGGGGTCAGCAAATCTTAGCAAGATAGGTACAAGAGTCTTCTGCTCATTTCAAAAATAAAAATTAGTAAGTGACAATAACAAATTAAAACCATATGTAAATCAACATAAAATCTTTTGTACTTACCGCAACTGCAACATCCGCCCCGTATCGCGCATCCAACTGTGTCGGAGTCATCTCAGGATTCATGGGATCAATGATTTTTATTACCCATGCCTTAACATTGAACATCACCAGGACAAAATGTTCGTGTATGCGGGAATGGAATGGCATGAAAATGACATCACATTCCGAAACACGTAAACTATTTTGTTCTACAAAGTGTTGTACAAAGTCAACTACATTTGCAATATCAGTTTGGATTCTGACATTTATCATGGTTTGACCCACGACAATGAAAAAAGTCGGCAGATAGTAGAAATTTCTTTTTAACTTCTTTCCCGCCCGTGTTATGATGGTGTCTCTTTCTGCCAACAATTCTTGGTAGGCGTCCACAATTGTGTTGCCTATCCATGCCTCAGGCGATAATTCTTTGGCCTCCTCTTGATTAATATATTATAACCTTTAATTTTTCGAGGCCAATACTGTGAATCATCAACTAGTTCACCATTGACCAGTGTCGAGTCAACCAATCCACTTTTCGAGGGCTTAACAGCTTCACCATGCCCTCTTTCACCGGAACCATCAATAAATCATCTCTTGACACTCTTGCCGGATTAGGGATGGGTGGAGCCTCTTGGGAGAAATGGGTAGGAGTTGCATGTTCGGCGAAAGGATTGAAATCTGTTGTGAAGGACACTGGAGGATCCGATGTAAAAGTCATGGAAGTTGGAGCTTCTGAAGGATCAATGAAGGATGGAGTGTAAAGGGGTTGCTCCGAATAAACCTCGAGATTGGACAACTACATTTGTTGAAACAGGGCACTATTATCAGTTAAGAGTGCTTGATATTGTTGTTCAATCTCAAGAGGTTTATTCGGCAACTACTGTAACATTCTCAGGGTCTGTTTTAACTGCACAACAAAAAGATACAAGTATATGTTAACAGTGTTACAAAATAGATATAATGCAATACAAGGATTATAATTAACTTTATGTACCACGTTTATTACATGAGGTTGATCAACAATGACACGATTACTGTATCGGATATCAGTGAAATCCAGTTTTACAATTCGTTTTCGTGTCATTTTGTTGTAACACAAATAGTACACGTTCATGTCCAGTTTGTTGCACTTTGTATTTTCAAATACCAACAAACCTACAAGATTTTCCTGAAAGTCATGCCATATCTTTATGTACGGCACGCCGAATGCTTCGTAATCGGAGACTTGGAATCTATTATCCTTCTCCGCCCGATTCAACTGTAGATGAGTGTGATCAACAGGAGGGTCAAGTATCCTTTGATAATGACAAAGTTACCTAAGGACTCTGTCTGGCATTTGATACTCAATCTCATCAAAATATATCAGTGGGATTCGACTATTTGCGAACAGTCGTGTCATCCAAGCATCCTCGTCATCATCATCAACCATTTGAATCTGCTTATACAGTTTCCAGATGAATTTGTCTTGCGATTGATTTTTAAACTCAGACCGGTATGTCAGGACGTTGTGGTGTGGATCTGCTCGCCTCTCCTTACAGAAAGCATGCTTAGCATATGTATATGCCAACACACGCGGCGACCACAACTCAGATCCAGGACGAGGAGATGGACGCTCAATCCATAATCTGTCATATGTTCAAGTTTGGACCATTGTCATGCATCCCGTTATCCTTCCGGGTAACACAATCTTACCCTTAACTTCTCTGTAGTGGGTGCATCGTGGAGTGCTCGGTAAATGGCTGGTAGGACTGTTGAACCCTAAGTGTAGTTCACTATATATCTTCAATGTCTCTAACAAACACCATGTACCTAACATGAAAATTAAAACAACAAGTTAACCAAATTAATATCAAATAATGACAACAAAGAATTACAATAACAAAGACAATAATTTTATCATATCTAGCTGGGCATATGTCTTTGGTTTTAGTGGGAAACAATATAGCACCACACAACCACAGTATGTAGCCTCTTGTGTAGATAGCTATATAGTCAACCGGTGGATCCTCTAGCAGTTCACGGAAACACTCTAAAAGCCATGTCTAACGGATACCACCACCGTGCTTTGCTTCCTTGTAGAACTGGTTATAGAACCGTTCACCAAAGCAGTCTTGAAACAATATTTTATGTTCCTTCTCGGATAAAACACCACAAGTAAGGGGTTTCCCATTAATGGGTAAACCAATTATATAGTGGATGTTCTCCAATGTGATTGTCACCTCACCGCTATTAAAATGAAATGTGTTGGTTGATGATCTGCATCTTTCCACTAATGCAGTAACTAAGCATGCATCGTGTCTAGGGAATATACATCCGTATGTAAATGCATGCATTCCAACTGCATTAAGTATATACTTTTGTGCGTCACTCAGCATCCAAAGATCATACCTCTGATTACTCTGTTGAGCAATGTCAAGTACTCTGAATTCATTCATGTTGTATATGTGAGTAGATATATGAGTTGGTTGATTATCCAACAATCTGTTATCTTCGGGACCCGGATTTAAATCATACTGGTCCATTGCAACCTACAAAATATTGAAAAGTCTTCATCAAGCACACTGTATATATATATATATATATATATACACACACTGCACACACACATTGCAAACACACACACACACATTGCACACACAATTGCAAACACACACATACACACACACTGCACACACACTGCACACACACGGTTAATATTCAATATTCACAAATATTCACTGTTAATATTCAATATTAACAAATATTCAATATTCAGAAATATACATGCACATACAAATAATAACTGTTCATGAATTATTATACAATATACAAGCACAAACATATTTACATTGTTAATATTCAATATTCAAAAATGAAATCAAGAGAGTTATAATATATTATAAAAACTTACTTGATTTGGGGCTGTAACAAATGGAATCGAGCGGAAGGAGTGTTCGGCAGCGAAAGTTGTTTAGACTGGCGAAAGTTGTTTAGAAGGAAGAAGAAGAAAAATAAATGGAAGAAACAAAGGAAGGAGCAGCGGAAGTTGTTCAGAAGGAAGAAGAAGAAAAATAAACGGAAGAAACAAAGGAAGGAGCGGCGGAAGTTGTTTAGAAAGAATGAGAAGAGAAATAACCTAACCTGGCGGAAGAAACAAAGAAGAGGTGAAACGAGCGGAAGAAACAAAGAGAGTAAATAAAAAAACACACCCTTTCCGCTACTAACATTGGCGGAAGGGGAATTTTTTTTTTTTTTTGCCTTTCGCCAATAAGACTGGTGGAAGGGATTTTTTTTTTTTAAGTTTGATCTCCAGCGTTGGATTATCCGATCGACGGTAATAAATATGTTAGCTACAAAAGACTCCATAGCTAACGTTAGCTATGGATCGGCCCCATATATATATATATATAACACCATAAGAGTTTGAACTCAAGAACTTCATTGTTGAGTTCTCAGCTTATATTC
The DNA here is from genome assembly GCA_014636745.2 of Centella asiatica. Classification (NCBI taxonomy): domain Eukaryota; kingdom Viridiplantae; phylum Streptophyta; class Magnoliopsida; order Apiales; family Apiaceae; genus Centella; species Centella asiatica. The sequence continues at coordinate 1,383,028 of CM025782.1, forward strand.
AAGGCTTCTATCTTTGTGGCTAGATCTACTTTGGTTGTTTGTCTTTGTTAGAATAAAATAGCCTCAAGTGTTTGTAATCGGGGGGGGGGGGGGGGGGGGGGAATTCAAACACTTTTCTTCTTTTTCAACTTTTTGCACAACAAAAAATAACTACTATACTTAGAAAACAATAACAGATAATCAGATGAACACAAGAATTCAAGTTAAAATAGATCTATTAAAACTTGAGGTTTTTCTGAAAATCTGGTTAATCACAAATGTGATTAAACAGCTACAATCTCTGTAATAAAATTGCAGCTTCTAATTCACACTCACTAGCTTCTCACTTTCTTTGAAATATTTCTCTCAAGATATATTACAAAACTGCTCTAGTGATTTGCATGCTTCAGTGTTTGTTGATCTGTTGGATTGATATTTTTGTAATGAAAACTCTTTTGCATATATAGAAGATCAGTGGTTGAAACCACGTGCGTAGACGTGCTGCTCTTTTCAACTTTGCCGCATATATGTCACATCGTTGTCCTTTAGAAACTATGTGTTAGACTGTTGCTACTTTTGTTACTTCTTTTTCATCCCCTGATCTTCGTGCATTTAATGTTCGAGAGTTGTCATTGGACCAACAAACTTCAAGAGATATCTTTCCAATTAATATCTCTTGCTTCTTGAACAAGCTTCATTGATTTGCGTGTTAGACCTGATAACGGGTGTATGCAGTCACAACCATCCACTGACGGCAAGCCCTGATAAGAACTTGATCAGTACTTCTGAATCCCCTGATGGCAAGTCTTGTTAAAGACTGGATCAGTGCTTTAAACTTCACTTGAGTTTACTAAGTGCTTCTTGATCCCTTGATGTTATGACTTCACGACATACACTGATGGCTTCCATTGATGCAGTGTTGAGCATTCCCCTTAATGGGTGACCCTGACTGGTTAGCCTGACACTGTCATACCCTGATGTCTTACCCTGACAGGTGACATGTCTTGTTCATGCCCTGACGCATTCCCCCTGATGAGTTTGGCCAACCACTGCCATACCCTGATGCGTTCCCCTGACGGGTTGGTCTGCCCTGACGGGTTGGTCTGCCCTGACGGGTTCCCCTGATGATTCTTAATCATTGAAGCTTTGTTTGGAATATCTGATGTGCGGAATACTTCAACTATTTTCGAGTAACAGCAGACATTCCTCTTCACTTATCAAGTCCTTTAGAAGTTCCATTTTACGACTTGTTTTGTGAAGTGTTGATCATCCCTTAATGAATAAGTTTATCATTAGTGGATGCAAAACTTGTGCAGATATTAAGGTTTATAAAATACCTTAAGTATTTACAGATGCACAATTTATTCTCTAAACATCATCATCATTATTTAACTCTAACAAGCTCCCCCTATTTATATTTATCATTTTGATAACCATAAATTTTCTTGATGCACTGATGATGATGTCAAAACCAAAACTATATACACGAAAAAATTGTGTATAACTAATAAAAAGAATTTCTGTACAAATATTTCCTATATCTATTACAACAGAAATATACATTTTTAGACATCAGGATCCCTTTTCCTTTTGGCTGAGACAAAGGGCAATGGATGACTTGATTCAATCGGTTGAGAGTCACTTCCAAGGCCTTATCTTCTTTGATCTGGATTTTGATCAGGAATCCTGAGTCTGTTGTGTTCCCCTCCTGCAAGCAGCTGATCCAACTCCTTCTGAAGAAGCCTTCTGAAGTTGACAATTTTTACATCCTTGCTCGATTCCAAAGCTTCAAGGACAATTTGATCTCTTGTATGTTGGTTGCAGCAAGTTGTGACCAGTAAAAGGTAATGATCTCCCCTTTAGAATTTTTGAACTCAACGCCCATAGGGCTTGTGATCATTTTAGGATATTCTTTGAATCCTTTTACTGGTGGCACATTTCTTACTGCAGCAGCATTCCTATCATCAGCTCTGGTTTCTTCGATCTCTTTTATCACCCTCTGTATCAGCAGGATTCTAAACTGGATGACATGTTCATTTTTATGATAAGCAATCTGGCTTAAAACATGTATCGCCTCCTCCAGGTCAAGGCCATCAACGTCTTTGATCCTTACGCTTTTCTTCTGCCCATCAGTGGATTTATAGAATAACTTCAATGGTCTCTCCAAGGTTATGGGCAGGCTCCTTTTATCATTGATGGCTCTCCTCAGCTTCTCGATCATCCCCCTCAAGTCTCTGTTAGCCGTTGATGATTTAGAGATTAAGTTCATGATCAATCCCAGTTGTTCAGCATCCATCCTCCTAAACCAGTCCATCGTGACATTGAAATGCGACCCACTCTTTAGTTACACTGTAATTAACTGATCCCTCTTGTTGTTAAACCTGACATTTATGCTTTTTATTGAGAACATGAATGTCAGATTTTTGCGCCTTTCTTTTCTTAGGGATTCAGCTAGAGTGGGTGGACCATATGCTGTGGTTATAGGAGAAGGTGTTTGATCCTTAGCTTCAGATGACTTAGGTTTGGTGGCATCAGGGCCATCAATTTTCTCTTAGAGTTCATCCCCTGATGCAGCCTTGGGATTTTGAGATCTTTTTGGCTGAGGTTTCTTGGAGGATCTAGGCATGACACTCTTCTTCTTCTTTTCTTCTTCCTCCTGTTCCTTTGTCATTTCTCTCTCCTCTTCTTCTTGAAGTTGTTGTGCATAGAGTGAGTGAGACTATGAAATACATGGCCATGCTCAAATAGAGATTTGTTTCATATAGTCTACTCATTGATCAAGAAAACTGAGATTAAATTGTGAAGAGGATGACACATCAATGCCTTGAATTTAATCTTAGATATCAAGGTTAAAAGGATTAAATTACATTGAAACATTGGTCACGAAAAAGTTGCGTTGAATCAATGAATTTATTATTACTTGGGTAACAGTGATGTATTACTAGATGTCACTCACTGTTTATAATTTTATAATATGATTTAAAATTATTGTCAACGTAATAATAACCTACAGGGTCGCACACTAAGAACATTCATTAAGGAGATATAATTTAAATGTCAGTAATTTTAATATATTAATGAGATTGATTTTATTTAAACCATGGCTTTAAATTATATGTATTTAATCTGTATATATATTAGAGTCCCTTAGAAGAAAAAATGAATATATATTTATTTGACATATATATTAATTAAGTAAGACTTGATTAAGATATATAATAAATATAAAATTTGGATTTTATTCTCCTAATCAGATTAGGGTTTGGAACTACTCTATACACAACTATATATAGAATATATCAGTTGTTCTCTCAGTGATATATGTTTTCTAAAAACCTTAGCCGCTCATCAGAGAGAGACTAGAGTTAAGAGAGAGAGAGAGAGAGAGAGAGAGAGAGAGAGAGAAAGAGAAACAGATTCAACAGCTAGTACTGCAATCCTCCTTACTTCTGATCGTGAGACGATTCGTGGGTGTTCGTGTGGATACCATAGAGGCACCATCCAGTTAGATTGCGTTAAAGATTTGGAGACGTTTAACATCCTCATAAAAGCTTTGGATTTTGCAGGTTTAATCGGTAAAATCTTAAACCATCTGTATTAAATTGTTTCGAATGGATCCTCAGGTTAGGGTTTCGTTCGGTTTTTTTTATTCCTCTGCATTTTATTTGTCAAAATCCCAACAATATATATCAAGTTAATTATTTTAATATTGATATTCGTTGTGAAATACCTATCAGTATTTAAATTAATATACAAGAAAAGTTTATATATGTGACGGCACTAAACCATAGTGGACTTTGGGCACTGTCAATAATTGACAAAAGAAAAGTGTTAACATCCAAGCATGCATAACATTAAATTAGAGAAATAAATAGTAATCTCTATTACAATAACCCAAAAAATAATTGTCTAACAACGGAAGTCTGTGAGGGGCCCACACAGGCCTTACAATCTAAACATTTTTATAACATCCTCACGCTTCACCCTTCCCCAGATTGTCATCCATATGAGGGCGATCAGGAAGCATTCGTCAAGCCATTCTTTCCTTGCCTTTAGAAGATGGCTCGACCTTCTCGCCATAACATGTAAAACATTTGATAATAGCAACATGAGCGTTTTTCGCTCGCAAGTATATAAACAAGTATTGGTTATGTTCTGAAAGAGGGATAAATGATTGGGTTTAAGTGTTTATGAGGTTCGACGGAAACAATATTGACACCTCTTAATATCTTGAAAGAAAATGGATTCTAGGGTCCCCGAGTGATAACGAGGGATTTGACCCTTTACTTAGAAGGATAAAGAATAATATCACATGCGCCTTATAACCATGTCCATTTGGCGCACGTGCCCTTAGGAACTCCGTATCAAACAGTATCTCAGCTGGCCAGCCTGACCACCGTCTGACCTCATCATAACGACATATGTAGTCAATGCAGAAACCTTTTGTCTACGAGGGTTCGGCTACCGATGCCTCAATTTTCGTCCCCTATCATTCCTAGGCCTGGGGTGCCAGGCAGATGCATCCCACTAGCCTTTAGTTACCCACATGGATATATACTTTACAAGTATGGGGTAAGAAAAATATAGTACTTTTCTATCCGTATAGGATTTACATTGGCATGTTAGCGAATTTGAATAGCTAACGGTCGCCCAAGAATGTTTGATTCTAATACAACATTTTTCACGTACATCAGATCAAGGGATCATACGTTACTTATCTTTGAAGAAATTAAATCATGAATATCAACAGAATAATATCTTGGATGCATTACGTATACCGAATGAATGATCATACGTATTAATTGAAAGAAAGTAGAGTGAGTATATACTTGCCTCAAGTCCTTAGTGAAATTTAACACTTGCGTATAAATAATTCTGTAAAACATGTACATGCAATAACATGAGAAATCTCAACTTAATTACACATGAGGATGCACATGCGAAGTGTTCATGAAATTCTCAAGTCCGTGATTGACTAATTGAGTTGTCAGTCGTTGAATTGGGATTCGGTTGAAACCAAATCGGAGTCCGAGAGATTTGTGGACTTGATAAAACGTCGTTCGTATGCTCTCGATAATTTAAATTTAATTATTAGAGGCCTTAGATTAATTAATTAACATTAATTAATCAGCTTTATTAATCAATTAATATTTATTAAACTTTGTTCCTTAATTATTATTTAATTGTTTTAATTAAACAATAATCATTTCTTAATCATAAAAGATTAATAGATCTTTTATCAATTATTAAACATTTATTCTTAAATTATTATTTAATTGTTTTAATTAAATAATAATTATCGATCATTGAAGTAATTTATTTCTTAATTACTTTTAAATTAAATGATTTATTGATCATTTAATAATCATGTAAAATTTATTCATTAATTATTATTTAATTTTTTTAATTAAATAATAATCGGTCTTGATTTCTTAATTTAATTAATCAAGAATTACTCCTCAATTAATCTTTAGCTTGAATGATTTATTTAATCATTTAATATCTTTTTAGAGTTTATTATTTAATTATTTTAATTAAATAATAATTATTTATGAATTAATGACTCGTCACTTAATTGTGGTAATTAAGAGACTCTAACATCATAAATATATTTTAAATTTTAAAACATGAAATTTTTGTCATGTAGAAGATTTATTTACATGTTAAAAATTATTCAAAAGTCATTTATTGAATAATAATTAAAAAGTATAAGTATTTTGATTTATTTTATTTTATTTTTAAATTTGGATTGGGTCAAAAAATAAAATAAATTGGACTGGGCCGGATCCGGGTCGGATCGGGTCAACAGTGGGTCAAACCGGGTCAACAGTGGGTCACGGGTCTGTTTGGGTCGGATCTGGGTCGGTTCGACCCGACCCGTCATCATCATCTTCTTCTACTGTAGGAACCCTAGTGCCGTCGGCGCTGTTTGGCCGCCGCGACCGCGCTAGGCTGGCTGTCACACACACACACACACACACACAAGATTTGGGCGGCGAGGCCACCACCGTGTGAAACTACATAGGCTAAACCCCGGTTTCCCTTCATGCCATCGACTAAAATGGACGGAAGAGGCTAGCATAAGCCGTCGGAGGTGAAACCTCCATAAACGCCGGTGAGACCTTCGGGTCTAGCCATTAATGGCCCTCCCGCGGTTATTCCATTGATTAAGGTATGGAAATGAATCTGAAGGCTTCCAGAAATCAATACAAACAACCAATTTCAAGTTCTAATCACGAAATCGCAAGAAAAATGAAAAGGAAATGTTCGGGTTTTTAAAACTTTCGGCCGAGCTTTAAAACACCCGAAACTTGATCATTTCTAGAAATTGTTTGAGGCAAAAAGATCCTTACAAGTGCAGAAACAAATCTATAAAATCAATTTGAACAACCACCAACTAATCTAGCCGGAAAATCCGTCGGAAAAATCTAGGGTTCTTCGGTTTTTTTAAAAGTTCTTGAATTTTTATTTATTTTTTGAATAAAGTTTAAAAATCAATAACTCACAAACCATAAATACTATAAACATGTGTCATATATGGAAATGATACTGAAAAAAATAGTCTACACGATGGTAAAATCATAAATGATAGTAAATGTAAAAATGATAGAGCAATGGGGTACCTCTTCAAACCTTTAATGGACAAAAATTCAAATCTTCAATGATTTTCTTACATGAAAAATCCGAATTTTGAAAGATATTTTCTAGAGAAAAATATCAGAAGTGGAGGCTAGGGTTTTTTATAATAGTATATTTATATCACCCTTAATTTATTTTTGACCATTGGATGAGTTTTTAAAAAAATTTACTTAAGATTGGTAAAAAAAAAAAAATTTCTTGTTTTTGTCATTTAGGGAAAAGCTGAAAATTTGAATTTAATTAGTGTTAAATTTGATTTGTTTAGCCACTAATTAAATTTAACGGTTACGCATTGATTTAACGCATAAGCCGAAAAGTTTTTCCGCACCGGCGAGGCGAAAAAAATACACATATACGATTATTATAACGATTAACGCCTTAAAATTTTAAAAAGTCGCGCTCGTTATAATTTTCGTTAGTAAAAGTGCTCGCGTCGATTTGTATAAAGTGCACGTAAACTTCAATGTAAAATCTATCAATCGTCGAAATGAAACGAGAATTTAATTATAAAACGAATTTAATAGAATTACATTTTATTATAATTTCCAGTTTCTCAGAATATATGTGAGTGATACTACTCTTACAAAAGTATACTTACTATTTCCAAAGTAGTTTAGAGTTCGTAGACTTTGTACTACCGATTATAAGTCTTCACTGCTGAGTGTTACAACATAATACATTACTCAATGATATAAATTTAATTTAAAATGGCTTAAAAGAAATTAAATTTTGGTATATTAATTTCTGTCTATTTATTGTCACTTTATTATTATTCGTGTTTGATTATCACTCTAAAATGATTAAAGAAGAAGCATATAAATTGTCACGCTCGAAAATTTTTGAAAAATAGTAAGTGTGAGATTTTATTCTTTTTAAAATGTATTTTTATTTTTTATTTGAAACTTATTTTTATCACTTTTTATTTTTTATTTTTCACAATTATTTCAAAATTTTGAGTTTTTTATAAAATGTGATGAAGAGCTTTTAAAATCATTATTTATTTCAAAAGAGTCGCCACCTAACATTTTAAAACAGTGTGTTAGGACACTTTCCTTATTTCTTTTGTTTTTGAAAAAAAGACATGACTTTTTATAAACCCTTAAATGACTCTAATTGTAAAAATTGGTCAGAACGAAATCAAAATATTCAAGACTTGTGCTAGATTGAGTAGGGAGAAGGTGTTAGACCACTACCCCTACCCTCGTTATACTTAGTAATTGCTTTTGCAATATTTTATTTTTATCAAATCGCCTCTTAAAATAATTTTATTTTTATTTATTAGAAATCTTTTGTTAGTTTTTGGTTGTCTTTGAAATAAAATAGAAACTAAACTGAAAAAAATGAACACATAAAATACTAACTATGTTTGTGTGTGTGTGTGTGTGTGCAATGTATGTTTTTCACTATATTTGATTTATATATTTTTTTACAAAATACAAATGATAAAAATAAAAATAATCCTAAAAATAAAAATTACATCATTTGTTCCTAACTACAATTAATCTAAAAATGAAAGAAAATAAAATTACACTTTAACAAAATGAAATTACAATTTAACTATAAAAAAAGAAGAAATTACATGAAATAAATAAACTGTATAACTTCCTTCTCTTCATGCTTGAACTTGCAATTGTGTTGTTCTTTTACATAAAATTTCGACTACTGACTTTTAGGAATTAGATCATTATAAAATCTAATCCCATTTTTAGTAAGCCTTTCTCTATTCCCAAAATCTCAAAATCAAATTATAACCGAAAGCTTTAATATGGCTTTAACAACAAAGAAAGTGATCAACATGACATACATCAAGATTACAACAATAGCGGACACAAGTAAAATTAATTTTACTACCTAATCATGCAAACAAGCTAAGGACTGGTTCCATAAATAGTTCTCAACCAATTAATAATATATTTCATGCGCCACATTCACCACCTGATGAACTAGAACTAAACAGATTGAAACTTCAGCTTAATTTTTTTTTAAAGTGGATGTGATTGACTAAGAGATCTTGGGGTGAGATATGCGAACTAGATGGCTACTATTAAACCAAATGAACTAAAGCAAAGATTGTAGAGTACTAAACAGATTACATGTATATCCCAAAAAAATGAATTCCTTCCATGTAAAGCCCCACACATACACCATACGACTCCAACTAAACAAAAAAAAGAAAATTTATACCACCATTCACACAAATACTGCCCATAGAGGTATTACCAAAAAATATAGCCTTAGAAAAATTTACTCATCGGAATGTTAGAATTATGCCTACGAATAATTATGTAAATAGATGAGTTAATTAGTTGTATAAATATTTTGTCGAAATAACCTACATTCATTTAAATTGGGTAGTTGTAATGTTTTGCTAGAAACCAATTACAACTTATGAGATTTAAATAGTTTAGGCCAACGACTATTTTAAATAGACCTACAAGGTTGCACACAAAAAAACTAAGTTATTACTAAACTAAGACCAATTTTAATTAAGATTTTGATATGTATATCAGTATATATATCAAGATAACTAAGGTAGCTATACACGACTCTTGCACATAAGATTTGTGATAGAGAATTCTAAGGAGTTTTTTCACTAACACATGTGGACAAGATGTTTCAGTTCTCGTGTGGATACCAGTAGACGCGCGATGATTGACGCATGGCTGAGGCACAACAATTGTAGTTTTACCTGCTGTAATTCATTCGAAATTACCATGACAAAGACCGAGGTACGTTTCTTGATTATAGTATACGTGCAAGTTCTAATTCATGGATTTCGAACTACAATTTTCAAATAATTAAACGTTTTTGCACTTCAGAAGTTAATTCGAATTCCTTCGGTGGTATCAGAGCTCAAGGTCTTGCGTGTATATTATAATCAGTCTTTTGCCCTTTTTGATATTAGTATGCGAAGTCTGCAGTTTGTCAATATGTTACATGAGTTTCATGTTATATGCGATATTTGATGCATTGTATGTGATATATTGCATTATTATTATAACTAAGTATACTCGTATATGTATGCTGCTGCGAATGGAGTTTATGCTAAAGGTAATAAATCAATGCGCTATATGGATATATGCCTGATTTTGATAAATTACAGTTTAAATACATGTAACATATTCTGGTTATATATGATATAATCTAATTGTATATATGATATACATGTGAACCTCAAATTCATGACAACGAATGTTTAATATAATTGAACAGAGGGGTTACAAATTAATATAATTAGTCCATACATACTTTCAAAAGATATTATACTATCAGAGGATATTCTATTAGACGATATTATACTATCAGAAGATATTATACTATTAGTGGATATTACCATCAAAAGATGATTCCCTCAGTCGATACTATACTATCAGTAGATAATATATTGTCGGAGGATAAATCCTCATCGGGGAATAGTTCCTCATCAGAGGATAATTCCTCATCGAAAGATAAATCCTCTTCGAGGAATAGTTCCTCATTGGGGGATAATTCCTCATATAGGGATAATTCCTAGTTATAAAGGGGGGGTGGGGGTGGGAGGTGGGGGAGGTTGAATACAATTTCTAACTTTTCTTTGAATTAAACTATTTAGAACAATTTAAAACTTAAAGAACAGTTATAACTAGGGGTGGCAATTTTCGACACGACATGATAACCCAACACGAACACGACACGACTTAGGAGGATTTGGGTTGATTTATATGGGTTTGGGTCATAAACAGGTCGACCTGTTTAAGACACGACTAAAATAACCGGTTGGCGGGTCAACCTGTCAAAACCCATTTATGACCCATTTAACCCGATTATCAAAACAAAAATATGTAAATATTTTATTAAAGTAATCATGTTATATTTTTATTATTTGTTTTAAATTAACTAATTAAGTATACATTATAAATTTTGAATTAGACTAAATGCCATCAATTAGTTATTGATTAGTATATATGAATTTGTGAATCATATTTACTAAGTATATATTGACTTAGTAAGTCATATATACTTAACATACTTATTTATCATTCTAAAAAATCTAAACTCACCTTATAACATTAGTTATTGGTTAATATATATGAAGTAATAGTTTTTTCTATATATACATTAAGTTAATATATATATCAAACATATAAGATGAGTTTATATTGTAATTAAGACTAGCTTATATAATTTTTAATGAATAAAAACATACTAATATAATAATAACTAATAATTACATATATAATTTATAAATAATATAAATTATTAAATTATTTTTATTGATATTATTTTATATAGATTAATTTACAAAAAAATATTTATAACAAACAAAAAGTAATTCTATATTTAAGAAACTTAAGAAAATATGTTATTTTGCCAAAAGACTCAAAACTATGTAGAATTTGAGTTATGTATTTGTAAAAGTTTAATTTTAGAGTAATGTTAAGTGAGTTATTCAAGTAGTAATGTGTAAATGAGTTATTTGGGTTATCTGAGTTATTCAGGTTATATGGGTTATTCAGGTTATCTGGGTTAACCGTGTTATTCGAGTCGAGTTGTGTTCGGGTTTCAAATTTTGACCCATTTATTAATCGTGTCGTGTTTGTGTTATACTTAATCGTGTCGTTATATGGGTCGACCTGACACGAACACGACCCATTAACCCATTTTGCCACCCCTAGTTATAACAACTTTACTGAAAAGATATAACAAGTGAAACAGTAAAGCAAATTGCAAGATATGAATATCAATCAACAATATGAATTTGTATTGTTAATCAGTTTGAATCTTTACAATTTTATCTAATAATGATTACCAGTTGCAAATAACTCTGTTGAAAAATAATAGCTACACTCTAGAAAAATGATTTCTAGCTATTCAAGTTCTAAGAACTTGCTACTCTCAAGTTATAAAAAACTTGCTTCTCTCTGAGATAATAAGAATACTTGTGCTTTTGTGTATCTCAGTGTGTTATGTTATCTCCTTTTTATCTTAGCTGCTCCATGTCTCTATTTATAAACATAGCTTCCTTGTCCTCAAATCTTCCACAGTGAGTTGCCTCCAAAAATATTTATGATATTCTTTGGTAATTGTAGCTCTGTCATATAACTTCTCCTTTTTGCATGACCTTTCTTGCACGCCAACCTGTTATTTAACATCTTTGGTGTATCAGCACGCCAGCTTCCTGAATTTCCTCTTGTAGTTCCCATGATAAGTTATCTCTACAGTGAATAACTTATTTCTATGAGATTCCTAGTTTTTTATTGGACCAACTTCCATATTTTACTCTTCAAGTTTCTATAAACTACAACTGCAGTTTTCATACTTGCAATTTTATACGCATGCTTGTGTATAAGTATGACTTATCTCCATATCAATGTTCACACCTGTAGTGTATAACTTATCTTCTTGAAGCTTCTTTGGTAGTCAATCTCTCCTTATTGGACCACCATTTATATTTTAATTCCACCGTTTTTAACATGAGTTAATGGATTTGTGAACATAGCCTTGTGTCATCCCATATGTCATTTTTAGTCTCTAAAAATTTTATCCCCTGACACACAGTCTCTGGTGCCGAGAAATTTATCCCCCCTAATGCTGAGAAATTTTATCCCCTGATGCCTAGACTCTGGTAATAGGTAAAAGACTTTGACTTTAGTAAATCTCAAGGCTACTTTAATGCATTGGAGTGTCTTTGTCTTAGTCTCTGGTAGCTTCAACATTAGTCTCCGATGAACAAACACTTAGTCTCTAATGAACAAAAACTTAGTCTCCGATGAACAAAAACTTAGTCTCTGATGAACAAAAGCTTAGTCTTCGAGAGGCTAATTTTGCTTGACCAACTTTGACTTTTATTGAGCTTTCCAAATGCATCCCTTGTAGTCTTTGATGCTCACCTGTAGTCTCCGAAAGTAGATTCTCATAGTGCACTACTGCAGGTATATGTACAATTACAAATTAAACAATTCTGAGTGATTATACATCATCATCAAATGTTATAATTCCTAACAAGGATAATTACAATCGGGAGATAATTCCTTATCAGAGGATAATTCCTCATTAGAATATAATCCTTCATTAGAGGGTAATTCCTCATTAGAATATATCCTTCATCAGAGGATAATTTTTCATGGTTTTGGGTGCTGACATACAATGTCATGATTAGTTTAATTTGGGAATTACACCAAATCATGACTCCTTTTATGTTTGTTTTAATCATGTTAATTAATTGATATGTATTGACATGAATTAAGCAAACTAAGTATTCCTTAAAATTAAGTAATTAAGACTTACCAGTCTAACACATGCTAAGGTTTATATCGTTGAAAAATGGGTTTGCCAAAGTAGAGCATTATTTGTTTATATAAGCCAAACATGATGGATAACAGTTATCCATATGGTAAGATTGTTTTACTTAACAAGGTTATCAAAATGGTTTTGGACCTAGAATCGACTATTAGAATATTCTACCATAAGATGATGGAGCTTAACAATAAAGAGTTATATGAGATGTAATTGAAAATGTATTTTCTGCCTAAAATAACTGAGTCTCGGGTGTTAAGCCAAAGATTTCTTGAGTTTTAGTTATATGTGGATCTTTGATTTTATTATATTTTGAACATGCCACTTATTAGTTGCATAATTTTATTTTGTTGTAGACTGTTACTCCAATTACTACATCTTTTTCACTCCAATCTGTCCTTGAGAAGGACAAGCTGAACGGATCAAATTTCCTAGACTGGCACATGAACTTGAGAATTGTTTTCAAGCAAGAAAAAAAGGACTATGTCCTTGAAAAGCCACTTCCAGTGAATGGGTCTGCACCTTCAGCACCTCATAAGTAAAGAAAATCATATCAGAAGCATGTTGATGATTCCATTGATGTCTCTTGCCTTAAATGAACTCGGATTTGTAGAAGCAATTTGAAAACATGGAAGCATATGATATGATCGATAGCCTGAAAATTTTGTTTCAAAAGCAAGCTCGCACTAGAAGGTACAACACAGTATGTGCCTTGATTCAGTGTAGGCTTGCTAAGGGTGCTGTTGTAAGTTCTCGTGTAATCAAAATGATTGGCTATATTGATAACCTTGAAAGATTGAGTTTCCCAATCAGCCAAGAGTTGGCTACATATATCATTTTGAATTCTTTGTCTAGTGATTATCGTGATTTTTTTATGAACCATAACATGCATAATCTTGACATGACATTGATGGAAGTAGATGGGGCACTTAAAAGTGCTGAATAGAACATCAAGAAGGATCTTACTCCCAATGTTTTAATGGTAGAAAAAGGGAAAAGTTTTAAAAAATAGGGCAAAAACAAAGATAAGGGTAAAAGTGAAGATAAAGGTAAAAGCAAAACCCCAACCAAACCTAAACCTGAATCGAAGCCCAAGTCTGGTCAGTCAAAAACCTATCGCAAGTATACGAGTCAAGTACTATAGGTCAAAGTGAGCAAGGTATCGTTCCCACGAGGAAGGGTAGTCAAGTATCAAATTAAGAAACTCCTAATATTATCTAGACAATCTAATAGTGGTTGTTTTAAGGTGACTTAAAAATAAAAATTATTATTAAAACTAAGCAAACACAAGAAATTAGTAGCAAGAAAATATATAGGTAAAGGTTATAGGACTAGGACTTCATCAATTGACTTACTCCAATGGAAATAAACTAATCTTGGGTTTGAGAATCAACTAATTGCAATGGTCGAATTTTTGAATGTATATAATTTCCTCTCTCAAGGTAAACTATGCATGTCTATAAAAACCTTATGTCTACTTTCGTGATCTCAACAGTTGATATAAACTCATTAAAAACAGTGAAATTCGCAATTACATAAAACCACTTCAAGTGTATAATTATCTCTAAAATTATACTACAAGAAGTTTGATAATCCTACGAACTAGTATTGAACTTCCACTCTCGTTTCATCATTCAATACCTTGAACATGTAATTACTTGGCCAGAATAATCACAAGAATAATAACAAGACTATTAAATTGTAACTAGATAAACTCAAAATTCATTCAAATTACTCCACTGAAATAAAATCAAAAGACTACATCTTTGTCCTAGAATAAGAGAAATTAGTCAGATATGATATTGAAAACAAACTCAAAATCAATTGTATAAAATCTGAAATTCATCATCTTAATAAAAATAACAACTTAAAGATTAATAACAAAAGATTGAACTAGAAAAACCAAATTACATGAGCTATAGTTGTCTGTTGTCCAACTTCAAGCTCTTCGTCTTCATCCTTTAGTCTTGATCGATCTCGCTGCCTCTGTTCTTCTTTCTCTTTCTCTGCGCCCCTCTATTTCTGTTTCTCTGCGCCTCTCATTTCTATTTTTGCCACCTTTCTGCCTTCATTTCTGCCTCTTTGCGTTCTTTCTTTCTCTCCGTTCTGTTCTTTCTTTCCTTATGTTTCTACCTCTCTTCTTCTTTCTGCATATCTCCCTCTGTTTCTGCCTTCTTTCTATGGCTGCCCCCTTTCTACGTTTTCTTTCTTTCTTTTTTTTTTCTTCTGTTTCTTGGTCTAGCAGCATAAAACCAAAAACCCAAGTGGACTGCTGTCTTTTTTAGCTGGGTTTGCATTATCTTATATGGTGCAGCACATGTGCCAAGCCCAATGATTTATACTTGAACATTACATGCTATGTTCAATACTTTAATAACATCATATTTCAGTTGTAGCTTTGTCGTCCAATTTCAGCATAATAAATGGCTGAATCGTAGCTTGGTGTCAGAATAAAAGTTGTATCCCTTTGTTCAAGCTTTCCAACGCCTATTTAACTGCAACAAATGGATCTCTAGAGAGAAAGTTATGGGCAAAATACCGAACCCTGTCCAAATCTAGCGGGTTTGGTCTTTTATATATGAAAATTATGATTTTTCTCTGTCTTTTCCTTTATATGGACATAACCCATAAAACCTACAATAATAAGACAAAAAGTGTGTTTAACCCATAAAAAATATTGCCAAAATATTAATAATCAGATGGTATAAAATATATAAAAATAACACTTATCAACTCCCCCACACTTAAGATTTGCTAGTCCTCAAGCAAAATTGAATATTTACTTTCAAAGTCACCCATAAACATTTTTCAGCTCGGTTAGCAAGTAATGCATATAAGAACCTCTCCTATACTAGCAAATTATACAACCAACTAATTAGCCAACATAACACCTCTTAAGCGCCTCATTTAAACTAAAGTTACAAGTAGACTTGTTTGTCCCACAAGATGGTTTGAAGAGGGGGGTGGGGGGGGGGGGGGGGTTGAATACAAACCACAAAATTCTTTCGAATTTTGTGAGTTTAGTGAATATACTGTATAATAAGTTGCGAAAATGAAAGAATACAATATTTCACAACTGTTTCTGAACTTTTGAACTTTTATAAAAGAATGAAATATTACAAAAAGCTCATTGGTTTGAATGACCAGCTTCTAACAATTCTGTTGAAAACAACAGTTGCTTACTAGAATATGATTTCTAGCTTCTCTTTCTGTAAACCTAATTACAGCTGCTAACTCTCTAAATATGTATGAAAGTGTTGTTCTGAGAGATATGTGATATGAGATAAGATGTATTCTTGTTGTTAAACTTAGAGTTCTCAGATGTCTTACCTCAGCTGCTCTATGTCTATTTATAGACACAACTTCCATATACTCCAAGCTTCTATTTTGAGTTGTTTACCAAAAATATCTTTGTAGTTTATTGGTACTTGCAGCTCTGTCACACAATTTTCTTCATTATTTAGCCTCCCTTAGATACCAGCCTGTTTATGTGACTTTTCTGGTGTATATTCACTGCACCAGCTTCCATTTTTCTTCTTAGAGTTCCCAAGATAAGATATCAGCAATATATATCTTATCTTTGTGGGCTTTTCTGGACATAATTAGTCCAGCTTCAATGAACTTCTTGCTTCAAGTTGTTATAAGTTGTCTTTGCAGTATTTCAACTTACTGCTTTGCAGGTTTCATGCTTGCGGCTTTGCAGGTTTCGTACTTGCAACTTGATGTGTGTGTGTGTATAACTTATTTCCTTGAAGCTTCCTTGGTAGCCAATCTCTCCTTATTGGACAACCATCCTTATCTTATTTCCACCGTCTTTAGCCATATGTCATCCCTTATGTCAGTGGAAATTTATTCTCTGATGGATAGTCTCTGGTTGCTTCAACATTAGTCTCTGATAAACAAACACTTAGTCTCCGATAGACCGAAACTTAGTCTCTGATAGACCAAAACTTAGTCTCTGTTAGACCGAAACTTAGTCTCCGATAGTTCAAAAACTTAGTCTCTGACAGTTCAAAAACTTAGTCTCCGACAGTTCAAAAACTTAGTCTCCGACAGTTCAAAAACTTAGTCTCCGACAGTTCAAAAACTTAGTCTCCGACAGTTCAAAAACTTAGTCTCCGACAGTTCAAAAACTTATTCTCCGATAGGCTCTTAGTCTCCGATAGACAAAAGCTTAGTCTCCGATGGGCTAATTTTGTTTGATCAACTTTGACATTTGTTGAACTCTCCAAGTGTATTCATTGTAGTTTTTGATGCTTTCCTGCAGTTTTTTGATAGTAGATTCTCATAGTGCATTACTACAGGTACTTGTACATTTACAAAATTTTAACAATTCTAAGTGTTATACATCATCATCAAATGCTATAATTCCTAACAAGACTCTTATTTTTCACTGCTCATTCTACTATTCTGGATCACACACCATTCACTCTAAAAGATGGGTCTCGGTTAAACCAATTAATTTAAGGTCTTTTAGTTGATTAGTACTTTCACTTCCGGTACTTCAACAAATGTCAAAAGGACAAGGATCATTCTCCCGGTTACCTAAGGTGTACACGATACCTCAAACGACAATACTAAACAACAATAGCAATAATAAAATAAATAGGACAAATATATAATTTCTTTTTCTTTTCCCTTTTTTTTCTTTCCTTTTCCAGATCTTTGTTTTTATTTTTTTTTCCACTTTCTTTTTAAAGAGAAATTAAATAAAAATCTATCGAGTGACCCTTGTAGCGAGTTTTCGACCAATGACTCTCACCCATTCAGACAAGGCATTAGGCATTCTCCCAGTACCAGTGACCAGGTTCCCTCAAAACTACTAGCTCGAGTCATAAGATAGATAGACATCGACACTTGACACTTTGACACAAACACTTTGAGTCCGAGTAATCTTCTTTTTGGTCCATTAAAGGAGTCACCACGATAGTAAAGTACACAAACTAAGACCAATCTGACTCACCCACACATCTAGAGTCAAAGGAAGTGATCAATATTCCTAAAATAAGTGTTATTCTTTAGAGTATATTTCTAAGTTTACTTTAAATGAGGCCTAAAACATGTTATGTTAGAAAATTAATCAACCCGAATTTACTAAAGAGGAGAGAATCAATGCACACATGACTCACCAACTTAAAAACATGTTATAAATGCCACTAATCTGCCGAAAATCTAGTAACATTTCCTCTAAAATAGGGCATATCTAATTACTTTAAAACCTATAAGAAAAAAGACATTTTACCAGCATTGCAACACCACATCATAAGGTCTTGACCTTTTCCCCACACTTAATCTCGACATTGTCCTCAATGGAGAAGAAAAATAAATCAAAAATAAATAAAGCAGAGTCACATATTGCAGCACAACAGTAGCAATTCAGTTTTCAGCCTCTTCTTGTCCTCTGACCATGGTTCTTCAAATAAGCACAACAATTACCTACAAAATAGGCACCTTGAACAAGACAAGTGAACGAGGAAAAATAGCAAAACAATAATAAACAACATAAACTAAAAGAAAATGGTTTTTTTTTTCTGAAAACACTACTAAAAAACTAAAACAAACAAATAAAAGAAAACAATAAAAATAAGAACTTGGGTTGCTTCCCAAAAAGCGCTCGTTTAAAGTCAATCACTTGACTTTTATATCAAATCAAGTGGATTTTGGTTCATCTAAGGGGTAAGTTACTCCCTTAGGCATTATCTTGTTGGCTAAGTAAATGTTAGGAATTATAGCATTTGATAATGATGTATAAAGACTTATAATTGTTTGATTTGTAATTGTACAAGTACCTGCAGTAGTGCACTATGAGAAACTACTATTAGAGACTGCATGTGAGCATCAGATACTGCAAGGAATGCATTTGGAGAGTTTAACAAAAGTCAAAGTTGGTCAAGCAAAATTAGCCTATCGGAGACTATGTTTTTGCCCATCGGAGACTAAAATTTAGCAAAGTCAGAGACTAAGAGTTAGAGACTAAGTTTTTGTCTATCAGAGACTAAAATTTAGCCTATTGAAGACTAAGAGTCAGAGACTAAAATTTAGCCTATTAGAGACTAAGAGTCGGAGACTAAGAAAATTAGCCTGTCAGAGACTAAAATTTTAGCCTATTGGAGACTAAGGTTTGTATTACTAGAGACTATTTTTAAAGCTACCAGAGACTATTTTTAAAGTTACTAGAGATTAAGGTAAGACTCTCTATTGCATTGAAGAATGGTCAGGGGATGCAACTGGTCAAGGGATAAAACATCAAAGGATAAATATCTACTAATGAACAAAACAGTCCGTAAGGGGGATAAACATCCATTGATGGATAAAACATCAGGAAATATCAAGGGATAGAATGTTCACTGAAATTGAGTTATTAAGAGATCAAAGATCATCACCAAACCTAAAGTTAAAAGTCATCAAAGCCATTTTACTCAAGCACCAGACTGTTAGGGGATAAACAGAAACCATCAGGGGATAACCAGAGACTATCAGGGGATAAAATCAGAGACTAAAAATGACATATGAGATGACACATGGTTGAGTTCAAAAAACCACTAACTCAAGTTAAAGGCTTTAGAATTAAAATATAGATGGTGGTCCAATAAGGAGAGATTGGTTACCAAAGAAACTTCACGGAGATAAATTATATACACACAAAGACTGCAAATGTGAACACTGATATGGAGATAAGTTATACTTATATGTATACATAGACATGCGTATATAGCTGCAAGTGTAAAACCTATAAGCTGCAAGTATGAAAACTGCAAAGATAACTTATACAGTCTTGAAGAGGAAAATATAGAAGATGGTCCAATCAAAACTAGGGAAGCTCATAGAGATAAGTTATTCACTGCCAAGAGGAAATTGAAGGAGCTGGTATGCTGATACATCAGAGATGTTACATAACAGGTTGGCGTGTAAGGAAGGTCATGCAAAAAGAAGAAGCAATGTGACAGAGTTGTAATTACCAAAGAATATTAGAGATATTTTTGGAGGCAACTCACTGTGGAAGCTTGGATGACAAGGGAGCTATGTCTATAAATAAAGATACGGAGCAGCTGAGATAATATATCACTTAGAGAAAAAGATCATCATTAATACAACAGAGAACATACTAACATAGAAAAGATACATATTTTTTCTCTTTTGTAATAGAAACTAAAACACTAGTTTTCAGAAAAGGTAGCTGATTGAAAAATCATGTTTTAGCAAAACTTTGAGATTAATAAACTTTATTAATCTTAAAATTTCTATGTTGTTTTAAGTTGTCTATTATATTCTTTCTCTTTAACACACAGAAGCTACAACATAATACAATACTTGTTCATTCCTTTTGTCTATTGTTTGCAAAAAGTTTGAAAAGCTAAGAGTATTGTATTCAACCCCCCTTCTACAATACTCATCAGGGAAAAATAGTAAGGTTTAAGTTGAGAGCCATTGACCTTAAAAGGATTAGAATCAGCACCTTTAATCTCCACTACACCATAAGTAACTATGGTGAAAGGACCAGACCACCTAGACCACAACTTCCCTAGAAAAAGTTTCGGGAATTAAAAAGCAAAACTTGTTGTCCTTCCTCAAAATTTTTATGGTTAATGTGCTTATCATGCAATGCTTTGTTTTCTCCTTATATAACTTGGCACTCTTATACGCATCTAGCTGAAACTCTTCCAGCTTACTTAAATGCAACATTCTCTTTGCTCCAGCAACGTTAAGATTCATGTTCAACCCCTTAATCTCTCAACAAGATTCATATCTCTACTGGCAAATGACAAGATTTTCCAAATACTAGCCTATAGGGAGACATACCCAATGGTCTCTTAAACGCTGTCCTAATAGCCCAAAGAGTGTCATCTAACTTACTAGCCCAATCCTTCCTAAAAGTGTCCACTCTTTTCTCCAAGATTTGTGTTATCTTACGATTTGCAAGTTGTTAGAGTTAATTAATGATGATGATGTTTAGAGAATAAATTGTGCATCTGTAAATACTTAAGGTACATTATAAACCTTAATATCAGCACAAGTTTTGTATCCACTGATGATAAACTTATTCATTAGGGGATGATCAAACACTTCACAAGACAAGTCATAAAATAAAACATCTAAAGGACTTGACAAAGTGAAGAGGAATGTCTGATGTTACTCCAAAATAGTCGAAGTATTCCGCACATCAGATATTCCAAACGAAGTTTCGTTGATTAAGAATCGTCAAAGGAACCAATTAGGGCAAACTCATCAGGAAGAACCCGTCAAGGGAAACCGACAGGGGAACCAATCAGGGGATGATTGAGGCAGTCCAACCCATCAGGGGAATGCGTCAGGGTATGGCAGTGGCTGGCCAAACTCATCAGGGTGAACGCGTCAGGGCATGAACAAGACATTTCATATGTCAGGGTAAAACTTCAGGGTATGACAGTGTCAGGCTAACCTATCAGGGTAACCCGTCAGGGGAAAGCTCAACACTGCATCAGTGGAAGCCATCAGTATATGTTACAGGTTATAACATTAGTGGATCAAAGAAGCACTAAGCAAAACTCAAGTGAAGGTTGAAGCCCTGATCCAGTATTTAACAAGACTTGTCATCAGGGGATCCAAGAAGCACTGATCAAGTTCATCAGGGCTTGTCCTCAGTGGATGGTTATGACAGCATGCACCCGTCATCAGGACTTACACTCAAATCAACGAAGCTTATTATAGAAGCAAGAGATATTAACTGTAAAAATATTTCTTGAAGTTTGTTATGGTCCAATCAGAACTCTCAAACATTAAATGCACGCAGATCAGGGGAAGAAAAAGAAGCAACAAAAGTAGCGGCAGTCTGACACATAGTTTCCAAAGGACAACTATGTGACATATATGCGGCTAAGTTGAAAAGAGCAGCACTTCTTCACACGTGGTTTCAACCACTGATCTTCTATATATGCAAAGGAGTTCTCATTACACAAAAAGGAGATCAATCCAACAAATCATAAAACATCGAAGCACACAAATCACTAGAGCAGCTTTGTAATATATCTTGAGAGAAATATTTCAAAGAAATATTAGAAGCTAGTGAGTGTGAATTTGAAGTTGTAATTTTATTACAGATATTGTAGTTGTTTAATCACATTTGTGATTATACAGATTTCCAGGAAAATCATCAAGTTTTAATATATCTATTTTAACTTGAATCTGTGTGTTCATATTTTATAGTTTTTCTGTTCATTGTAGCTGTTTTCTATCAGGGCCAACAAAAGTTTAAAAAGAGCAAAAAGTTTGTAATGTTTGCATTCATCCCCCCCCCCCCCCCCCCCCGCCCCCCGTGCCTTTTACAAACACTTGAGCTTATATTGCCCTAACACAAGTTTTGCTTGACCATTAGAGTGAGGATGATATGTTAAATCTACCTTATGCCTAACTCCATATTTCTTCAAAAGTGCCTCAAAAGATTTTTCACTTATGATTGCTCTAGGAACACCAAATCTGGAGAGAATATACTTTTTTCACAAATTTAACCACAACTTTTGCATCATTAGTAAGTGTAAGCCTAAATCCATTTAGATACATAATCTACAGCCACCAAAATATACTCATGATTGAGGGAAGGGGAAAAGGACCCATAAAATCGATACTCCATACATCAAACAATTCATCCTCAATAATATTAGTCAAAGGCATTTCATTTCTCCTAGAAATATTACCCGCACTTTGATATCTATTACAACGTTCCACAAAATTTTTGGCATCTTTATATGGTAGGCCAATAAAAACCCAATTGCCAAACTTTAGCTACTGTCTTATTTGTGCTAAAATGACCACCACATTCTAACGAATGAAAATGATGCAAAATATCATTAACATCTTCCTCACGAACACATCGTCTAATAATACTATCAGCACAAAATTTAAACAACAAATGTTCTTCCCAAAAATATTGTTTCACATCCCACATAAATTTCTTCTTTTGATGATAACTGAACTCACAGGGAATAACACCACTAACCAAATAATTCACTAAATCAGCAAATTAAGGAATACTAGCTATAACAAACAATTCTTCATTAGGAAAGTTTTCGTTGATGGGAACTGTTTGTCCCACAAGATGGTTTTTTTTTTTTTGGGGGGGGGGGGGGGGGGGGGGGTTGAATACAAACCACAAAATTCTTTAGAACTTTGTATGTTTAGTGAATATACTATTTTAAAGTTGCGGAATTGAAAGAATACAATATATCACAAGTGTTTGTAAACTTCAATGAAATATTACAAAAACTCACTGGTGTGAATGACCAGCTTCTAACAACTTTGTTGAAAATAACAGTTGCACTCTAGAATATGATTTCTAGCTTCTCCCAAGTTATGAAAACTTCCAAATAAATTTTTAGTTATCAACTCAATCTAAAGGAACAATTACTAGTTGTCAAAAGAAACTTTACTGAAGAAAATTGTACCATTTTATTCAGTAATGTAAATTTGTACAAAGTATTGTAATATTTTATCTTCATTAGATTAGTTAACTTATCATTCATAGAATTTGTATTTGTGTGCATAAAAACAAATAGGGGGAGATTGTTGGGTCTAGGTGATTGCCTATTTGTAAATTAGGAATAGATAACTTAACATAATGAGTCTTGTCAAATTTGGAAGCACAACTATGCAATTGCTGTGAATTTGCTCTGTCACTAAAGTTGAAAACCAGGCGGAAAAGAGTTAGAATTCTTCAAAGTGCGCCAAAGTCATTTGGTTATCGCCAAAGTCTACACAAAGAACTTCAATGCCAAAGTCATTTAACTATCGCCAAAGACATTTGACTATTGCCAAAGTCAAATGACTATCGCCAAAGTTGTCAGGAAGTCTCTCTATCGTTGAAGTCAAGTGAAGCCTAAAATTACTCATTGCCAAAGTCGTCGGGTAATTTAGCACCAAAGTACTCGACATCAATGGATAAATTGTTAAAACACCAAAGTACTCGGCGTCAAGGGATAAAATGACTATCGCCAAAGTACTTAGCGTCAGGGGATAAAATCACTGTTGCCAAAGTACTCGGCGTCAGGGGATAAAAAGGATATCGTCAAAGTGCTCGGCATTAGTGGACAAAAAGACTTAGCGCCAAAGTGAGTACCATCAAGGAATAATGAAATCAACGCCAAAGTCTACTCTTGACCATCGCCAAAGTCCACTGATTTCGTGCACCAAAAGGAAAGATGACTTTGCACGACATAACAGAGCTACAGAAATAGGAAAGAAAAGTTATTGGACTTTTTCGGCTTCTTTTCTAATCCTGGCAAGTCTGCAACACGAAAGGCAAGAAAGAGAGAGATGGAAAAGCTTTGAAGAAAAGCTGGAATTGTAGGAAAGCGATCTTTCCATATCTTTACTGCAAAAAATCTTGATTATGTATTCTTACACGCTTCAATGTAAATAAAAAATGCTTAACAAGATATATGTCTATAAATAGACAACCTCTTTCTATCAAAGAAGTGACACAGAGAAATATAATACATAGAGAGAAAAATACATAGACAAGATACATACTCAATAGATAGATTTCTCTCTTGTAATAGAAACTGAAACTCTTGTTTCAGAAAAGGAAGCTGATTGAAAAATCTGATTGTAGCAAAACCTAGAGATTAATAAACTTTATTAGTTTTGAAATTTCTGTGTTATTTTAAGTTCTTTATTATATTCTTTCTCTTTAACACACAAAAGCTACAACATAATACAATATTTGTTCATTGTTTGCAAAAAGCTTGAAAAGTGAAGAGTATTGTATTCAACCCTCATTCTACAATAATCATTTAGGAAAAACACCTTCTTTTTTTTTGGAAATATTCCACTTTATTTTGAATTTCAGGACGCAGGCCTTCAAGATCCCATTTTTCTTATCAGACATTTTTAAATACCCATTTCTAGTTTCCAGTTTCAGGTCATCAAATAATAATTGTAAAAGTAAACTCCAAGACTTGTAGTTGATCACCCTTTACAACTGCATAGGCTAAAGGATATATGCTATTATTATTATCAATTCAAATTGAAACCAATATAATTCCCTTCATTGGACCAGAGAGATGACATCCATCAAAGCATATCAAGGGCCTACGATGTCTGAACCCTTCTTTCATTTCCCCCAAAACATATGTGTATTCTTTCAAAAATAGGTTTTCCAGATGCCAATGAACGATCTTCACACTTAATTTCTAATGTGGAACTTGGATTCCTCCTCAACAATTCAGCTCTATAGTCCTAAAGCTTAGAAAATTGCTCCTTTGTTGCCCCTCTAATAATCTCTAGTGCCTTCCTTCTAGCTCTATATGCTTGAGTCTCTGAATTGTTAACTACAATCTTATTGTGCACTTTAATAACAAACTCAGCAACACTGATTTTGGGCTTGGTCATAAATGTTTTCAAAAACTTCTTAGCTAACCAGTCAAACCTAACATGCACATTATTATATTTCATTCCACGCCTATGTTCATTGAATAACCTCTTTGTCTATGGAGTATACATATGTTGCATCTTACTTGCAAAGCACATCTATGCATTTACCTCTTTTCCCTCCAATCTTGCTCTCACTCTATATTTCTCATTTTTTGTAAAGTTAATCCCTTTCCTGATGTTGATTGAGTATGCCTTGATTTCTTCCTTAAATATTCTGTTGTTGGAAAACTTCATTCCAATATTTATAAGATTAGCTTTGTTAAATTCTTTGTATTTTGGATCATTCTCTTCATCATCAGAACTCATGAACTCTTGGCATCTCATCACTATTGTAGCCTTCTTCTTCAAATTGATCACTATCTTCAGTATCAGGTACAAGTAACTCCTCTGAATCATATGCTTCTTGTTCTATCTATTTCCCTTGACCTTTATCTTTTCTTAAACGTGTTGCATTCCTTTTACCTTTACCTTTGTCTATTGTTTCCCCTTCTTTTATAACTATCCCTTTTGTCTGTTGTTTCCTTTTTCCTGCACTCTTATCATTTTTCTTCTTAGTGACTTGAGTCTTAGTTAGATCCCCGTCATCATGGTCAACAAATGCCTCAAACATTTCATCATCTTCTTTTGCTATATAATCATTGTTATAAAAGAATTTGCACTCTCTGTCTTCATCACTCTCAGTTTCTAGCTCATGTGTGTTGTCATCTTCATCCTCTGTTTTTGGTTGTTCTTCATAAATCTTTCCCACCTCGACATATATTTTTACATCCCTTTCTTCTAGGATGTAATTCATAATATCAAGCACATCTTTATCGTTTGCCAACAGTCTCAACCCATCTCTCAGTATTCTTCCTGGAAACATATGCCAAAACTTGGAGTTTCCTTGGACACCATACTCCATTACCATTAAGCTCAGTTCCAACAGAGATAGCTCATCAATGTCGCAGTTATCAATATACCCAACATATCCCCCAATATAAATGCTCATGTTTTGGACAAACTTGCCCCCATAAAATAATTTTATTGTAACTATATATTGGCCTTCAAATTCTATAAATAAATGGAGATGACATAACAATCATTATCCAAATTTATAGTAAGAAAACAAAAATAGAAAAGACAAAACAAGTGGATGGATAAAAAAGCTATCATCGACCAAATGTCATACCAAGCACAATAATTTAATAAACAATAGAAAGGCATCTCGCACTTTCAAAAAAATGTACTATCACTAAATGAATAAAAGAAAAAAAGTTATCTAATAATAGTATGAGAATAGTCAAGAGGGAAATATTATTTAAAGAGTACACTTTCCAAACCATTACACATTATCACAAATGCAAGCTATAAATTGACAATACATTACCGTATAATGGAGTTCCAAATATATCATCCTCTTTGGGTCGCTTCTGCCAAACCATTTTAGATCCAATTTGTTGTGGAAATCGACTAAGGATCCTCGAAAATCGACTAAGGATCCTCGATGTCTATGGTTTTTTTTTTACTCAATGTTTACAACTCTAAACCCTAATTAATTTATTGAACGGAGAGTGACTTGAGCAAAGAGAAAGTGATAAGGTCTAATGATATAATTAATTGGTGTTTTTTTTTTGAAAGTGTTTGATGTTAAAAATTGAATAAGACATTTTTACCCTCTATAAAATCACATGTGCAAGTCATGTGACTAATTTGGGACTCAAAATGGTCCGAATGACTAAATAAATTGTCGGCTAATCAATAGATGGAGGGAGAGAATTCCAAAAAAAAAAAAAAAAAAAAAAAGGACGACATTGACGGTTGATCAAAACATAGAGGGACATATGTGTCATTCTGCCAAACTATAATAAACTTGAACTTGATTCAAAGTCACGGGAATAGCTTATGGGTGCGGTGGCCTGTAAAACTACTTCAATATACTATTGTTACATTGCATTTTGAACTGATCCAAATCAATTTCCCATTGTGTACATTAATTAATAGTTGGCACCCAAAAGAAATAACAAACGAGATTGCATCGGTGGCCAAACTTCTTCAACAAATAGACCTCTTATAATTTAATCACCAAAACATTGCAATCCAAACTCAGATTTATCAACCAACAGTGGAAACAATTCACACACAAAACCCAAGCATCAGAATAACAAATCGCGACCAAAATCGAGACGAGAATCACCCGAAAAGATTGGAACAACAATAGTGAGGAAGATGTCCACACAAAGATGACAAGAACATTCGGGGAAATGGTGGCGACGAGAGTTGATTTCAGACCCAAATCTAACAATAACAGTGAGACCTTTCGTGGACGTTGATAGTAACAGTGTTTATCGACCCATATCACGACAGTAGAGACAACAGTGATGGCTACTCTGCGTAAACCCTAGCCACGTCCCAAACAGTGCACTAGTCCGGTCAAAATTGATTTCATGGTCAAATGTATTCAACCTAGAAGATTAAATTTGTTCCTCGGATTATCATATACTATTGCTTCATGATTGTTAAATGAAAAACAAAAATAATCCAAAAAAACACAAAGAATCTAGAGAGAAAAGGATACTATTGTTTCATGATTGTTAAACGAAAAACAAAAATAATCCAAAAAAACACAGAATCTAGAGAGAAAAAAATACAAGAATATATAATATTTTTGCTTTAAACAATATACCATTGATATCATGTGTTAATCGACTACTGCTTCCAAGAGGCTCATGACCACAAAATAGATACGTACTCTTATGACCATGAAATAAAAGTCTACTTGACTGACCAATAAGTCATGAGAAGTAAAAGTCTATTTGGATTGTAAAAGTCTATTTGGATTGGCCCAATAAAGTTCGAAACACTCCAATCCTCCTTCACATTTTTGCTTATGTATAATATTAATTAATTAATTATAATTAATATTTATCAATTATTATTATTTGTATAATTAGAACATATATTTAACAGTTTGATACATAAACACTAACAAAAGAAATGGAACATAAAACAAACCAAACAGATGAGTATATAGAACCTGCACACAATAAAAAACTGACCTAAATCAAAACAAAAAAGCATTTATCATTTAATAATCAATAAAAACAAATTAAAACTCAAAACTGAATCGAAGGTATTTGCTAATATTTTTTATTCTTTTCCCCCTTTTTGCTTTGTAATCTATGATATCAAATGTATAAATTTGTAAGCTTGTTGATAGCTTTCTACGACAAATAAACCATTTGAGGAATTTTCTCAATACATTTAAATTTCATTTCTACGATCTAGAGAGGTTGGGGAGGGTAGTAGTTCAATTTCTCGTATTGATTTTATTGTTTCTCTTTTTAAGCGATTGGCCAGTATTGCTTTGGGCTAATTAAGTTCAAAGTCTAATCTTGTGTGTTATGCCTATTCCTTTTTTGTTGTTTTTTATAGTGGAAAAATAAGGTGAACACTTCAACTATAATTCAAGGCTTCTTAACGTAAGCATGATAAATCTGCCTATTGTCAGCCATTTTAATTACTACTTCAAAAAAAAAATTCAGGCCGTTGCTTTATTTCTCATGGTTATGAACCACTTTATAACATTACTTAATATGTTTTGCACTAAAATGCTCATTCTTTTCAATTATATGTACAGTTTTTATTTTGAAAGAACATGTTCATGACTCAAAGATACGTGTTGTGTACGGGTAGACAAAAAAATAATAGAATATTAAATATTCAATATTCTCGAATGTGTTGAAGGTGAGAACATGAAAATGTTTAACTTTTTTCACTCCTCATTTGTTTCCAGAAATGTTAAATATTGTTCTGTTGCTTTGCCCTTATATTCTCTCTCTCTCTCTCTCTCTCTCTCTATTTTTTGTGATTCTATATATAATTTTGTAAAAATTCATAGTGTTATGTTTTACTTTTATGTTATCTTAAATATGTGTCTTACTTCCATAAGGCACGCGCTTTGCCTAGCTCCTCATGTGTAAGTCCCAAAGATTCCAAAATTGGATATCTCTGCATCTAAGAATAATTCCACTTATGCTGTCATTAGTATTTAGTGTATGAGTTTTGGACCATGGCTAAGGTAATTGGTGGAGATGTGTGTTCTATTAGATTGCTTTTGGATTGAACATTTTTATTAGATTATAATACTAAATCAATTGCATTAGTTTATGTTTGTGGATGTTGAATGTAAATTTGAAACGGTGATGGTCGTGAAGGAGGAAGTCGACTGGTGATTACCACATAATTTATTGTTTTAGATGTAATACTAAATGTGTGCATCGTTCCTTGGCTAAATTTTTGTCATGTTCGATATTTCCTCATAGAAGATTTACTTTTTCTCTTTTGTCTCTTAGCCTGTATGAACATGAATGCTTCTTATGGTTGTCATGTAATCTTTTGATAACTAAGGGGCAGTAATTATATAAAGTCTGACCTGAACTTGATTCGGAGGTGCATTAAGTATATAAAGTATGATTCTTACAGCACGGCTTGTTTTATTAGGATTTTGTTTTGTCTTTAAATATTTTATTAGGTAGATCACATATAGTTATCTATGATTGACGGTCAATTTGAAACACATTATTATGGTTCGGCTAAGCATACTTCTCTTATAAAGGAATCCATTAAATTCACACAAAATATAAAGGACACCAAGTGTTGGCTTACAACCGGTCACTTTGACCTTAGTCACACTATCAACTAACAAGAATGAATAAAAATGTCGTTTACTATCTCTAAGTATTAAACTCCGTAATGAATGGATAAGATAGCACTAGTTATAAATGAAATTTGTGAGCTCTCTATATATATTCCTCCAAGAATATAGTCTTTGAAATTTCTAAAATAGGTCAGTTTGAAAATTATATTTGCTTAACAATGACTTGTACTTTTCTAAAAGTTGAATAAGTAAGACTTCCAAAGCAGATTTTTTTCTAACAAAAGGTTGTTTACTTAGCGTTTGATCAAAAGTGTTGATGATGTTAATTGTCTGGTTGATATTGTACTTCTTACTTGTTTCTTTTCTAAACAAAAAGACCCTTAAATGCGTTTGATGGTCCGATGATTTTCTGCTTAAACAAGAACTTTGCTTACGTATTCACCAGGCTTTCCAAACTCTTTTGCTGCTTCAAAACTTTGGTGATCAAAAACTATGTTGGCGCAACTTTGTTTATCTTAACTCTGCAAATATTCACATAACAATTTGTATATTTCTAAGTTTTTTTTACATGAGCAAAAACTATATTACATCATCAAATCTTATTAAAAATAAACATAATTATTCATATTAAGCATGCAATAATAACCGGGGTGCATTACCAGACACACACATAATATTCAAATTCCTAGATATGAGCAAAAACTGTTCGCCCCAAGCATTGGCGGATCACAGTAGGGTCTGTGGCTGCACTTGCAGTCACACTACTTCCGATTTTATTTCACTAACTTTAATAAAAAGACATGTTGGTCTAGTGGAAACCTTGTACAAATGTTTTCTCCTTAGGTTGCACGTTAAATACCTATCAAGTTCTCAATAATCACTATTTTCCTCCTTGTAATAATGCTACGTTTCAAAATTACAACAAGGCAATAGCGCTTGCTTTTTTTTCCTCCTCTTGTACTACTAAAGCTGCACCCAAGTAGTGCTTATGTTTACACTTTATATAGCAATGTTATTAGTACTCTATTGACTTGAGAAAAATAATATTCTAAAGGTAAAAAATTTGATTGTTCTAGTTATATCACAAAATATTACACATAGAAAATGCTTAATATCAAGGTTAAGTATTCTTTTATGTGTTTCGCATTTTTTGAAGAAAAAAAATTGGTGTTAGTTTTTTTGAATCTCCAAAAAATTAAATATACACCCACGTTATAAATTTTCTGCATCTGTCACTGGCCCCAAGATATATCTTTGAAATATTCATAATACACTTAAAAGACATACATATATAATACATTTTAATGTTTCCAAAATTGTTAATGTATTAAAAAATAACATATATATATATATATATATATATTTATTTATTTATTTATTTATTTTTAAAATTCGCATTGTACACGTTTGGAAATGAGTTTTAAAGGAACCTAGACAAGAGAATAATAATTTAGTCATATTTAATAAGTAGTGATAGAGACGACTTATGAGAAAGAGAGGCTAGGAATAATAATAGTGATGTAGTAAAAGAGGTGTGAGAAAATGAACTAAGAGAAGCATCCTATGAAATAGCTGTTGTTTGCACACATATGAGATACTTGTTTCCTTATCTACTTCATTTTAGTCGTCACGTATTTCATTAGGATTAAATTTTTTCAATAAGAAAAAATATAAATAAATTACTTGTCAATTAAATAGAGATCGAAATAAAGTACAAAGTAGAATAATCAAACCAACTCGTTATTGACCATGGATGTATGAGATGCACATTCATACGGTGGCATGAACTGAGAATTATTATAATTAATATATAATATATGTCGTGTGCATCTTTGAATTATACATATCACACCAGTTTGACTGTCCTTACATGTACTTTCCATCTGAGGCGTATGTATTAAGGGGCAGGGCTACCCACCCCCACTCCCGCTCCATAATTACTTAGTAGTAGCTTATTTGAGTTGAACAGATTTTAATCATATTATTTGTATAAACTTATCAACAAAAATATTGTCTTTATTCTAAAACTAGAGATACATTTACTTTTGAGATTTTACATTTCAAGTTTGATAAAAACATATAAATTTTATTGGTGACAAATTTAACACCATATATTATCTAAAATTTAATTGTGAATTCAATCTTTATTTGGTATCTTGATTTATACACAATATCTTAAATACGTGCTATAATTAAATTAAATTATTTTGAGATAGTAAGAGTGTTTAATATTTTAACAGAGGATTTTACAGTAACATTAGTATTTCCTATTATAAACTATAGCCTAATGATCTATTTGCTCTTGCAATTGGAGTTTGCTGGATTTAAAACTAACTAATATTTGAGTAGCACATATTTTGGTCTCCACTAGTATAAAAATTCTCGTATATGTCGGTTTATTTGCGTCGGTTCTTTAATAAAACTATCGCATATAATAGAACGGTGGCATTATAGTAAATAAAACAATCGGTATTTGCGTTGGTTCTTTTAAAAGACAGACGCAACTATAAAAATATTTTAAAAATAAATTAATAACACATTTGCGTCGCTTGTTTAAAGAATCAACGCAAAGTGTTGAGTATTTGCGTCGGGTCTTTTAAAGGACCGACGCAAACACTATAAAAATAATTTAAAAAAATAAATAACTAAAAATAAATATTATTTAATTAAATAATATTGTTTGAGTATTTGCGTCGGGTCTTTAAAAGAACCGACGCAAATACTCAAATAATAATTAAAAAAATAAATAACTAAAAATAATTATTTTTTAATTAAATAATTAAAAAATATTATTTTGAGTATTTGCGTCGGATCTTTAAAATACCCGACGCAAAAACTATAAAAATAATTTAAAAAATAAATAACTAAAAATAATTATTTTTTAATTAAATAATTAAATAATATTGTTGAGTATTTGTGTCGGTTCTTTAAAAGGATCAACGCAAAAACTATAAAAATAATTAAAAAATAAATTAATAACACATTTGCGTCGTTTATTTTAAAGAATTGACGCAAATAGTTGTACGATTAATTACAAGTATGTCACCGTACGGAAAAAAAATACATTAATATATTTTACCGCCTTTGCATTTTCAAATCGCGGCATACATTTTCATTTTACCGCTTTTTGAAGACGAACCATGTTCTCTTTAAATCCTTTTCATTTCCATTGCGCGGAATACATTTTCATTTTCATTTTACAGGCTCATGTCTATTTGTAAGGGGCTGGTGCCTATATATGTTAATATTGTTGGTTCCTGTTCTTGGTGGGTATAAAATGGAGAAAAGCATGGGTGGTAGATTCAATATTTTTACACTCTCCTCAAGAAATTCCTAATTTTTGGGCCCACCTCCATCTTTTGATATCAGTGAAAGTGAGTATTGTTTTATATCAATCTTTTAAATTACACTATATTTCTTGAGTAGCAAATATATTTATATATGATATTCTTTTATCTAAACATAAAAATAATCCTACTTTTGCTATTTTTTCTTCTTGTATCTGTAGTATACTTTACTTTACTATTCCTCATTACTATATTTTTTCTTTTTAATTCATATCCACTTATTTCTATTTCGTTAGATGATGATGATATACAAGAAGTTTCATCTCAAGCTCATGAAGAAATTGTCAAATCTCATCGACTTAAATGAATCTCCACACAGTGATAGTATTAATTTGGCATATTGGTGCGCACGAATAAACTTTTTTTTCTTAAAACTTATGTTTGTATACAAGTGAAGAAGATGACACACAAGAAGTACAAGCAACCGGTCCCAAAATGTTACAAAGGCAGTACAAAAATCACAAGTGGACTTTCAGTTTTTTGTCTCTCTATATGTGTGTGTGTATGTATATATATGTAATGTAAATGTATGTGCATTAGATTAATTTGGGAACAAAATGCAGTAAATCTAGTGTTGTTGTATGTTATCTCTCTTTTTTGTTATGAACTTTAATTTAGTGATTGTTTCTACTTATATTTGATGGATCCTTGATGGAAACTTAACTCATTTTGTGTAAGGTAAAAAAATTTCTTGAATAATTAAAAAAAATAACTAAAAATAATTATTTTTTAATTAAATAATTAAAAAATATTGTTGAGTATTTGCGTTGGGTCTTTAAAAGACCCGACGCAAAAACTATAAAAATAATTAAAAAATAAATAACTAAAAATAATTATCATTTGCGTCGGTTGTTTTAAAAGTCCAACGTCGTATTAAAGGTACGACACAAATGATAATGTTTTGCGTCATCTCTTTAACCGACGCAAAATAGTCAAGTTTTTGCGTCTCCGCCATATGCGTCTCCTGTTAACCGACACAAAATAATTAATTTAACCGACGCATATGATCAATTTTGTACTAGTGCTCGTTTATTGAGTCTAATAAGGAGTTGTCTCAAAATAATGGATCATATCGTCCTAATCTTATAATAAATTATCTTCATTTTCCGTCGTAATCATATAGTCTAAATTATTATCATTGTGTCGTTTTATATAATTTATTTAAAATATGTATTATATTTATAAACTTTTTGATAATTTAAATATAATAATAAAATTAAAATTTATGTTAAACATAAATACTTGATTAATAAATAGTTATGTGAATATTTATATTGATTATAAAATGTTTTGTTTATATTTATGTAGGTTTTGGAATATATATCCATGTAAATTTTAGTTAGTAACTTTTGTAACTATTATATTCATAATGATCATGTATTTGTTAGTGTATTTTTACTCTTTGGTTTTGAATTTTGATACTATCATATTTTTGTTCATATTTCAGTTGCAAATGTATGATTTATTTTTTATTCATTATACAACTAATGTTTATTCGTAATTATTTTTAATTATGTATTAGTTGTATAATTGTATTGATTTCTATTTGTTAATTATTTTTTTCTTGTAATAGTTGGTAAACTATTTAGTGTTTTTTATTATATGGTGTTCCAATAGTTTGAACTAATGACCTCTCAATTTAATTACTTTAAACTCGTTTTCAAAACTCAATGTAGGAAAACTATTTGCATAACTCAAGTTAAAAAAATATAAGGAAAAACTTTTGTGCCATAAAAGATAAAACAAAAATAATAACAAAATTAATTAAGACATGCTAACTTGATAAAGTGAATTCAAAATAAGTTTGCTCTTTGAGATTTTATATATAGGTATTAATATAATGAAATAATTTTGTTACATGAACAATCTTACACAAATTTGGCTTCTAAATAACTCAAAAAACTCTATGCCCACTGAATGAATGAGGGTTTGAGTGTTTCTCTAAAATAGCTGGCCTTGTAGGATGAAATTAAAAAAGCTTATATCATATTGATATTTTAATTAGAAACTCCTCAAAGAACCCTAAATACATATTAACTCGTGCATAATGGAGTTACAAAAAATGCTAAATTGGGAAAGTATAAAAACGTAATATATAAACATACAATTTTAATATTCACAAAAAATATAAATGTAATTTACTCTTCTTCTTAAGGAAATACTATAGAAAACACAAACAAATGTACACAAATATATGAAAAAAAATAACTAATTAGTTATTGAATTCATGTCCCATTTTTAATTTAGTTACTCAATTGAAAAAAAATTCATTTCAGTTACTCAACTAACAAATAATTTTCAATTGAATTGATTTCTACTAAAATTTTAAATTATCACCTAAATTACTAATCTGGTATACATTTCTGATATCATGTGATATAAATATATAATTTATAGATAACATAACAAATAATTAATACTTAAATTGATAAATTGTCATATAACATCGCCAACATAGGCTACTAAATCATCAAAATATTATGCATTCATATTATAGTATTTCAAAATTAAGATATAGGTTAGCACATTCATTTTACATATCTCTAGAATTGAGATAAAAATTAGTAATTGAGGTGAAATTGTAAAAATTTTGCTCTGAATCAACTCCATTGAAAAATTAATTATGGTCTAATAACTAAAACTAAAATATGTTTTTAGTTAAATAAATAAATTGAATTTTTTTTTCTAATTAAGTGACCAAATTGAAAACGAGGCATGAGCTTAGTGACTAAATAGTCATTTTCCTCTTAATATATGTGAAAAATTATTAACCATTAAAATTTTAATTATGGGTCAATCAGAATTCACTAGTCCTCTATAAAATTTAATCACATCAATTTATACATTTTTATTTGTATAGAAATTAATTTTTATAGCACCACTCTTTTTTTTTTTTTTTTTTTTTTTTTATGAATGTAAGTTTAGAAGACAAAAGTCACAAGGATAGTTAATGTAAACTAAAGTTGGATAATGTAGTTACCATTTAACTTTCAGTCCTCCGAAAGCTTCTCTGTTAACCATCTTATTTAGAATAAATGCTTTTTATTTATTTACTTTTTGTCATACTTGAGGTGGTTATCTAAAAATACATACAATCACACATAGTTAAAATAATTTTTACAATAAAATCAGAAATTCCTTTATTTAGAT
>CM025782.1:1419469-1481612 GCA_014636745.2 Centella asiatica
AGTTAAAATAATTTTTACAATAAAATCAGAAATTCCTTTATTTAGATTATTCAAAGTACGATACTTATCCTATACCTCTATATAAAAAGCCAAGAGAGATAAGTGATTAGAATCTTAGTTTTTAGTTTTTTCTTTCCAAGGGGATCTTATCCAAAATTAATTAGAAACTTATTTTATTATTTTTTTCAATGATAAAATATAAAATTGTATAATATTATATACTATATTAATCGAGTTTTATAAATAGATACATGCACTATCTCCTTGTAAATGAACTAAGAAAACAAGTTTTTCTAAACCGTACTATATTAACATAAATCAAATCAAATCATGACTATTATGAACAGTACATTTCAAAAAATAATTATCTATTTTAAATGCAATAATATGATTACAATAAATATATGATCAACAATAATAAAATTACAAACTTACAAGTTATATTTTATCATAATAACATTAGCAATAAAAAGTATTTAAAAAGTTTATGATAAATATTCGCAAAGAAAAAGAATAAATGTAAGTTTTTTAAAACAAAATAATGGTATTCTAAAAAAATATAATCTATAAATAAAATAAATTTTAAAAAAGAAAAAACACATATGTCCATATTATTCACGAGCTACGTTTCTAGCATAAAATAATCTCACATTGACCTCATAAAGATGGTATCAGCCCCCAACGGGAAGAATAAAATGGATTTATGTTACTTCTGTGGAGGTCTAAATTTTAACTTAACAGAATATCTATTATATTAAGAAATTGAGCATTTCAATATAAAATTAACGCCGTAGAAGCCATTACACGGTGGACTTCTTGATTTGTTCATTCGTCTCTCTTATCATCCACTATCTGAAAAATGAGAATGTTTGAGTTTTGAAATTTTTAGGCTAATAAGAAATCCTATAAAATAGTAAATAAATGTGTGAATGTGTGCGGTTTGAGTTTCGAAATTTTTAGGCTAATAAGAAATCTTACAAAATAGTAAATAAATGTGTGAATGTGTGCGTATATTTTTAAATAATCGTTTCTTACCGAACCAAAAAAAATGATGGCCTCCTCTATAATTAAAATAATTGATAATAAGTACAATATTATCAAAATGATGATAAGTTACTTTATAATTATCACAGGTATAATCCAGAAAACATGATGAAGGAAATCTTCATACAAATTGCAATAATTATTATTATAATTATTATTGTCATAATATCAATGAATGTTGGAAGAAGAATATTTCAACAGAGTGAATTGGACTTATGCATGTTTGTCTCTCGTGAATCTTCTCAACTAGTGATGAACAACTGGATTTTTGTCGTCGGGCTGGGGCCTAGCACGAGAACCCGGTGTCACGGGTACAAAAAGAACTTCATCTGAACCAACTGGGCCACCCTTTTTTTATTTTTTAATGTATTTTTACAGTTTTAAAATTGAAGATATTTTTTTAAAAATATATTTTTTTGAATCAAATGTTTTAAATTCATAAAGTTTACTACTCTTAGATGCAGATTTTTACACTCTTAAATTTTATAAAATTACATTACAAATAAAATCATAAATCTGAAAATATTACTATATTAAATTAGAAAATAAGGTGTATTTGTAACTTTAAAGCAAAGAGTATTTTATCACTCTTTATACATGTGATGAAACTCATGAAATCAAGGAAGTCGCATATGTCGGTCAAGAATTATCGCAATTGTAGTTTTTAAAATTTAACATATTTTTTCTTTTCTGATGAAGGAGCAATTATGGCCTATTAAGCCAAAATTGAAATTTGTCGCTTACTATGTCCAAAATTTGTTATATTACATCAATTTATGGTCATATATCACAGTCCCCACATCGAGTTAAATTTAAACTTTTGACAAACATTACTAATTTACGTTTAATTATTGTAAATGGCATGTGAAATAGTAAATTTTTTTCTTCATAAAATTTGTTACAAGTGTTTAACTAATGATGAGATAAAGATGATTAAAATGACAAATTTTAGAAAATATCTTATTATCATAATAAGATTAAACTAAATGGATCGATTGAGTAAAGCATTTTTGACAATTAAATTCAAATTATTTTATGACCCTCAAAAGTTAAAATCAAGTAAATTGTAATATGGAATGGCTATTCAGAGTCAAAGATTCAAAAGGTACAGAAATATGTTTCTCATTTATTACTAGTAAGTTTTTTTTTTTCCTTTTTTCCATTTATTGAATAGTAGTTGCAATAGAAAAGGCCATTTTCAGTAAGGTCATTAGAGATTGCCTTCATGCAAGTGGAGAGTTCCATACTTTCATGTGGAATCATTGTTCTTCGCATACAGCAATGCTATTATGTAGCTGGAGTGGCAATTTTGTAATTTCAAAGAGTCACAAGCTAATCTCAAGCTAGCTTTCATCAGATAAGAACATTCTTTTCAACCTCAAGTCCCAACTGTTTTAAAGCTCAAATTATTTGCCTGGTCCACTCCGAAAATCCAGCTACACCTACTTGTAAAGGACAAATAAATATCCACTGCACCCTTAATAAAATTAGAAGGTTACACAGCATGTATAAAATAATAATACTAGCTAGCTAAATAAAACATTTTAGAAGGGTACTTTTGTAATCTCAGTCGCCCTGTTTCCTTGTATAAATAAGACTTATTCCCCTTGCACTGCTATCAATCTATCTCGTAGTTATTTTTCTGCGGTCTCTAATTCCAGATTTCCAGACATGGACTTTAGCATTGTTGCCACCCTTTTGTTCATTCTAATTTCCAAAACAACCATAGCTTTTGATGCATGTTCTTCTTCTAACTCGAAATCCTATGGTTCGGATCTTTCGATCGTTCACATATATGGTAAATGCTCACCCTTCACTGCCCCAAAGCCTTCCTCATCTTGGGCTAACATTGTCATAGACATGGCATCCAAAGATCAACAGAGGCTTACTTACTTGTCGAGCCTTGCAGCCCAAAAGCCCAAGCCCACTTCAGTCCCGATAGCTTCGGGCCAACAAGTCTTGAACGTCGGCAACTATGTGGCCCGAATCAAAGTGGGTAGTCCGGCCCAAATTATGTACATGGTCCTTGACACTAGCAATGATGCTGCATGGATACCATGCACAGATTGTAGTGGTTGCACATCTACCATGTTTTCACCCAATGCATCCTCAAGCTATGTGCCATTGGATTGTTCGACGCCCGAATGTACTCAAGTTAGCGGATATGTTTCTTGCCCCACTACTACTACTACATCAACAAATACGTGCATCTTTAACCAAACATACGGTGGAGATTCATCTTTCTCAGCTACACTTTCTCATGATTCTATTGGGCTAGCGAACGACATTATTCCGAATTATGTATTCGGGTGCATTAATCAAGTCTCGGGCAAGTCGATCCCGCCCCAAGGTTTATTGGGCTTGGGGCGAGGAACCATGTCGCTCCTTTCACAATCAGGCTCACTTTATTCTGGTGTATTTTCATACTGTTTACCAAGCTTCAAATCTTATTACTTTTCGGGGTCGCTCAAACTCGGCCCCATAGGCCAACCCAAGACTATCAAAACTACTCCACTTCTTAAAAACCCTCACAGACCATCCTTATACTACGTAAACCTCACCGGAATAAACGTGGGCCGGGTCAAGATACCCATCGCTCCGGAGCTCTTAGCATTTGACCCGAACACCGGCGCCGGCACCATAATCGACTCGGGTACGGTCATAACCCGCTTTGTGCAACCCATCTACAATGCTACACGAGATGAGTTTAGGAAACAAACGAAAGGTCCATTCACCTCACTAGGGGCGTTTGACACATGTTTTTCCGCGACAAATGAAGAAATTGCTCCGGCTATAACGCTACATTTTACAGGAATGGACTTGGTTTTGCCAATGGAAAATACCTTGATACACAGTAGCTCCGGGTCACTGGCTTGTTTCGCAATGGCATCCGCACCAAATAATGTGAATTCTGTGCTGAATGTAATTGCCAATTTGCAGCAACAGAACTTAAGGATTCTGTTTGATGTTGCAAATTCTCGCTTAGGTATTGCCCGTGAACTTTGTAACTAATCTTTCTTTCTTATGTACGTGGTTGTATGAATTGAGGTGGGACAAACAAATTGTACCTTCCCTGCTTATTGAAGTTCATCAAAATACAACGATTGGTTTTGTTGATATTTTATTTAATTTACTTTCAGTTTTTGAATTATAGAAAGTACTTCAGCACGGAAGAGTCTGTCTCCATGTCCTTTTCTTCCTCTTTTATTTTTTTTCCTCCTTTTTTCCTTTGCGTAAGACCCATTAGACATCTTTTACTACGAAAATATTAAAGATAATTATAGTACAATAATATAAGAAAATATAAAGATTCTCTTTTCGTTTGTA
Organism: Centella asiatica; assembly: GCA_014636745.2. Lineage (NCBI taxonomy): Eukaryota > Viridiplantae > Streptophyta > Magnoliopsida > Apiales > Apiaceae > Centella > Centella asiatica. Next base: position 1,423,841 of record CM025782.1, read on the forward strand.
AATAAATTTGAATTACATATAAATGAAAATAATAATAAACACCAATTCTTTATATATATATGATGAGATTCTATTGATACAGAACCAATTTCGATAGACTTATTGGAGGGATAGCCGTTAGGAATTGAACCTACGACTTCTCCAATTATACCATTCAGTCATGGATGCTTAGCAAAATCCTCATACATGGTGAATAACCAAATTTCAATTAAAACGAAAATAATAAACAACAAACTTGTAAAAGATTTAGACAAATATAAATAATAATCTTTTTATTTTTTAAAACTACATGCAGTTATTTAGTAGCTTTTTAAACGACATGCGGTACTCAGTCACGTGAAGAATGCAAAAGGAAAAAATCTAGCCTAATACTATTCTGCGAAACAAGAAAGAAAATAGAGAGGAAAAATAAATGTTGCAAAACAAGTGTAAAACTTCTGATACTACAAACTCTTTCAAAAAGAGCACCTCTTAAAATGTAAAAACTCTTGAATATTTATAGGGAGTAGATAATAAGAGTCTTCAAATTCTTTATCTCTCTCTCTTAATATGTTAAATGAACCTAGACACTTTTGAAGAGTTTTCATCCTGTACGTCACCTCGATATAATTTCAGTATTTATCCTCGATAATCATCAAAAGCGTCAATATTTATTTCAAACTCCTGACTTATTATATTTCCTGTAAAATTAAATAAAATAAATGAATAAACTATAAATAATAATAAAATGAGTATAATAAGGTGATAAAAATATATAATTTATTGACTTATCAAATGCACCCACACCTATTTTTTGCTCGTTCTCAAGTAAAACAAAAGAAAAAAAAAAGAAAGGAATTAACAAAATCTAACCTACTCCATTTTCGTAGAAAAACGATTGCATTTAATATGTGCAACAAGCCGTTAAACTCCTAAATTACTTTTAGTGGATGAGTGTGTTTTCTGAGGGTTGTGAGGGTTTGCAGTTAATATACCCACAAAATTAATTGCAAAAAATGGCTAATTTTTCTTTTAAATTTAACCCACAGTTAATACAGAAAAATTGAAAACAAGTTAAACCATGTATAGAAAATTAAATATTATTAACGATTCATTTTTAATGATTAAGTACAAAGAAACTAGCTCTCAAAGAGGGAGAGATATGCATACATGCAAAATGTTAAAAGACTAACTTAAATTATTCTAAAATTATGCCACCGATCTATGAGTACTTTGTGCGTAAAAGTACACGTGTATTGACTCAAAATACTACTCACACTAACTCAGTCACTTTATCTTTTAGGAAATATTTCACCATCATCCCTTATAAATCATTCTAAGTATCTTTAGTTTAAAAGAACACCGATCAAAATTAATACGAGTCTACAAATATAACATAATAATAGATAAAAACTGAATCATATAAGTACCATCCTTATTTCTTCTTTTTGATTTTTTCACTTTTGTCATTTTTTTTTTGTAGAGCATAGAACCTCGAACATATATACATAATTACAAGAGAATAATGACATACATCATTATTGATGTATCTTACTTGCTATTTCTAAACAGTAAACTCCTTGTTGAGCAGATTAGATAGTAATTGTTCAGGTTTGAGTTTGTGTCTTGTTGAATTCTTAGAAGGTTAGATTGTTAGAGCAATTTTTTAGTTTTCAGAACTCATAAATGAAATTTATAACTCCTATTTATACTACCCCAAAAATCTATCTGTTAAGAATTTGAAATAGATTCGTTGGAGTTTTACTGTTGATAGCGACTTGTATCTTTACTGTTGTTCCTTGTTTAGTTCAAAAAGATAACCTTTATTTTGTCTTCTAGTGTTTTTCAAAAAGTCTTCTCGAAGTTGACTAAGCAGAGCAAGAGGTAGAGTCTTTTTCTGACAATCTTGCTTGAATCAAGGTTAGAGATTTTACTACATCAGTCCTTACTTATTTCCATTCTAAGTAGGACTGCCCTTGGAATTTTCTTTATATCTTTAGCATCCTTCTTGATCTTCAACATCCTTCTTAATAGTTCTTAAGAGAAATATTCAAAAAAAAAACACATAGTTAGTGGGTGAGAAAAGAAGGTATAAATCTTTACAGAATTGTAGTTATTTAATTACTTTGTGATTATAACATATTCTCAGAAAAAAAAAATTATAATACAACTATTTTAACTTGAATATGTGTGTGTTCATAGTAAGTATTTTTATTGTTTTTCTGAATTTTGTAGATTTTCTAACTTGTGTTTGTCAAGCATTCAAAAAACGAAAAATTTATGATATTTATATTTAAACCTCCCCTTTCTTTTACAAATACTTTAACTTATTTTGTTCTAACACAAAGTGGAGTTGGGGTGAGGGGTGGGGGAGGCAGAGGTTAACAAACTAAATTAGTTATAGATAGTAATTTGGTCAATATTAGCGGCCCCGACAGGTAGGGGCAGGGATATGAAATTAGTTTATTTTTAAAAAGTGTAAATTAATAAAAGTTAGTGAAATATTGAAAAACTTAGTTAACTAAAGTGGAAATTTATTTTTCAAATAGCACTAAAATGTCATTCACACTAAATTATATGCAAGAAGTATTATTTAGGAAAGTGTATGATATGAACGAGGCATTTTAAGTAACAAAGTTACTCCATCCGTTCAAAAAAAAAAAAGTAACATTTAAAAATAAATTTTGTTCAAAAAACAGAACAATATTTGCATAAATTTTTCTTTATAATGTCATATTTTTTAAAATTTGTCATTACAATTTTCTTATATGATCTTTAATTGAATATTCAGAATAAATTTAATAAGAAAAAATTATTATTGCTACATATAATTCTTAGTCAATTATGCGAAATTAAAATTTGTCAAAAGTTTAAATGTTACTCTTTTTATAGAATGGAGACAGACAATGTATACAATGGTGTGTTTCATTTATCCGTTTGTGACTACACGACTTCATTATAATGTGATTAGGTCACAATTTTTGTCATGAAGACTTACAGAGACGTCTCTTTCATTTGTCTGATTTGTTTCTTGCTTTCCCCTTATCTTTTATGCAAAAAGCCTCTACATAGTGGTAAAGTGTCATCTTGTGTGTTAGTTGAAGTCACAACAGTCACATTAAACTCCCGAATATGTTTAAATATATCAAAATTCTCTTCATAATGGAATAGGTAACAAAGATACTTTGCCAACCATTGCTACTAAACCACCGCCTAACCAAGTTGAACCGATGCTTGTTGCAATATGAGTCATTGTATCAGATGCTAAAGCATTGAAGTTTTGTATCCATTAAGCAAAGACATTGCAATTCATAATCTTCCTCACCAACAATCTGATGTTGGAGCATAGTTGATGTTAAATCTAAAGGATCTACCACCATATGTATACTTTTGGCGGCTAATCCTCTTGATACTATAACATAATGTGCAAATATCATAGCAGGAGTATGGTCGATCAAATCATCTACAGGTACATAAACTGCTTGAGTAGAAGTTATGCACCCTTCTTTTGTTGAAGTAAAGTACAAAGTAATGAAGTTGCTTGGTGACTTGAAACTCATAGTTTATTGGATGAAATTAGTACACTTATTCATTGAATACTATTTCTGGGGTAGAAAGGGACTTGAGCTAGCTTAAATATTTCCTGGTAATTGCCTAGTAATTATATTTGTGACAGGCCCAGAATCTCATATTGGGCGATGGCGCCGTCAATTAACAAGTACGACAACACATGCAAACCCAAGCAGCAATATGACCACCCCCTCAATCTACATGTGTCGTCCAACAACAGAAATCCAATACAAACCCATATGCAGACATACATGTAGTACAAATATATCGACTCATAAGCATGACAACGGAATCGGCATGGGATGAGGAAGTTGTTTTCAAATCATACCCACTAAAATTATATAGTCTCTCAAATCCGCTCAGTCCCATTAACACTTCTACTAAACCCGCCCGGTTACTCAGATTATTTTTTAATTTAATTAATTTATTTTTTCCTTTTTTTTATGTTATTCTCTTACAAAATCTTTTAAACTAATTATAAAATATATTTTATATATAAACGGGTCGAAATCAGAGTTAAATGAAGTGAAAAGGTAAATCACATATATTACCCTAACCTTAAGTTCAAATAATCAGGTCCTATTAAAATCAAAGTTGAACGGAGTATTAATGATTCGGGTGAAATTATCATCTCTAACGACTCATGAGGCTTGTGCAACACAGTGACTTCGTACACCCAAATGAGTTATACGATTTTAATACCTTTTTGAAAAATGATTCGCTCAAATTAAAGTAACGGATTTCTAGAATATAACATCTCAAACGGATTTAGCTTTTGTTTAGAAATGGGGAAGAAATCTTATGGTCAAAATATTGTCAAACAAGGTGTTCATCATGTTCATAGTGGGTTTTCAGATTTTTATGAAGAAAGTGTGGCTAAAGCTACTTAACCGTAAGGATATTCACTAACTTGGAAAAATCATATAAAATAATAAATGAATCCAATTGATGCAGGGATTTTTTTATGGTCTGTTCCTACAGATGTGGGAAGAATTAATGATGTTAAAACATGCAATGAAACTTCAAAATAAATTTTCGGAATTTACCTCAACCTTGGAGCTCTTTGTGACTAAACCCCTTCTTCAAAAACCCCTTTCGTGCAAGCTAAAACCCTAATCCGAATTTTCCATGATTTTATTGAAGTGTAAATGTTGTGAGAGCTGTAAGAATTTTGTGTAATTTTTATAGGAAAATTTATGTATTATTTTGTACAATTTTCTCTATTAATAGTTAGTACCAAGCATACCTTGTCTCATTAGAAGACTATTGTTTTATTTTTTGGATTTACTTGCTTTGTTAGTACTATTTGGACCACCATTTTTAGAAGTTTGTTACACTTAATTAGTGTACAAAATCATGTCTTATTTGGTTATAAAGTGTGTGTTTAATCATTTAATAATTTCTCACTTTTAACTATTTTTAGAATGTTCATTTTCTCATAACTTGTTATGTACTTAATAACATTTCTAATAAATTCACTTCATACTTATTATCATTTAACAAAATAAAATGAATATTTTCATTTCATAATTGAGTTTCTCACGGTATTACTATAGTGCGATGGACAACTTGGCAAATAGATATTTGCATGAATTAACTTATCAACTCCCCAAAAAATATATTGTAATGAGTTATACTTGGCATTTAGGTATCTAATTCAAAAAAAATTTGTCTAAAACTTTTTTAGGTATATATATAAAATGAACCAATCCATTTTCTATTGAGATAGAGAGTCCACCGACTCTTTTCCTTATTTAATAAGACTAACTATAGAAAAAGTTTAAATAGAGAAAGTTTGGTGAAATTCATAATTAATAAAAAAAAAATTTTAATTTTGGCATCAAAAGACAAAATCGTGAGCAATCGATCCTCATATCTATAAAGCAGACTATCCCTCGTCAAATGGAGCATTGTCACAGGAAGATAATATAAACACATGGTCGTCATTTAATTGGTGGCCTACGGAAATCACGGATCAAAAGTCGTTTGAAGACACTTTTCTAATAAAGATAAATTGTGAGGCACTTTTTCTAATGAAGACAGCCGTTTGAAGTACAATATAAACTATTATTAAATATATACTAATTATTACATATAATCAATCTTAAAATTTATTTTCATTTTAAATTTATTTTTAGCGTGAGAGTAATATTTATTTTTAATTATTATGATTAATATTGAACTATATTTAGTGATGTTGTATAAAATTATACTTAATTGATAATCATTTTAATGTTAATCTCTATCAATTATTTATTTCTTAAATTTACTTCTTACTATATAGTAATTCTATACACAGATCAATGAAGACCTTATTTGGATTGAAATGTAAATAGAATTTGAACTTTGTTAGATATAATAGTATAGCAATGATATTTTGATAATTCTATAAATGACTGAAAATTCAATCAAATGACATAATTTATGCAAGAAATGAATAGAGTATAACAATCAAGTAGTTTAAGGGAATCTAGATTGAGAACTAATCAGATAAGTGGAACATATTAGAAGGTTTAGTAAGTTAGAAGGGAAAATGATCTCTTCCTCTATTATTCATCCAGAAACTAGTGTTGGCATATTTTGTAAAGGATCTGACAAACCAAACAAATAAAAAATATCAGAAGTGGAAAGTAATCTTTAGACATACTGATACATATTACAATCTAAGATTTTCTTGGTGTTGAACCCTATTCTTATTTACATTTGATTCCAACAAAGAATTGTTGTTCCGGGATTCAAGCTTCAAAAGAGGCTTGGAACAAGGCATTTCTTACAACCCCAGCTGGCTAAAGGCAATCATACCATTTACCACTTACAATTACAACCACCCTAAACCAAACTCCAATGGGATTCCAAGCTATGTTTTATAAGAGATTTGTACATCTATTGGGCTTGAGGCATCTCAACTTCAATCCTAGCTCTCTAAACAATGGCATTAAGATTGTTGTCAAGCGTGTAATATTCCTAAAGCTTCCTTGTTTCTGTTTGTTGCACAAGGGTCTTCAACAGAAAGAGATCAATCGATCATGTTGCACGATATGCATTAAAACTAAGAGTTCAGAGCAAGAAATAGTCCCACTCATCATCTTGACATTGTCCTTGAAGGACCGGTTTGACCTTTTTCCACGTTCAAGAGGGTTTCTGATTTACCTCTTTCTAAATTTGGGCTAGGTGCCAAATCCGATCTCCTTTCCCATTCCATAGCTGAGGTTGATGAGCCTTCTGATGATACCCCTTTATCTGAGTGTTGGATTGATTGGTCTGGTCCTCTATTTTTCTCTGAGGAATGATGACCATCAGAATTCAGAACAGGTTGGTTTGACGAACGCCCTTTGTCGAAATTTTGCATCTCAGATGCAATTTGAGTACGTCTCTCTTTCAAAAAGTGGAGCCGGTTAGTTAACTTTGATAGAGCAGAACTTGTAGAAGTCATTCCCTGTATTAGATAATAACGCCGTTTGAGTCATAAGCAAAATCTTCAAAACTTGAGGAACAATACCAGAAGGCGTAAAATGACCGCTTAAGAATTAAAATGGACAAAGCTTCCCCTTAATATATGTTTACAAAGAAATGGACATATGATGTTGTTTAGGTCTATCAAAGGGTACAGAAATTGCTAGAACTGAACGTGTGGAAAGCAGTGGCAATGTATTTAACAAGAAAATAAATCAATCAAAAACTAAAATGCACAAAGCTTCTGCTAATAATATGTATGTAATAACGGATATATAACATACCTCACTCCTGTTACTCTGCCTTTTAGAACTGGATGTAGCTGGCTTGCCTGTCACTGATTCCGAAGAGGGTGATAAACCAGCAGGTTTTGAGTTGTGTACTGCATCTAAATGCTGGTTCTGAGGTACATGTTTATTAGTTGATGCTAGAGGTTCCGGTTTCATATCATTCTCAGCATCTGACTTGTTTGATTGACCCTGTTTACACAAAGATGTAGATCATCTATATCTATAATATTCTACATACACAGATATGACAGCATTTTAATGGTACTTTTAGGTTAACTAGTCTTTTCTACACATGCAGCAACTAGAAACTACATGTTATAAATTGCAAGCAAGTTAGACACATTACTACTAAATAAAACTTCAAAGAATTATGTCAACATCATAGTATAATAATTTATTTTAAAAAATGTGACTCCAGAACAGTGCCAGACACCAAGAAGTGTCAGAGAACAATCAGTGTAAATCATTAATAGCAGTCTTTTCTTGGAAGAAAAAGAAGAGGGAAACAAAGAAAAAAAAAGATTTAAAAAAATCTGTTCTTTCCTTCAAGAATATTTTATTTTACAGATGTATGTACCTTATTTCTGGCTGACTTCTCAGATGAACGCTTAGAGCTTGCAGCTTCTGAATCCTTCTTCTCAGAACTAAAAGCAAAACAACCATAAAATTTTAAAAGTTGACTACAATAAACAATCTGTCAACAGGGTAATAGGCCTGGGCACCTGGCTCCAACCTACAGTGCCAAATGCACCAACTTGGGATGTCGATACCCATCACAGGCACCCCGAAAAATTTAGACATGTTGGTGCATTTAGTCCTTACAAACCCAACCACAGACCTTAACCTCCTCGTTGTGAAACAGAGCCACAGAGGGGTAACAGAACTTAGACAATATAAATTCAGGAGGATAGTGGCAGAGAGAGAGAAGAATTACTGTTTTCCTTGATAGTTTGACTTTTGTTCCGGTAGATTGCACCGATCACTCATAAAAGCAGAATTTTGTTGACGCTGTTGATTAAGATGCAGTGTGAGATCATCAGCTTTCTGCTTCAAGTTGATGACATCAACCTCTGCTAAAGCAATTTCTTCAAGCTCTGCCTTCACCTTTTGAATTACCTCAATAAGTCAATATAGTATAAAGTTAATTATGAAAAAAGTGCTCCACAGAGACTGCTACAGAAGCTGTACCTTTTCATCGACAGAGAAGGAGACAGGCGCCCCTGCAGACATATTAAGTCCAGCTTCCAGTGCCGTTCGCAAATCTCTCTCCTTCTGCAATTCTTCCTGGAGTCTTTCCACCTAGTCAAAGTAGTGGCAGTTGAGTTCAAAAGTTGATTCCCTCTAAAGTATTTGTGCAAGAATAAGACTAGTTTAATCTGTTAAGCACTTTTACATGGAATTGAGAAGGAAATATACTCTAGATCAAACTAGTGAAAGTGGAACATCTCATATAATATATTATATACCGAAAATAAGAAGAAACTGAATTTATAGAAATAGGGGAAATAGACTCCAATATGGCACATACATCTTGCTCAAGAGCTAGACGTCGCTCATGCAAATCATTCTTATGTTTCTGAAGATTTTCGCGCAGAAATGCATTTGCTTTAGCCTGTAACAAGGAAAAACCAAAAAAAAAAAACTGAACTTTCAGATATGCATTGAACATAAGATAATACTAGAATATAATAAACGAAATGAAACAAGGAAAAAAAGGTGCATTATAAGTACCTCCTCTGTGATCCTATTTTGCAGGTCAATCTTGCTGTTTTCTAACCTTTCAATTTCAAACCTGATACAGAATCAAGGTACTGGATAAGATGACAGTAATTTAGAATGATGAAAGCAATAATCGTGAAAGGAGATCAAGTGCATCCCAGATGCATAATATAGACCACCTACGTTAAGGTTGGCATATAAAATGCATGTCAATGAAGCATCTTTAAAAAATGCAGATAGCTGACTCATCGATCCCAAAACACTTTTAGTAAGGAACTCTATCCCAAAATACTGTGATCAAATAGAAATAGAAGAAACGAAAAACTGAAGATTCAAAACTGCAAATAGAAAATAGCAAATAGCAAGAATGATCAGGATATCCTTACTCATCGTCAATGTCAAAATCAATGGATTCCATGGATAAATTCTTCTTTCCCTGAACTCACATGCATTGAAAATATTATAGCATAAGTAATTACGACACCTACTAAAAAGTAAAGAATATTTCCAATTAAACAAGAAATAATAGATAGATGAATCACATCCGCTTCAGATTAGGGTCTTATAGCAATAATAACCAGCTCTACTCACAGGAGCACGTCCCCAATTTGCCGGATGCCTACTTCGCGCAGGTCCATTTAAAACAGTTGCACTTTTCTGAATACATGAAGATGCGCCCTTGTTTGTTATATCATGATCTGGACTTGATTCTGCATTAAGTTCCTTTCCTGGTTGTTCACCAGAAATATTATTAGCTGCTTGTGTCTTTAAACTGCTATTATTATCACCTGTAATTTGCATACTTTCTTCATCATTATGTTGCCCTGAATTTTGAGTGGTTTGCGAAGACAATTTCAGGTCCGGTTCAAGATTATCATCAATGTCAGGGGACTTGCGATCCTGCAATTTTCAGTGGTCATTGTGGGCAATAGTATTAATAAGCTGTGGAAGGCGTAGACTAATGAGCCATGAAGAAACCAACCTTATCATCATTGTCACCAGTCGCAGTGCTGCTTCGACTAGATTGCTCAAAATCTTCATCCAAATCTTTGTCTGAACCCTCACTTGCTTCTTCATCCTCTCCATCATCTTCAAAGGACCCATCGTCAGTAAGCTCTTCAGTCCCACTTCCACTCTCTTCTGAGTCAGAGTATAAATCAGAGGACATTGAGCCTTCCTGCAAAATATTTTATTGGTATATGCATTTTAATGGTAGAAAGATATGGCTTAACGAATATATGTGTACGCGCATGCATATATATATATATATATATATATATTGAAACTAGAAAGCCTAACATTTAAGCAATTTCAAGAAATAATAAACAGAAACTCTAGACCACCTAGCAACAATAATTATGGTGTAATTATGTAATATTAATACAATAAACCTTTTATGCACTTTTTCCAAATTAGATTATTTCATAATATTCACAAAATTAAGATCTTTGTTTCTTCTCTTTTCGCTTTTATTTCTTTGGTGGCTTTATCCCCAATGATCATACACAACCCTGTCAAAGGTAGCCCTTTCAAAAGCAGTGGCAGAGGATTCAAATGATTCTTTTTGGGTTTGGTTCAAAAGGTACTCAAATTAACGACCTCAAGGTTTTCCTCTAGGTCAATATCAATTGAACCCCTTAAAAGTTATTTATGATCTTGACTTCAGTCGCACACAATCTTTTTTTATACAAGAACGTTAATGCGAAAGTAGCTAAAGGCAGAACCACCAATAATTCCAACAAATCATAAGAACAAGCAGCCCCCTGCTCCGAGGAAAGTAGGAAACTAACATCGAGGAAAGAAAGAAAACAAGACACCTGAAAAAGGAGGGAAAAACTATGCAGAAATCTTTACTTTCAAGGCACGATGATGCCAAATGAAACATACAAATGAACAAAAGGGGCTTCCACAACATGGACTACACCAATTTTCACATATAATCGTGGAAAAGTACAGTGACATTTGTGTTATTTTCTTTTTGTGTAAATGCAAAAGTACCGAAATATATAGCTAGTGGAGCATACCCCAAAAAAGCTATCATATTCCTCTAGAAGAGTAATAACTATGGCCTGTGCATGATTAGCTGCAGCTGCTGCTTGCAAAAGTTGTACAGAACCATCACCACCCATATCAAAATCATTGTCAAGATCACAGTCACCAGCAAGAAGGGGGCGAAGAAGCAGTGGAGCCATGCAAGCTGCAACAGCTGATGTGCTCATTCGATTTTCAGCCTTGTGAGAAACCACAATTTGCATCATCGTCAGAATTCTGGACAGTAAACCACAGATAAATCGAGTTATAGATAGTTCAAAGTGCTTAACCACATGCCAAATAATTTTAGTTAAAGCAATAACAAGGGAATTAGCTTAAGTAGAAAACTTCCAGTTGTCTTCAATTACAAGAGTTCTAAAATGTAACCATGAGGTTTATGTCATCACAATCTAGAGAAACTTACTTGAAATTAATAATTATTGAATAGTCCGCAAATTGAAGGAGAGAAAGATAACAAAAATATAAGGAAAATGGACACCAGAAACTGATTCTGCACTACCGTCTGCAGTTGAATATAAATCAAAACTTTGTATTGTCAGAATAATAGTTTTAATCTAGAGTGTTAGTATTGAATATATTTTATTTAAGAGAAAATCTATGTAGACAAACAAATTCACAACAAAGAACACACAAATCGATCAGAATCTGACACGCAACTTGATTTCTCTCTCTCCCTCTCTTTCTTTTGCCAGTGGTTTGTCAGTTTGTTTGTATGCATAGATTTATTGTTTTTTCAAGAATTTTTATCATTCTAACCTTTTACGTTGATTAAATACATCATAAATAAATGAATATAAATAAAAAACAAGTTTCATAAAAATAGTTAAAAGCTTTAAAACAAGTTGAAACCAGTAATTCAAATGTTAAAATTAAATTAGTATTACCACAACATTTTAAGTACCTTTGAAGTAAACGACGATTTGGCTCTGGAAATGTTTCACATATAGCTGCACGCATTGCACTGATTCTCTTGCTGCGATCAGCTCCTATCATGATTATTAAAAATTCCAACATTCATTCTTCCATATATATGAAAAATCATAGCCTTAACTACAAGAAAGCTTTAAAGACAAGCACCTATGGCATATTATATTCGATTGAAATTAAAAAGGCCACCCTAAACTATATTGCCACATCTTGAAATCCCTAGTAATTGAGTAAAGCTAATGGTGAAACCAAGATTATGTCTTAGTTGGGCACATAATTACTTAGTTGTAAATTTTTGTTTTGCGTTTTCAGAGAAAAACAAATTATACATAGTTTTATGATGATAGCTATCAATTCAGTAATACACTAGTAAAAAGGAAGTAAATATGTGGTATAGTCAATTCACTTACGACATGCTTCTAGTAGTGCATTGCAGCAAGATGCAGGAACTGGGGACGAAGGTAACTCCCGGAGAATATACTGAGAACATAATGTAAAGAGAACATTAACATATAAAGCAACGATGATTAAGCTATATTGCAACTACACATTAATGACAGCAATAAGCACCTTGATACAATCTGCTATAATGTGTGGATCCTCATTTGGGGAAAACTCTTTCTTTCCTGCATCCGAAAGAATGTGAAAGAAAAACATGAAAATGACTAATTATGTATATAGCTCATTCTAGCCACAGACAGTTTATGAGACAGGTTTTCCATGAAATTTTAAGGGAAATAAAAGAAAAGAAGGGGTAAAAAGTTGCATATGATGTTCTTTTTTATTCAAAATTCTACTAGTCATGAGAAATGGAAAAGTACAATGAGGAGCAGAGGAAAATGACGAGCAGAAATCAAGAAGCTACTTGAAAGAAGAGTACATAAGGAAAGAAGGATTTAAGGAATCAAGTTTACTCTTCTGCATCTACGTTACGACAACAAAACAAGAAAGCTCTAAATTACAGCGAGAAAAAGAAGATTTGTTGCATACATTCAGAAGAATAGTTATCATAAACTTATTGATATAATACTCTCGTAATCAGAAGGTAGTTGCATGCCAAATAGAAGTGTAATAATGATAAAAACAAAAGAAAATCAAATAAATACAAAAGAAATTCTTGCATACATGCAAATTATTAAGTATTAGAACTGGCATATTGTAAGTCACAGGAGCTTAAGATAATTACCAGCCTAAACAGTGAAATTATAGAACACATGGTCTTGGTAAAGAAAAAAGAGAAAACATAAAGTCAATCATAATCAACAAAGTCACTAGCATGCTGACCTTCCTCAAATTCTTGTATCCGACGTTCAACATCGTCAACGTCTGCAGCTTGGCGTAATATCCCTTCTACTTTGACTCCTGAGATATCAGGACCAGATGGGTAACACCAAATAAAGAGATATACGTAAAGAAGATCATAAGATTGATCATAGTGATCCCTTCTACTCTCTCTCCCCATTTTCTTTTTATCCTTTCTCCTTCTCTTCTTTGTTATCTTCCATTTAGTACATTTCTTATCCTTTTATGCATTTTTTCTTCTTTTCATTTCTTATAGGTTTGTTGACTGCCAACTCCAACTATTTTGGGTAGTTAAAAGCATCACAGATGTTGATATTTATTACACTAACCCGAAATTTAAATTCAATGGCAACTGTTTGCATTATAGACTAGCTCTAGTTAAATTCCTTGCAGGAGCAGATCCAAACAGGACTAACTAACCACGCTATAATAATTAAAAACGTAATTTTAAAAATATTTGAAACTACGAAAGATCTGGAATTTGTGGTCTTATTATTATTATTTTATTTTAAAACGAAGGAATTGTACTAACAAATGTTAATAGGAAATTAATATTTTAGTTAACTGAAAAATTTTAAATGAAAAATGTTCTTCTTCAAGTAAGTAATTGACCAGGAATGATTAGATATTATGTATTAGATATTATAGAAAAAGAACTTCACCATGCTGCTCTAGAAACCTAAGGGCCTTCTCCAAGAAAGATGGGGTCCCATCGATATCCTCCAAAGCAAGTAAAATCGGCCGACCAATAACTAAAGATTTTGCTGTTTTCCTGTCCTTGTCCTTTGCTGTAGAAGTGTAAATAGAGTAACCATTAAAAAATATACAGAAAGTACATAAAATACGCCATCGATTTAAAGCCACTATAACATTTACGTCAACACTAAAACAACAAAAATGTGGTCTAATAATTATTGTTATTTTAATAGAAAAGTAGTCATGTCCATATTCAGAATCAAAACTAAACAAGGAAAGAACATATAATATTTGTGTATACATATTTAAAATTTTAAACAATCATAATGAAAACAGTCACAATATATAATAACTATTAATTGCCTAAGAAGCATGGAATCGAGTGCGGGAATATAGGTTCGCCATATGGAGATTGATGATTCAAACACCAAAAAATGGTCATTCCTTTAAGTACATTGAATTCCAAAAAATGGTCATTCTTCCATCATTTTTATTTTTTAATATTTGGTTCAGATCTGCAGTCATTATAAAAAGGGAAAAAAATTACCTTACTGTAGATGCTTAATATAATGGATAGATAAAATATGAGTATATAAAAATGGAGGCCTAACTTACACTGTTCTGAAGGAGTGTGATCAACTGCATCTGCAGGCTGGTCATTTTTTAATATTCCGTTTTGTCCCATCCCAGCAGCAGCACTCGGTGCATTTGCCAAGGCTTCCTCAAGTGCTGCCTTCCATTCAAAAAGATCGTCTGAAGTTTCTGCCTGTACTAATAATAGAACCATACAAGCACATGAAAATATAAGAACGATCCAAGTCAACAACAGAATGCTAATAGTGAACGCCCCTAATATGCAGTACAAGACTCGCATGGTATATGTATTCTTGTACTTTGAATGAATGGTGTATTAATTGGTGTGCATACATTTAACAGCATCCTAGCAATAAGAATGATTGTGGTTTATTAGGAGGCCCATGAAAATTACAACACCAACATATATCTAATTTTTCATTTTCTGAAAAGTATTCTACCAAATTCTTGAATTCAAAAATGAAATCTCTTAAAGTCTTCTCCTTAAAATTTTATACCAGTTCAAAAATCTAGGCTGCTTGTGCCAAAAATATTTGACACCCAACTGTTTAAGACTTAGTAGTGACTTATTTTATTGTTTCAACAAGCTCCTAGCCCAACAAATTACAAGTTTTTTCCAATTCCCACAAACTCAAACATATCATATACTTAAACGCATTACCGGGACATTGGTGTTATGTCCAAGGGGAATTTATTTTCTTCATTTCTAATTCTCAGCAAAATGCTATTTTTGCTTCATCTATGTGAAGTCATTAATAGTGAAGCTAGTCTCAATCCGAGGCTTTAAGAGCATCCTCTTATACTCATCCTCTTCCCCACAATATGATTCTTGTCGTTTGGTTGGCCATGCCTCAAAATTTGGATGAATATACATGTGAAAGTACTGCTACCTTCAAGACCTTCGAAGAAATTTATGACAAATGCTTGGATGACTCTGAAATTTGTGACAGGTTTATGAGAGTCGTGACTTATCACAAATTTCATTACTTGGTGTATGCTACTACAACTATGGAGAAGGGGAATAATTGACAGGTTTACAGGGACTGAAATCCAATCATATTCAAGTCTGTTGGTCAACATGTATTACTTCAAATTGACATTGCACAAAAGGAGGAAGATTATTAGTTCACATAAACTTGTGTTCAATAACTGATATCCTACATTCAATATTGAGAGTACCCAATCTTGTAAGATGGTGAAGATAATTTCATATTCATATAGTTTGTAGAATCTGGTGATAGAATTACATAGAAGGTCACCACCTAGACACTCACGCGCACACTCATGCACCCATAGCAACTACCTTGCAGTGTTACTTTTATATAACCTGCAAGGTTAGAAACCCAGACATCTTCCATGTGAGGAGGTAGTCGTGACCATCTTGGACAACAACCAGATCATTTTATTTATACAGTTTGTTTATATTCTATGTAAACATTTTCTTTTCACGCTAAACATTACCCATCCATTTCATCCCATTCCTAATGCTCAAGTGCTCTATTCCCTTTCACTTATTTAAGCTTTCAGCACTTTTAGCTTATGTTCAATAAGCTAAACATCCAGTCCAGCACTTTTAAGCTTATATTAATTATTGTAAAAGAGATGGATCAAACATTTCTTTTCTTCGATAATTTATTTTCAGAGATTGAAAAGCTAAAAGCTGTCTTGTAGAAAAGCCAAACCATAGTATAAAATGTTTGAGTGAAGAGTAGAAACTGATTCAGGTTCCATACATGATTAGCTTTGTCAAGTACTTCCTCACTCCTAAATTATTTTTCAATCAAAATTAGTCAAATTAATTGAGAGTCAAAATTACTATTGAATTTCAAATTGGGTAATGTAGTTTGCCGCATAGAAGCTTGCACATAAAAATATTTGTACAACAACAAAAAGTAAAACTAAAAAAAATCCTATATCACCAGACATAATAGTTGGAAATGCAAGTGAGGTAATTAGATTGTACAACAGAAAATAAAATATGTAGCATTGTGACATGTAGTAATGCAAAAGGTTAAATAGGAGAACACTAACAACATCCACAAAGCCTTTAACCCAAACTAGTGGGAATCAGCAGTCAAAGAACGCATAAAAAATAAATAAGAAATACCAATTAGAAAAATATGAGAAGACTATGAGCATAAAATTTATTAAAGAGGAACTTAACGCCTAAAATATACTAGTTAATGAGAAATATGAAGAGAGCACCTTAAGTGTAAAAGCTCTACCATCACGACCATCAGGAAAGAGCACTGTCAAGAGCTTCTTGTCCACTTTAACCACCACGCTGAGAATTCAAAAACAAATGATCCGACAATATGAGAAAGTGTCACATCCCAGAAATACTGTAATTATATCATCAAATTGACATAAGATACAACAGTATCTGTATATTAATCAATACAAGCAAGCCAACCTGCCTGAACTGTTCAGATCAATACCACCAAGAGTAATATTCACCTCACTGCCCTTTGGAGGAACAGAATTCTGAAAAGTGAAAACTAACTTAGTAGATAGATAATAAAACATAGGGCTAGTCTACTAATGTAGGAATGAATAAAAATATGAATTTTTGAATACCGAACCTAATGGAAAATTTTATTTATATTGAAAGTGTAATATTCAAGTAATACTAGTGTCACAGGCACAAACCTATGCGTGTGCAGATTTACTTTTAATTGGAATTAAGAATAAGTCAAATGTAATCATACAATATTTTTATATATTACAATTAAGAAAAATTTCAATGAATTTTTTCTTTCCTCTTTCTTGAATATAATCTGTGTCAAAGAGAATATTGTTATCTTCTCTGGTTCGTATGCAAAATTAAAATGTGTAGTTCTTATTAACATTCATTTAAACTGTGTAGTTACATGAATCTTATGTCCACTAATATAAATTCATATGTTTTATTAGATCTTCTATTCTACTCTGTATGTGCTTTCCAGCTTGATATTCTGCTTATTATATGAACTAATTAGTTTTTATCATTCATTAAAGGAGATGATATTATTACATCAAAAATTATGTTGTCAAAGCAATCGCACTTTTGGCAACGCTTGTACAATACATCTAATATAAATTAATAGTTTTAGCAACAATTATCACTCTGGTATCATTTTGCTTTGGTAATATTATTTCCCTTCATTGAACACTGTAATTATATATATGACTCAAGAGTCTTTAAGCATTCGCCGACTCAAAATCCTGATTTGGCCATTGACCACAAGTCATACAGCTCGAATTAGTTTTTGGTGATATAAGTTTCATAATTTCATCTTGATGCAATAACTTACTGGATCATTTCTGAAGAAAACCAATGAGGTGCGCGTTAATATAAACCACCTCTTTTTCCATGATGTCCAGCCAATTCCTACAGCAGAAACTCAGATGAATAATAATAAAGTTTAAAAGAAGAAAGCACCAATGTTTCCTATTGCCAAATAGTGTATGGTATGTAAAGTACTATTTCAACAACGCATTATAAGGATCTAACCCTAGTTAAATCAGAATAGACTAAAGCACAATTTGCACCCACCTCCCCACCCCCAACTCATCCGCCACAAACTTTACATTGTGTTCGATTTGCACTCCCAATATTTTTTTTTTGTTACATAGGAGGTCATATTCAACGCACCCACTCACGCACCCATAAAATTTATTTTGACCTGATTAAAAACACCTCACTCTTATGCTCACAACAGCAATTTGCACACCTATCATTTTCAGATGAGAAAGTGTGAATTTAAAGGGTGTAATTGTAAAATCATGCTGAAATAATACTTAAAGAAAATTAAGAATTTTGGGGTTTGCAGTGTTATGGTGTATTAACGGCAGCCAATGGATCAATACTTCAAATGTTTCCTACAATTATACCCTCACACTTTTAACTTATGCAAATTCTGACAACTTTCTGACTGACAAAATAGAGCCCAGTGTGCAAATTAATGTCGCAGGCATAAGATTAGGGGTTTAAAAAATGAGATGCAAATCAAATATGAGGTGTAAAATATGGAGTATAAATTTTAGTTTACTCAATCAGAATATCTATTATTTGGTAACTAATAACTGATATAGCTGAACAGTTCCACATCTAAACTATAATACTCTTGTTATAACACGAGATAAAATAATTTAGATATTTCCACTTTAAATGTCATAGAAATGATGTATAACCAATGCTAATATTTATTTCTCCTGGTAAGAGAACAACGCCAAGATCTCACAAGAAATGAAAGAAGAGAGCAAATCGACGAATGTTAGCATGTCGAAAAAACAAAGAAATTAAGATAAAAGTGACAAACCTCTTGAAGATAAAAATAAAGGTCCGCTCTTATAAACCTACAAAGCAGGGTAAAGTTTTAATCACAAGAATTATAGTAAAACTAGTGAAAAGATTCACTTTTTGAGGAGATGATCAGAGTAAAAGTTATGTCGCCAGAAAATTATTTCTTTAGCGATGCATTCGATGACAATTAATTCTTAGCTACAATTATTGTTCTGATAGCATAATTTTTGCTGCGAAAGGAAGTAGGCAATAGACAACATTATTGCCTACTTTTGACGTAAAAACTTATAGATCAGCAAAGAGCTACAGAAACTTAGAAGTAAATTGCAATGCTTGCAGGAACAAGATAAAGAAAATTTTATGGAAAAAATAGATTAAATACACAGACACACGTACACATATTTCCAATAGTTGAACTTCTATTTAAAAGTATAAGTTGTTACCCACCTACAGTAGATTTTAATTTGACATTTAGTACAAACCTCCCTATATCTATTATTTGTCCAAAATTTGACATAGCACTATTCATTATCCAAGTATTTAACTCTTAGCAAGACCCTCTGAACATGCTAAAGTATAATGAAATAATGAATATTAAGAACCAAAATTGAATAAAAAGTCAATTACCTTATTCCCAGCTCGAGCATTAGTTTTATCAGTTTGGCCAGGTCCCCCAGTTGCCCCGGGCTGAGGTGGTAAATTACCACCACCCCCCTACAACCAAAATAGAAATTAAAATAAAATAAAAATATCGCAAAGGAAAAGAATTACAGATTTATTGGCTGCGTTATACTGGTGGTGCTGAGTCAGAGCCAAGTTACACAATCACTTTTAAACCTCATTCTGGGATAGGACGAATTATAGCAATTTTTTGTTTTGAGTATTAATACATATCATCAATTTACATACACACATTCCACAAGTTTATCACTTGGGAATTAAATCAGCGTATTGCCTCATGAAATTATATTCTTTTTTTACGCTTTTTCTGATTATGCTTAACAAATACATAATTAAAACAAATGAGTACCTAAAAATATATTCGAAATACAATAGGAGTAACAACACAAAATTCCAAATATGTCACATGTATTATGTATAAATAAGAACATAAATATAGATAATGGATAACAGGATTTCAATGGAATACCTGGGAAGAGTCTGTGCTTTTGTTGGTCATAATCTGAATTGGAAGTACATTCGCTAATCACATAAAACAACCTTCTAATTTGGCATGGATCATTCAAATATTATTTAATTGAAAAATAGCTAGATCCCCGTGAAACCACCATTCACATTTCATTCCATTTCCATCTGGGGTGGCATCAGAATCATCTAAAATGTGCATGAGAATTATAAAATAACCATGAACAAAAGGGAAACAAAGAGAATAAAGAAAAATTATAGTAATGACAACGAAGAAAAGATGATAATGTGAAATGTGAGAGGGGAGATTAGGCTAGGTAGGAGAGGAGATGGAAAGACTTAGTTTTCTCTCTCCTTTCTTTCATTCTCTCTCTAGTCACCCCTCCCTTCCCCACATTTTAAGCGGGACTTTTGGCATTCGTTCACGTTGACCGTTTATGTCTCCCTCCATTTTACTCCCTCCCAAAAGACATTGGACATGTATGGGTGTAACATATATGTCTACACATGTATTCTCCTAAAGTTAAACCAAAAAAAAAAAAAATTATAAAACTTTTTTAGAGCCTCGTTTGGTTTGATAAAATAAAATGACATCAGAATATAATTAGTGAATAAGAAAAAAAAATAGATGTATAAGAGAATGATTATAAAATCATGAGAGAAGTATGAGAATGAAAAATAATATAATAAATGTAAAATTTTAATTATGATAAAATTGACAAATTTCATCCATGAGACTTGGTTTTGAAATAAACGTAATTTTGTCAAAAGAAATGAAGGAATGAATTGATTTACACGTGAATAATCTAACAATTGTGTAAAATTTATTTTATTTTTATGTCATTACACTTCATCAAACAAAACGTAGCATTAGATTTTTAATATTTTAACTCTATAATTAATATTTTAAAAATTAAATCTTTAAACTAGTTCAAGAATGGTTCAAATTTAACTCGAGTTATAATTTTAGTTAGCTAAAATCTAATGTGACGTGCTATTTGAAAATTACTGCATCACTTAAAATAAAAAAAATAAAATAAGGTATCATGTCAAATTATAAAATGACTTTTTTAGATTATAGTTTTTGAAAAGTTTTCAACTTTTGACTTAAAGTGTTTTTAAATTATGGATTTTAAGTACAAAGTATTATTTAACTTTGATTTTGACATAAAGTAAAAAACCGTGTTAAAAAGAATCATAAAAGTGTTTGACAAATAATGACTTTTAATTTAGCACAATTATTATTTTGGTAAATTAAATATGACTAATACATAGGTATTATCAAACGTACATGGTAATTTGGGAAAAATATGAAGGGTAGCATAATAATGGTCAAACACATTTAAAATGAATGACTTAAATTTTAATTTTTCTTAAAGCAAGCAATAGTTATTTTTAACTTTCAAATTTTAAGAAAAAAAACTATCAAAAATGATGCTTCAAACAGCTCAAGAATGCTTTTCTCCTTATAAGTTACTTTTGACCGAAATTAAGTCACACATGCACAACCTTAAATTTTAATCAAACCTATAATATATACTCCATCGGTTCCATATAAATTACAACCGTTTAACTTGATACAATTATTAAAAAAAATATTGGACTTTATAATAAATGTCTAATTTGTCTTTGTTTAATTTAAAATAGTTTATGAGATAAAAATTTTGAATGGTGGAGTAAGAAGATAAAATAAAAGTTGTAATGATGATATGTGATCCAAAAAATAAAAGTAAAAAAGAGAAAAACTAATTTAATTTTTTTACACTTCAAATATTACTAAAACAGAAACTATTACATATAATGTGGGACACCTCAAAAAAGAATGTGTCTCAATTTTTATGGGATAGCGAAAGTAACTGATTTGAAAGTTTGATCGATAAAATAATAATTATGGGATTAAAATGTTAAAAATCAAAAAAATTATAATTTTTTTGTGTCATAACAGTAGAAAAAAGTATATTTAGGTATCATTTTTTATATTTTATTATACACATATATTTTCTCAAGTTGAGTTCGTGCATCTTAGGTAACAATGCCTTTCATACGGTTTCCGGACCCGATCTCTTCTCTTTGCATGACACGAACTCATTCTTGACTGTGAGAAAAATTAGACGGAAAAGTGGGCATATATCATTATTGATAGGGTTAATTACAGATAAAGCTAACAAATATTTACTCATTTTCTATTTTAATCGATTATCTTTTATTTGTTTGTTTAAAATAATAAATTTTTTAAAAGTTTGTATCATTTTAAAATAAGTTAACTACCGTTAACTATAACTATAGTAACGAAATTGGTTACATGACCTTATTTTTTTAAAAATTATTAATTATTTCCTGCATGACATTATTATTTTTTAATTATTTAAAAAAGACATCAACATACTAAAATAAAGTTATTAATTTAGTCGGCTTCTAGTTTAGTTCACTTTAATAATATTCATATATAAATATAAAACTTGTTTATAGAATTATAAAACTTATAATTTACAAAATATAAAATTTATAAAATGTAAAACTTATTTGTATAATTTTATAAAGAAGTTTTATAATTACATATGTATATATGAATATTATTAAATTGAACTAAACGTGAAGCCAATCACTAAATTAATAATTTTATTTATTATGTTAAGGTCTTCCTTTTTAATAATTAAAAAAATAAATATTTCCATGTATGTAATAATTAATAATTTTTTGAAAACAATATCATGTAAGCAATTCCATTACTACAATTAATAGTGGGTTAATCTCAAAAAAAAAAAATTTGTGATTAACCTAATTGTAGTTAACTTTTTGTTTAAAATGATACAATCTTTTAAAGTTTATTGTTTTAAACTGACAAATAAAAGATGGTCGATTAAATTAGAAAACGAATGAAAGTTAGTTTTTTTGTTTGTGATTAACCCTATAGATGTGTGACATACTTTTTTTGGTTTCGAATATTCCTTTAGTTTTGAAAAAACAATGGGTAATATTTGAATTTTTTTATGACTATTAATATTATATATTGGATTGATAAATGCTTGTTTAAATAATATATTATTCTTAAAATTTGTTACAAATATTAAATTAATGATAAGTTAAAAAGCTTGTAACAACAAATTTTAAAAAGGATATCATCACAATAAATTTTTTTATATAAATGTTACCTTCTTTTTTTTTGGTTGATAAATCTCTCATTCTCATATTATTCTTCTTCTTCTTCTTTTCAAACGGACGAAATGATTTATTTATTTTTTATTTTTCGTTGTACAAATTTTAAAATGCTTGGAATACCTATTTATAATAGGGAATCGATCAATTACTAACGTTAGCTGTGGAGACTTTCGTAATTAACACATTTATAACCGTCAATCGAATAATTCAATGATGGAGATCAAACTAAAAAAAAAAATCCTTTCCACCAGTAACACTAGCGGAAGGTAAAAACAAATAATAATAATAAGGCCCTTTCCGCCAGTAAGACTGGCAGAAGGGGAAAATAAATAAATAAATAAGACACTTTCCATCCGTGAGACTAGCGGAAGGAAAAAAAAATTAAGGCATTTTCCACCAGTGAGACTGGCGGAAGGAAAGGGCATTTTTTTTCTTTTTTTTCCCCCTTCCGCCAGTCTTATGATTGATATTTATGCTTGAAATGGCTTTTTTTTTAAGTCTTCCTCCAGTCTTACTAATGAAAAGGGCCATCAACAAATACATTATATTACACTGAAATCTCAAATTGTATAAAACATCATCAATAAATACAAATATATAATACACTATCAACAAAAAACATATATATTACACTGAAAAAGATAAATTGCATTACATCTCAATCAAATATATTAATTGAAACATTATTATACAACTAAAACAAATACAACTTCACTCCACTGATCCTACAAATTAATCACTCTTCTTCGTCAGAATCCAACATCACTGATCCAACCATCTTGTACCCTCTAGGGGGACCCTTTGTTATTCCTTTGTGTAGTTCCCAAGCAAGATGCAAGCGAAGAATGAATGCATGTTGAACTGTCCATTTAGCTGCAGTGGGATTTAGTCCACGCGAAATTGCGTCTATATATTTACAAACGTAAACCCCACAGTCTGAACCATTATGTTGTTTCGCCACTTCACTTTCTTCCCGTGTTTTGCATCTCTTGAGGGCCAATTGGTCTCAGGGTCAGCAAGTCTTAACATAATAGGTATAAGACTCTTCTGATCATTTCAAAAATAAAAATTACTAAGTGACAATAACAAATTAAAACCATATATAAATCAACATAAAATCTTTTGTACTTACCGCAACTGCAACATTCGCACGATATCTCGCATCCAACTATGTCGAAGTCATCTCAAGATGCATAGGATCAATGATTTTTATTGCCCATGCCTTAACGTTGAACATCACCAAGACAAAATGTTCGTGTATGCGGGAATGGAATGACTTCAACAATAGTCTCTGTAGTACAAACCTTAGTCTCCGACAGACTAAAATTTTAGTGTCCAACAGACTAATTTTCTTAGTCTTCGACAGGCTAAATTTTAGTTTCCGAGAGGCTAATTTCTTTAGTCTCTGACAGACTAACTCTTAGTCTCCGATAGACTAATTTTGATTGACCAACTTTGACTTTTGTTGAGCTCTCCAAATGCATTCATCATAATCTATGATGCTCATCTGCAGTCTCTGATAGTAGTTTCTCATAATGCACTACTGAAGCTACATGTACAATTACAAATCAAACAATTCTAAGTGTTTATACATCATCATCAAATGTTATAATTCCTAATATGAACAAACTATCCTCTAATGACCATTTATTCTCTGATGTAGATTATCCTGGCTGCTTAGAGTATTTAACCTCTAATAAACAAATTACACTATCAGAGGATAAATATTCACTAGACCTAACTATTATCCATTGATGAATATATAACACATCGGAGGATAATACTTAGAAAAATCAAGTTTCAAAAACTTATCTTCTGATGTTTATAACATATCAACAATTGAGCATATATATTATTATCAACAATTGAGCATATATATTATCAACAATATAACATATCAACAATTCTAAGTATATATATTATCATCAAATGTTATAATTCCTAAAAATATGTAATTAGGATTTAGTTTAAACTCATTTGTAAATTAGTGTAGTTTCATTTATAAGTGTTATTTGTAATTTTCATGTGTTTATTCTAAAACAATGTAATTTTAAAATTTTCAAAATGTAATTTTATATTTTTAGATCATTTGTAAGTGTTGGGTCTAGGTAATTGCCTATTTGTAAATTAGGATTAGATAACTTAACATAATGAGCTTTGTAAAATTTGGAAGCACAACTATGTAATTGCTGTAAAATTGCCATGTCTTTGAAGTTGAAGACCATACGAAAAAGAGTTAGAATTCTTCAATGAGTTTTAAGAATAACTGTCGCGAAAGTCAATTCGGCTGTCGCCAAACTCTGCACAAAGAACTTCTACGCCAAAGTCATTTGACTGTCGCCAAACTCTATGCAAAATACTTCAACGCCAAAATCATTTAACTATCGCTAAAGTCAAATGACTGTCGCCAAAGTCATCGGATAATTTACACTATCGCCAAAATACTTGGCATCAGGAGATAAAATGACTATTGCCAAAGTACTCAGCGTCAGGGGATAAAAAGGCTATCGCCAAAGTATGGTTAAAAGACTTAGCGCCAAAGTGATTATCATCAAAGAATAACGAACTCAACGCCAAAGTCTGCTCTCGACCATCACCAAAGTTCACCGATTTCGTGCACCAAAAGGAAAGATGACTTCGCACGACATGACAGAACTACAGAAACAGGAAAGAAAAGTGATTTGACTTTTTCGGCTACTTTTCCAAATCCTGTCAAGTCTACAACAATCAAAGCAAGAGGGGAAAGAGATAGAAAAGTTCTACAGAAAAGTAGGAATGGACATAAAGAAATCTTTATATATCTTTAGTGTACCAACTCCTGTTTGCATATTCTTTCACGCTTCAATGTAAAGAATGAGTGTTGAACAAGAAATATGTCTATAAATAGACAACCTCTTTTTATCCAAAAAAAAAAAAAAGGAGGATGGCGATACAAGATATACATGCATAGAAAAGATACATAGTTTTTCTCTCTTGTAATAGAAACTAAAACTCTTGTTTCAAAAAAAGAAGTTGATTGAAAAATCAGGTTGTAGCAAAACCTAGAGATTAATAAACTTTATTAGTTTTGAAATTTTTGTGTTATTTTTAGTTCTCTGTTATATTCATTCTCTTTAACACACAGAAGGTACAACAAAATACAATATTTGTTCATTCCTTTTGTTCATTGTTTGCAAGAAGTTTGAAAACTTAAAGAGTATTGTGTTCAACTACCCTTCTACAATACTCATCCAAGAAAAACAGTAAGCCTAGGGGTTAGAACTAGAACGAATATATCATTCCAATTCAATGATACCCTCGTTATGGTATAAGATCCAATAATATAAATTTTAGTTTAGGGAGTTTTATTTTTATATCCTTGTAACATGTAAACCTACAACATAGTAGAAAATCACACATTCACACGCATACACCAACGCACACGAAACACTTATAGTTTAGTTTAGTATAGTTGTTTTTTTTAAGAAAAGAAAAATTTTATTTTTAAAGGATGATTTTTAATAAAATGTTAAAATGCAGTTATTTTCAAAACGAGAATAAGGATGATTTCCTTCCCCTCGTTCAACCAAGCTTCCGAACATGGATCAAAGGTTTCCTATATCAAATTTAAAATTAGAGTCATTTAATTTAAAAACTATTTTTTATTACATATTTTTAATAATTTTATTTTTTTAAATAAGTAACTCCCCAAACTAATACATATTTTGTAATAAGTAAAATAAATGGAGAGACCTAACATACCAAATTAGTTATTATTAGGTAGCGACTCTTTAAAAAAAATAATTTTAAATAAATCGTCGCATTCCAAGGGAAGCCTCCGAATTTTGAAATAGATTTAAGAAGAGAGTTTGAGATTTTTTTTCAAAGCCTAAAATAAATATTTTTTTCAAAAATACAAACTTCTTAAAATTTCATTTTTCTATTTTAAAATTTGAGAGGGTGCGACACCGTGCACCACCAAGGGTCGAGAGGGGCAATCGAAGAAGATCTTTTTTGTAATCTAATGTTCATTGGATCTTTAGTTGCGTAAGTATAGTCAAAATAACTAGAGAGTCCAGTATATGCTAGGTATTGGTGTAGGATCGCTGGAACGTGTGTTGTGGACCCTTGCATATATTTGGTTATGAATTGTACTTGTGTTTATGCTGGAGATTTGTTGTAATCTGTAGCGATGTATATTATGTTTATGTTTCTGGTATGTATAGGGTGCATGAGTGTTATCTGTTGTTTGTGGCGACCGAGGTCGGGTGTTGCAAGGGTACTCGGGCTCAAGGCGCCACAGTGATGGTATTAGAGCATTAGGTTAGTCCATAGGTACATAAATATAAGAGAGTGTAAAGAGTACGCCGCTAAGTAAATATGTATACCTTAGGACATAATAGGCTATCAGAAGCTAGCAATCTACTTAGTGGAACCTTAGTTAACCAGTAAGAAGACATCTAGTTACTTTTCTTGTAGATTTTTACCAGTAGTACTAATTAGAACCCTTCTTTGTTTTGTAGATGGACCCCGAGCAACCGGTTCAAGAGATATCATCCGAGGATGAGTCCCCTGACTTGGAGCCAGAGGTTGAGAGTTGACCACGTACGTACCCCTCCGCCGCCCAGTGTAGAGAGAGATAACTACGTGGGGCTAATGATCAACTGAGAGCCAAGATTTAGAGAGACCGCAAGCGTCGTGCAAAGCTGACAGAGCAACTCCTAAACACTGTTTGTATGAGGTCATGGACTAGGTGTAGGAAGAGACGCAATGCTCAGCATTACGATCACTCCTTTCGAGCCGCTCTGCTCTGGAGCGTATCAGCCATTTACCCCCTCCCGCGAGATCAACCATGCTTCGACCTACTATTCTGGAAACTCTTCGAGATGAGAGGAGACATTTCACTTGTGCTGATATTCCCCATGGTGTTTGAGAGGATGTTGTGATCTTTTGGGTTATGTGTTCTAGACTTCTAGTGCCTTGAGCACTTTGTGTATGTTTATGTTGTGTACCTATAGTTGTGTCATTGCTTAGACGATGTTATCTTTTGGTCTCCTGTACTTGTCAAGAGTCTCGAGCTCAAGATGTTTCTCTTTTGTACCCTTGCACCTTATTTCCTTTATTTATGTTATGTATGTATTTGTGTTATACTCTTTCTTGCATGATTTCCATACCCATACCATATATTATTCTTTCTTGTGTTATACACCTATTTATAAAATTTCAGTATGCCGAGAGGAAGACCCCGCCGAAGGAACCCTGCTGAAAACCCTAATGAGAATGACAACAATGTAAACTAGCACAAGTGTTGATCAAGGATATGGAGAAGGCGTTCAGAGTAGCCAGTGTAGGTGAGAATCATAAGGTAGCCTTTGCTAGTTTTATGTTGAAAGGTCGAGCTAATTTTTGGTAGGAGTCTATAGAGAACCGAGAGAATGGTGGGAACATGACTTGGGAAGGATTTAAGAAGATATTTCTGGAGAAGTACTTTCCGAAGAGGATGGAAAGGCAGATGGAAATGAAATTTTTAGAGTTGAAGCAATGAGATATGATGGTGGTTGAATACGAGGCTAAGTTCACTAAGATGTCTTGTTTCGCCCCTCATCAAGTTGATACTGAGCAAAGGAAGGTAAGGAGGTTTGAGCAAGGATTGAAACCCTGGATCTACAATAAGATTTTTGTGTTGGAGATTGATCGGTACTTGAGGATTGTGGGTAAAGTCATCATAGCTGAATGTGGAAGTGAAGCACTACAGAGGTACTGTGATAAAAAGAAGCGGAAGAGGGACCAACCTTGAGCAAGTGGAAGCAAGAGTGTTGGGAACCAAGGCAAGCCTCGTTGTGATGGGAACTTATGAAGAATTACCACAAGAACCAAGACAAGCCTCATTGTGAGTAAAGGTGGATCTCAATAAGGCCATTGATTGTATTAATTGGAAGTTCGCGATTGATGCTCTTGATCTATTTGGGTTTCATCCCACTTTCATCAGATGGGTGAGAGCATGCCTTGTCTCCCGTATGTTCTGTATAAAAATTAATGGTAGCCTTTGTGGCTACTTCCAAGGAAAGAGGGGCATTAGACAAGGGGATCCACTTTCCCCCTACCTTTTTGTTGTTGCTATGGAAGTCTAATCTCCATCCTCTCGGTTCATACTTGTAACCCAACCTTTAAATTTCATTGGAGAACTGCTTCATGTAAGATTACTCATCTTACTTTTGCAGATGATCTAATCATCTTCAGTCAGGGTGACCTTGCCTCTGTTAGTATTCTCAACCACAGCCTTGATACATTTTCAAAGTTCTCTGCCTTCTTATTAACAAGGATATAAGCCACTGCTACTTAGCTAATGTACATCCTAATAATGCCACCCAAATTGGTCAGTTACTGCAATTTTCTATTGGTGATCTACCGGTGAAATTCCTTGGGGTTCCACTTATCTCATCAAGACCTTTGAAGCGAGATTGCATCCCCCTCATTCATAAGATTATTAACAAGAGCAACACGTGGACTAACAAATTTCTGTCTTTTGTAGGAAGATTGCAACTCATTAAAACTATTCTCTTTGCCATTCAAAACTACTGGTCTGTATTTTTGATCTT
Organism: Centella asiatica; assembly: GCA_014636745.2. Classification (NCBI taxonomy): domain Eukaryota; kingdom Viridiplantae; phylum Streptophyta; class Magnoliopsida; order Apiales; family Apiaceae; genus Centella; species Centella asiatica. The sequence continues at coordinate 1,453,591 of CM025782.1, forward strand.
TCCAAAATCCATCTCTAAACAGATGAGCAAATCCTTGCAAGATTTCTATGGAAACGTGTTTCCTGGTCCAATATCACACTCCGTTTAAATGAAGGGGGCCTTGATATTAAGAAAGTCTTGGATTGGAATATTGTGCAACACCTCAAGCTCCTCCTCCCAATCATCAATCTGCACTCTCAGTCCTTCTGGGCAGAGTGGATTCGGAAAACTCTGCAAACTAAACACAACTTCTGGACTACTAAAATCCCAACAAATGCCTCTTGGAGTTGGAGAAAGATTTTGAATCTTCGTAATCTGGCTGCAAATCATATTCAGTATAAAGTTGGTAATGGAGAACATGTATATTTCTGGCAACATTTAGAATGGGACATTCATTGATAATGCAAAACCTGATCGCACCTCCGGGAACATCCTCAAGCCCAGCCTTTCGGGACTTGTGTATTATTTGTGGAGAGAAAGAAACAGCAAAGAGCATGGCAACTCCCCCTTCTAGCTGCTCACCTCTCTAATGATTGCTTGCGCCTTATCAAGTGTAGAATCAACTCATCCGCTAAGATTTAGTTAAAAATTCAAACCTACTTAGTTAGTTGGCTTGTCTAGCCCCCTTTTTTTTCATTTCTAAGTAGCAATGGAACGGATATAAACTAGAAATTATTCTCAAACTCTATTAGTTAAACTTATATAATCTCTCAAATTCGCCTGTTCCTTTAACATTTTTACCAAAGTCCTCGCCTTGTTATCCAAAATTAATTTTTTTAATTTAATTTATTTATTTTTTTCCTTTTTTTTATATTATTCTGTTATAAAATATTCTAAAATCATTATAAAATATGTTTTATATATAAACGTACCGAAATCATAATTAAATGAAGTGAGATAATAAATCTCATATTTTACTCTAATCTTATAAGATTCAAATAATTAAATTTTATTAAAATCAAAATTGAACAGAATATTAAATAAAATTATCGTCCGGACCCTAGAGTATGCTCTATCCTCCAAGTCCCCTTTGGGTTTTTATATAATTATCGATTTACAAAAAAAAAAAAATAGGAAAAATAAATAGTACCGTATTTATTTCCTCACACACGAGGCGGCTCACGGCAGCCCAAAAAACACCACAAAACCAATTTGGTCACACCCAAACACGCCCTTACTCCATCAATAATTCTCCTCGTTCTTCTACTTCGCCTCCAATCTCCTTCTTATTCCTCCTCTCGGTCTTCAATTTCAAATTTTGTGTGTGCATATATATACATATGTATTAGTTGATGGTTTTGTTTATGTATAGTTGGTGGTAGGAGACATGGAGGTTGTGGAAATTGGGTTGCCGACGGGTGGCGGTAATATCGAGAGATCGAAGCCTGAGAAGGATCGGGTCCGGGTCAAGAGAAAAACGTTGGATGCTGTGCTTCAGCAATGCCAGAAAGCTCTAGAGTTCCTCAGTGATACTGGAATTATCGAGGAAGACGACGGCGATGAGGCGGAGGAGAGAACTCAGGCTTCCTCTGCACCTTGCCAGGATACGGAAACTGACGAGGTAAACTTTCTAATTTTTTTTTTTGTAGTTTGATTGAACTGGGTAAATTTCGACGTCTGTAAATTGTAAATCTGTTTTTTTTTTTTTCAAATTTAAATATGTTTGTGTTGTGCTTTAATGGGTTTATGTTTTAGTAATTTTAGCTATCTATTCATTTATTATTTAAATTTTAAATTTACGTAGATATTGTGGTAGGAATTGGGAGCTTGATGTTGTTCGCTAGGTCGGAATTGATTGCTCTGGGGACTTGTTTACTGAATTATAGTTACTTTATGCTTAGATTCCTTAATTTCAATCGAACATATTTTTGTCTAACATGTGATTCTCTATTCTTTAATTAGCTGAAAATGTTTTATGGGTAAAGAGCATTGTAAATATTTCCAAGTTATCTGATATTTATGAGTAGGGAGTAAGAAATAAAGGAGGAGATTATATTTTCAAAGGATTCAAGTGTAAAGAAGAATCTGAAGTTTTAGTAGGAGTAGAGCTTGGTACGTAGGCAGATGGATGAGTCTGAGGGAATATATACATTTAGGTTGTAACTTTGTCATCCGATGTAGTATCATGGAACTTATAAGTTTGCAGAAGACACTGATACTAAAATAATACTCATGGATCGTAAACAAATTTAATTTGGGGATAGCATCTTTTACTGCGTTTACATGGAATGTCAGAATATAGCTTTTTGCAGTTCAGCTAATCTGAATTATCTGATTCAATTGCTGCTCTGTACAGCAGAGTCAGCAGACAGTACTTTCTTATGTGATGCTCGTTTCATTCTTGTGGTGTTTTCCTAACTTTGAATATGGTTATTGTGTACATTTTTCTTTTGTTCTGAAGTTATGCAGTCTCCTCAAATCTAGAGTTGAGAGCCCTGATTTCCTTGAAAAGTTGGAGAGTGCCCAGTTGTCAGTTCCAGAAAATATAGCTGGTATGTTCCAGAGAAAGTCTTGTGTAGCTTTTTTTTTAAATCACCATATCCTTTACTTGCAGTTACTTTTTTCATCATTGCTGCACTTTGAATTTTTAATTTTTAATTGATGTCTTCTCTTTATGGAGTTCAAGCACGTTATAGATTTATCATCTTCGTGGTCATAACTGTATTTTTATTTTATCGTTTAGTTGTTGTTACTAACAAAGTCATGGTGTAATATCAGAAGAAGGTAATTCCTGGGACATGGTTAGTGATAATGATATATGGGAAGGTGGAAATGTTGTATTAGAAGAAGAGTATGTCCTAGTTAGGCAAGAAGATATTGTGGATGGCATTGCCTGCTTCATGGCTGCATATCTGCTGTCACTTAAACAGACTAAGGTATGTGAATTTTTCATTTTTATCAGAGCTTTGATTTTTCAGATGATGTTCACCATCTTGCTGTTATGTGCTTGTCCCAGTATTCTAATCCTGGATCTTGATATAGATCATTCCGTTTGAAAATTAGGATTTGTAATATTTCCTAGCTGCATTCTCTCTCTATCTTAGTTTTTTATTTTTATTTTTGTGTGTGTGTGTGTGTGTGTGAGAGAGAGAGAGAGAGAGAATATGACGTAGGGATATCCATTTGAACTTTCCTGAGAATCAGGTATGGTTGTTAGGCAGATATAAATCGTAGAAATACAGTAAAAGATAATTTGTTGTTAGCCATCACTGCAGGAAATATGACTGCTTAGGTTTACATGATGTTTGTGAGAATATATTTATGTTCTAGCATACATGTCTATTTAAAAGTAGTTGATGTAGGACAAGAGTAGGAAACAATGGGAAATAACTAAATTAACAATGAAAAGATAAACTAGGGAGGCCTGACCGCAGACAAACCTCTACCCTAGGGTTCCCAACCGCAGAAGGGAGAAAAGTCATTGATCGCAACCAATGATAGAGAAAACTCAATTTAATAATAATCCAAGGCTGATTACAATGTACAGCGTACATCTTTATTTATAGGGAACAAACCCTAATAATGAAACCTGAAGCCCATTGGGCCTAATACTATAATTACTAAGTTACTTATTATTAGTAATAATAAATACTACCAATAATAACTAATTACATTAATCTCCACAATAATAAAATCTCTAAGTAAATAAAGGAGTTGGCTCCTTTGATCTTTGCTCACGTTCCCCATCAGTAGTGATTGGTTCTTTGGCCATTAAACTGAACTTCTACTGTAAAAGCAGAGGAGTCTAGAAGAAAGGGGGGAGATGTTATTTCGTCTGGAGTAGAGACATTTTTATTAAATCGCCTTGAAGCTTTTCCCTTTTTTTTATTATTATTCTTTTCTAGAGTAGACTAAGGCTTGATTTATTGGTTTTTGTTCTGCAGGATTTAACTCCAAATCAATTGCAAGATGGTGAGTAAGGATATTTTCTATATAATACAACCTGACTAATATTTTCTTTCTAGAAAAGCCTATCTAGCTGGATAATATATGATTTTTCTACCAAATCCATTATTCAGAGGTCTGAGATAAGTTGAAATTTGTTTTAGCCCTGAGTAAAACATTCTCCGTGAAAAAGAAAAAGGGAAAGCTTCGGAAGGCATGGGATGGAAGCAAAGTCATTTATAATGTTGCATCCTGGGGAGCAACAGCAATCGGGTATGTTGCTTATTTTGAATTAGCCAAGTAATATGCCATTCTTCCTTATATTTATTTGTTCTTTTTTTTTCCTTTGCTTTTCTTTGAGTACGTTGTTTTACCATTTGCATGAGTTTCTACTGGCTTTTAAAAGAAACATAATGGTTACTTTCTGGTATAAAATTATATGCATCAGTTTCGAATATGAAGTCTTGAACTGTTTGCATGGGATCTATTATTGAGGCAACCATATCTCACACACATTTTTGTAGGGCTTATAAATTCATAATCAGTACCAATCCTAATGCTTTCTCTAGAGGAATATAAGAGTATGTATAGGAAAATATGCTGATTTTGTTTGTAGGTTATTTTGTACTACCTCTATTCTACCAAAAGATGCAGTCATTTGATTAATTTTTTTTCCCTAACCCATATGTGAAACCTTAAATATCATATATGTTGTGAATTCATTTGAATTTGATTAATGCCAAATTCATTTATATAAACTACTTGAGACCATAGTCGTCAAGTCGTCCAGTCGGTGCCCACTTACCTAGTCCTCCCGTCGACTTAGAGGAGATGCACATAGTCCACCAACCAGCTTCATTAGTCGTCTTTGAAGGTCGACTAGTCATCCAAACCTCAACTAATTTCCTGGTCGGCGGACTTAGCGATGCCTCAATACAGGACCTAAACAATACTTTTAGAGGAAACAAAAAAGCCCAACCTAGATTTAAGGTTAAAAAATATTTAGTATTAAATATAAACTATTATTTTAGTTTATTTTTCTGGTGTATTTATGTTTTATTATTAAATATTACGATTATAAGGTTAAAAATTATGATTATAAAGCATCGAAAATTTGGTATGTTATATTTAAGTTTAATATTATTATTAACTAATTCAGTTTAATAACATTATTAACTAGTTATTTTGATAAATAGTAATAAGTAATTATTTTGTCTGGAGTTTGTTTTGCAACTTCTGGACTGTTGTAACCTCCAAAGTACAGTACTCTATTGGTACTCTTATGTTCCGTACCAGTAATAACTAACTAGTTTGTTGGAGATATATCATATGTATTTTAATAGTTAATAGTTTTATGTTTTATTGGTATGAATTATGGATATATAAATACTATAAATACTTTGCATGTAAAAATCAATCGACTAGTCATCTAGTAGGTCGGCGGTCCACTTGCCTCCACTTGCCGACATGACAACTATGCTTGAGACCTGCTACTAATCAATTAATCATGAAATTTGGTACTTATAGTTTTACTTTTTCATATTACCATGGGATTTTGCATATGGAGTAGGAATAAAGTCAAAGGGACCTTTCACAAAATGAACCTCATAATATTCTTCAATGGTTACGCAATTAAAATGACATTGAAGATTTATGCTTAGGTGGAGTTTCTTGTTCCCAAACCAAAATGGTAACTTATTAAAAAGAAAAAAAGAAGATAAATTTATGCTTGTGTGAAAAGATATTTGTCTCATATAATGTGCAAGGCATCTATGTAATGCTGAAAGCCACAAAGTAGTAGATAAATTTATAGGGGGTTGCAATTTTGTGCCTAGGATGATACTCAGTCTTGGATATTAATTTTTCTTACTCCAGCTTGCCTTCTGAACTTTGAGATATTACCCTGTGCCTTGTGATGTTAGTTCCATTTTACTGATTATGAGAGATGCTTTTATGTCTATTAAACTTGAACAGGATATACCAAAACCCAGCTCTTCTTAGGGCAGCCTCAGCTGCCTTCTGGACCTCTTGTAGTGTGATATCAAAGCTTTTCTGATCAACCTTCTGCTGCTTTGAGCAAGTTCTGCTGCTTCGAGCAAGTTCTGCTGATGCTTGGGATTCGCTGTTACGTTCGTGCTTGAGCTGCAACGTGTTGCACAAAACAAAACTTGGTATTCTTTGTGTGTTACACGGTATTTGATTGATATGGTGATTTAGTAAAATCTTGTAAATACATCTCATTAACTGCAGAAACGAAACTTTGTATCGTAATGGTATTCTTTGTGCGCTACACTGTATTTGATGGATATGGTGATTTAGTAGAAACTTGTAAATATATCTCATTAACTGCAGAAACGTTCCTGCATGCAATTACAATCGTGGATCATCAATGAGAAGTTGTGTTCGTTGTTGCAAATTAGAAAATTATAAAGGGAAATCTTACCCATTCTTGGACCTTCTAATTAGGGTATGGTGATTTTTCCCCCTTGCCCTTTTCTCCCATTTAAATTCGTTCCACATACTATACATAATAATTTAACCCTAAATAATCATTAAGGGCTAATCTTACTAATCATTAAACCAATAAGAGACGATCAAAATTATCTAATCTTAAACCGATAAGAGACGATCAAAATTATCTAATCTTAATAAATATTAAGGGCTAAGATCGATTATTTGAGTAGTTCATAAATATTTTTGGTACAATTTTTGCACATTTTTAAATTGTTTTTGAAGTTATTGTGGTAAAGGCTGGATTATTTGTAAGATTTTATGGTTATCAAGTCAAATGTTAGGTTTTTTTTGATACAAAGAAAATGTTTTTCTTGAAATGTTTTTTGTTGTTTGGAAATAAAAAACATTTTTTAGAAAAACATTTTTCAATATCTATTGCATAATTAAAAATTTAAAGTTAAGAAAATATTTTCTAAATCATTTGAATTTTCTCAAGTATTTGCAAAAGAAAATGTATGGAGTAAAAAGAACAAAAAAATTGTAGGTAACTTAAAAGAACCAACACCTTCCTACGTTCCCAATGCCACTCCACCGGGACCGCCACCATCCCACCGCCTCCTCACCACCACCAGTCGACGACCATGACCACCATCACTATCATACGGTAGTCGTTTTCACCACCATGTCGCTGTCACACCATTGATATCACCATCAACCCCACCCTTGTCACCACCTCTACCACCACTCAATTGTGCCACCACCATCCACCTTAGCCACCATCTTGATACCTTCGCCACCACCATACCCTCAACCATTGTCGGCACCACATTTTTAATTTCACTTTTTGTAATATTAATCAAATATCATATCATAATTACATTCTCAATGTTCTTTTCAAGTTATCAATAAAATATTATAAATAAATTTTCAAGAAAATATTTTCTTAAAAAACAGATCTCATTAATATTTTTTATCTATAATAATTACAGATTGATAGTTTTGGGGGGTCATGCTTCTTTATCTGTTTTAAATACTAACGACCAATATTTTTTTAGAAAATATATATCACTCACACGGAATTCCTATTTATCTTTATCATTTTTGGAAGAGCAAGAAAACATGGTTCCCCTTCTTTCTTGCTTATTACATCGCATTGGTATCATCAGCCAATGATGTGAAACATGTATTACTCGACCAAAAGTTAAAGAGTAAGCTATGAATTGCCACGAGAGTGCAGGATCGTACTATACCACTATTGCAGTCTACAAGCATATCCTCTGTATATTATCTTCATTAAACATTTTACCCTTTAGAATAATTGTCGTTATTTAATGTTTCAAAAATATCCTTATAATTTTTAAAAAATTACACCTAATACCTACTATATTTGAGAACGTATTTTATTATTTTTTTGGCTTTTTTTTGAAATCTCCCATTTGCTTCTCTATATCTGTTTTTTTAATAATTTAATCATACCGATTAATAAATATTTACGTATTGTTTGCATATTAAATTGAATGAAAGTTTTGCGCACATAGACATATGCCCGAGATTACTAGTATGATATAACCATTTGACAGTAATAAGTATTTATATGTTGTGTAACTCGGGATTTCGTTTCTCACTGAAACAAAAATTCAAATATACATGTCAAATAATAATAAGTCAATTCAGCCCAAAAAAATTCATATGAAAATGAATTTTACACTTCATTTACGCGTAAGGTTCATTTTTTACGTCATTTATTTTCACAAATTCATGTGTATATCTAAATTCACCTAAACTTGTCAATTTCATCACAACTAAAATTTTACACACAATCATTTCTCCATTTTCATACTCCCAACATAATTTCATTCCCATGTTATTTTATTCTATCCAACCAAAACTCATAATTTTTATGATCCTTATCTTTCACCACCAATTTTTTTTATTAACTCGCGTAATTTCATTTCATTTGATCAAACGCAACCGTAGAACGCAATATCTTTTTCAATAATTTTAAGCTACCGTCTAAAGAATATATGCTACTGTAAACTGAATCAGCGTAAAATACTATAAGCTGTAAATACCACAGTTCACTCGTACTACACCATATCGACTATTTTGCTCTGGTAAACACTGTACCAGATCTAGCCCTCAAATGATTAATAAACACCTCCACATTAATGAAATACAATATCCAAAATTAAATAAATATTTAACTCTACACTTAATTTGGTCGTTCTGAAATCCTACATTCCTACATTTCATTTTTGACGTAAATTTGTCTAGTTTTAATTGATGGCAAAATGCAATAATTTTTTTTAAGTATATACGATGGCAAAGTTTGAAAATTTGATCCTACAATCAATTAGAATGTTAGCTCTAATTTTTAAAGTACAAGCAACTATAATGAGATGAAAATTTTTATTTAAGGGAACTCTTTTCTTCGCAAAGTAAAAACCCAAACATAGTACGAAGATCACAAGAATAGTAGTTCTTGAGGATCACTACCACTCTCCCTCGCACACATGCACAATATCCCCCACAACGTTGTGAAGTGATTCTATATTTCAATTATCAAACAGAAATGCCTTAGGACAATGACTCCATTCCGGTAATACATTAGCAGCATCAAGATTAAAAATATCTATAGCATAATGACAAACTAGCATAATAAAAATATCTCATACAAACTAGCATAATGACAGCTAGGCTTTGCTTTTCTCCGTTTCGAAATTGTAATTACAAATAAAAGAGGCTTATATCGCCGAGGATTTAATGAAGTGCTTGAGCTTTCCCACCCATGTCAAAATTGGCATCCCAAACTTGAGAAAAGCCTTCACACCTCAACCAATCTCCAGCATACAGACGCTTGTATTAGGACGTCTCTTCTGCAAGCCTCTCTAGCTCTCTTGTATCTCAACTATTTACAACATCCAAAACTCAACTCTAGTAGTAGTATGTGTTTCCCTTGTGGCTTGGAGCATCTTTACAGAGCATCGAACGCACTTCGGTGATGGATCGTGGTGGCTCAATGTCCTTCTCTTGAAGGGCATTCCCCAGCAGCTGCTGCAACTGTGATGCAAAAGTATCATCCAGGATCTGCAAGTAATGACAAAGTGAAGTTTTTAAGCAAATAACTATAGGGTACTTGAACTGGAAGAATATGGCGTCAAACTATCAGCAATCACCATTGATAAAAGAAGGCTTGTTGTGGAATATTGTTAAACTAATCATTCTTGTCTATAGGTAATTTATGGCACATTAATTGCATTTCCAAAGGCTTTCCTCAATTTATCTAAAGTTACCAGGAAAAAAAAACAAATTAAGAAGATATGAAAGAGTTATAGCATAAGGAGATCCGTCTATTCCACCTCTCACGTGCAGATTACGATCCAATAATTCCTATTAATAGGTTCTGTTCTCAATTAAAGATCTCATTGCTCTACTTTTGTTCATCTCTCCGCCAAGTAGGTTCTTCAACTTCCTCTTCTTATATCTTCCTCATCATAAAATATTCTTCTACCTATGCCTCAAAATGACGCTCACTCATCTCCCAATTGTATTCCTCTCCTATGTTTTTCTTCCTTCTTTCCATGAACATTTTCTCAGTTGTACTTGCCTGTTAAAGTCTTTATGTGCATCTTTTGACATTAACGAAAAGACCCCGATGTCGACCTCTTTTCTATGTCCTTCGTCTCATTGCTGGAAAAAAAGCGTCCGTGAACTTCCACTTTATCCCACATTTCCTCGCATAACGAGTAAAGTAGCCCTTCCTTCCCATTCAATTTTTACCCAACAACCCTTTCCCCTTTTCCTCTCTACCAAAATTAATCTCTTTCAACTTTTAACTAAAGCTACTGTAATCAAAAAAAGAACATTAGATTACTTTGAGAAGCTACAACTTACAGATACAGCAATTTGTGAACCTTTGTACCATGACCTGTTCTCTTTCCTGTTCTCCAAGAAACTTAGAACATCCTGCAGCAATTGAACCACAAATAAGTTCAAATATTATAAAGGACTACATTTTCAGAAATACTTTTAAAGGAAGTTATCATCTACCTGTCCCATCCGATCCCAATATCCTCGACATGTTGCAACAAATACATGTGTCCCAAAGATGGTATGGAGGTGATTTATGGTATTTGTAAGCTGCTCTGTCAAGGGTTGCATTCGGTTTCTTATCTCTGATTCACTAACACTTTCCTTTGAGTCCTGAAGAATCTTTTTCAGTTTTGTCGCATTCTGTAACCTCGTCTGAACCAGAAGAAAAAATAAAAGAGGAAAAAACAAATTAAGGATGCAGGACATAGATACAACCCTTGTTCCAAACCAAGGCCACACATAACAATAAATGCAGACATGCCTGGCAAACTAGCACATCCTACGTAGTCGACTAACGAAACAAAAAGAACATTGTATATGCACGCAACAAATAGACAATTCGCTCTGTTTTGCATCTAGATCTGTTTAACGGGGTACTTAGAATTAATGCTCTTTAAAATAAAACTAGTAAGTAGTGAAACTGTAACACGATCAATATTTGTAACTCTATAAAGTGATCGACACTTAATAAGCTGTGGTCAATTCGAGAATGGTTTTACATGAACCATAGTTTATGCCAGATATCTGGAGATGAAATACCCTGGATTCAAGCTACATGAACTGAAAAGAGAGTCAACATAAAAATACAATTCAGAAGGATACTCACATTTTCTGCAAGCTTTTCGACAACTGCTTGCAGATAAGTCCTGAACTTGGATCTAAGCATCACTGTTACTTCGCTTAGGCGCTCACCAGGAGCTGTGCTCCCTCCATCAGGTATGCATGAACCCCATGACTTTAATTGATGCTCTATCTTGGGGCGTAGGACATCAAGCATTCTCTTCATCGAGTTTAAAAGAATTCCGAGCTGGAAGGTCAACCATATTTCAGACCAAGGAGATATACCAATTGGAGAAGTGGGTGATAGGAATAGTATATACATTATAAACAATTTGATGTTTTGGCAAGTACATTTACCTCATCAGGCACTACATAAGGAGCTACAGATCGTTTGGCAAGCTTCTGCACATATCTGAGGCCAAATTTCTTGGGTGTCATGTTCTCTTTTAATGGAGACATAACATCTGCATATTGTTTGTCCAGGGCTTCCACAATTGCCTTCTCGATGTCAGCAATGGCCTTTTTTTCCCACGTATGACAGAAACATCAGATATCTCACAAGTTATAATTACATGTTATTCTATCCGAGTTATAAATAATATATAGATGAAGGTGAACACAACAAGAGAACAGATCGGAGAACATAGCCTTCTTCACTCTTTTATGAACCACTTTTCTATTTGTCTTTTATAATTGTACTAAGTTAACCATGGAAGTTCAAATAGATCCTTGATCTACCCAACCTGCAGCAAGCTATAATATGAGGGACTTTTGACCCATTGGCACTTGCATTGCATTCGTTTACTATTAGATAATCATAGTTTCTGACTCAAAAGTTCTTAAAGAGATGTAAATGAAATTTTAACTCGATGGGCAATATCAAACCAGAAATGACCATTAAGTTTCAAAACCCAATTAAATAAAAAGATAGAACCAAGTATACAAGACTGTGTGAGAGTGTGTGTGTGTGTGTGTATAGAGAGAGAGAGAGAGCAAGAAAAGACAGACTGACGAAATAACTCATGACTGAGTGACCTCACGATAACCGTATCTGTTGACTTAGAAGTTAGAACTTTTTAAGAAAATAAGGTAGATCTTTCAAAAGAATCAAAACAAGGAAGAATTCCAAACAATAAATGCGCACTAAACTCTAATACTCTATTCAAAAAACATAATCCCAAAACATCAGGACAAGTGAAGACACAGAGACTGAGTGAAGAACTCCTCAACTTACATTCTCCAAAGCAAAAGTATATTCTGGCCAGCGACTGATGATGATCCCATAGTCGTTCAGTATTTCTTGCAGACGGTCATACATGTCATCAACAAATGGGGTAGTAGAGTATTGTGTCCGGACTCCAGACCATTTCACCTATAAGAGGAACAAGCAGATAGACATTTCAGAATTTAACAAAAGACAGAAGGATAATCAACCCCTGAGTAATGTTTCCTCTACCGTGATCCTGTATCCCAAATTCCTTAACAAAAGACCAAAATGATTATGCGAATCCAGAGCAATCATGCAGAAGTATACAGACGCACACACAAACTCTTCCATTGGCTTAAAAAATAGCATAAATGATGCTATAATTACTAATATATAAAAAATTAGTACTTAATGTGCACCTTGTCTAATTTGCATGCTTCCAGCAAAGCCAGACGCTTATCTTGAATCCACAGAATAATGTACAAGTGGAATAATTCTTTGGCATCAACTCCACCTTTCACAGGACTGGAAAATAACAAATATCTAAGTAACAATGCTAAAAATATCTATACAACATTTCAGAAGAAAAACATATACTCACTTGATATTCCAGCTCGCAAGATCCCTTTGAAAGTCAGCAGTTGCAATGACAAGTTCTGTTACAGGAGGAGAAGGTCCCGGTGGGGGGCATGAAATGAGGAAAGAGCGCAATCTACTGCATAATTCGGCACTGTATATAGCCGTGGAAAGATTCGGCAGGTCTATAAAGCTGCACATATATAATAAAGTACAATTTAGCATATGTCAAATTTTTTCCTGTCTAGCAGCAATCACTAGCAAATGTTTTATATATGCTGATGATATTCACATTCTACAAGTTGATAATGACATTGAGATTTAAGTAACTAATGTGAAGTCCGAACACAAAAATTAACAATTTAATCACTAAATTAACTTGAACACCTCCGTGAAATGAGACAACAAATTTACCTTGGAAGTATATCTTGATTGTGGATCTCTATGTCAGTAAAAATTTCATTCCTGATGTTCTGGCAAAGAGATTTCATCTTCTGATAAGCAGTCCTGAGAGTAACAGCATCCATCAGAATGCCTTCATTATTACCGCTGACATATTCATCAGTTTCAGTTAGGTGCCTTCTTGATCTCTTTCTTGCAGCAGCCTGGGTGGATACAACAAGTTGATTAATAAAAGGATAATCAACAACTCAGTATGAGCATATAATAATTATAAATACGTCAGTTCCGAACCTGGAAATAGCTGTATAACTTGTTTTGTGATTCGGGTGATAATATGTCATGAAGAAGTGTGTAAAGTTTAACTGCAGGCTCCAACACTGGTGCTGCAAGCCCTGTAGCAGGTCTGAAGACTTCTATTATACCAGATGGCGTTGACTCATCCAAGTACTTGTAATTTTCAAAAACAAGAGCAAAGACCTGTTCGATCTGATCTTCAATTTCTCCTAAGATACGATTCTGGCAAGACAAGCATAATATGCAATGATACAACCATCAGGCAACATATGACTAATGCCTTAAGGAATTCCAATACAGCATGAAAGATTTTTCCTGCTTTTTTTTTTTTTGGTGGTGGTGTTAGATCTTATAATGCATTCAAGCAGTAATAAGACAATGAAGAGGACGCACTAAAACAACTGTTTGCAACAGTGCAACTACCAATTGCGTTTTACCTCTTGATGACTTAGGGTGCTCTTGCAATTCCCCTTCATTACAACAGGCAATAAGAGATCATATACTAGGGTAAGACAGTCAGCAGTTGGAGTAGCAACATCCATGACATAAGAGAGGTATCTGGAAACAAGTATTCCAGTGAACTTGGGATTAATTTATAAAAAACAAGTCAAGCTCACAAACTGTCGAAGAAAAGCAAACATAATGAAATCATAAATACCGTAATTTGGTGTATGCATCAGAAACTCCAAAATATGATGCAAATTCAGTAAGTAACCACTTCCATGGACCATGCAGAAACAAATTTCTTTGCTGAAACTGTTGATCTTTCATTGCAACTTCTAACACCAGGTCATATGCCACGGTTTCTGCAACAGAGCCACACTATGAACAAAAAAAGATCAGCTAAAAATGTACAATTTTCAGATGACATGATTATTAGTAGAATTTTATTCCTCAAATAAGTGCAAAGAATAAAGCCAAAGAAATCCAAATTTGTAAAACTAGAATCTACCTAAGCAGAAACAAATTAACTATCTAAGAATAGGGAGGAAGGTATATGCATTATCACTAAAGGGGCAATTAAAAAGAAGCTATCTGCAAGGACTGAGCATCTCCATGCTTTTCAGCAATCCACTAGGTCTCTGTCCAAGATTTTAATAAGATAAACGAAGCTAAAGAGAAAGATGCAACAGTAACTATGACAAAAAAAATGATGACAGAAACACTTAATTTCACTTTATTTTCCTGGAGGTGGTAAGAAGAATGCTTCCATAAAACTGTAAAGGGTCTTGCCCAACACTTATCCCATTCTCAAACAAGATGTTGGTTGTAAACTTTGGTAAGAAGGTGAATGTAAATTGGGTTTGAATAAATCCCAACTAGCAAAAGAGAAAATTGTTAGTGCAAAATTATGCAAATTAAAATAGTTCACTGGTTATCCCACCTTAAGATGACTATTTTCATCTACAGTTGTTGAATAATTTATGTAGAGCTGTACTTTCCCAATAAGCTCATGTTCTGGTTCTCGATAAATGGACCACCACCTTAGTTTGTCACCCTGCAGAGATCTTCCATAAGCCATGTATAGAAACTATTTTCAAAAATAACATGAAGTAATTACAAGGAATCAGAGAAAGAACTTCACTGGATCTTCCGAAATCGTAGCAACTTGAGCAAGGACTCGACCATAGTTCTTCCCCTTGGAGTCCTGAACTTCAACGATTAAATCATCTCCTAGGCTATCTGGAAAGCTGTAAAGTCATTAGCATCTACTTAAAAATTTGAAATAGAATAAATGATTGTTACTGCATATTGTATACATACAACACATGGGTTTCACCAGATCCCGGTTGCATCCGTATGGCATCCTCTTCAGCAGAACTTTTCAATCTTAGCATACAGGAATATGTTTCTGATTTCACAAACAGATTTCAATATTAGTTGACCACATGCTGCACTTAACCCTGTATACTCAGCCAGCTCAACAAAAACTCTGGTCATTAGAATTGATTAATAAAAAATTATGATCTCATGAAGACAACACTGACAGGTTGAACAGCTATAAATCTGATTCACAAAAATAAACTGGATAAAAGATGAGCATAGGAAACCCAACTTCCAGTGAGAAACAAATTAGTTAGTTATCTCTTTCAATTAAGATATTAAGATTTGTATCACTACCCATGGATTTGACATAAAAATAAAAAATACATACCTTGCACAACATCATAAGAAGATGAACTGCTTCTTAAAGTTGCTACACCAGTTTTTAGAAGTCCAGAGACTTGTTTTATATATTGGGTGCTCGCCTGAACATATGCCAAGCTCTGACGTGAGAAAGAACCATTCCCAGATACTCTGGGTGCAAAATGGATTTTCCGAACTGCTTGCCATCCAGAAGAGAGGGTTGACTGAAAAGTGGAAAGGCGATATCTGACAGTGTCCAGATTTATCTTTGGAGCTCTAACTGTTGAAAAGCTGCACCCTGTTGGTGGGTCTAGGGACATTTTCACCTTTCGAACTGCACAATGAAAAAGTTCATCAAAGATGAACAAAATCAGTGAAAACATCAATGTCGATTATCAGACTACCTTGAACCTTCATCTTCCCAACCATTTTCTTAGGTTTAGGAACAGCTCCCTCGCTTGAAAGTTTAGAAGAGCGCTTCACCAGCAATTCCTCCTCCGACTGCAATAGAACTTGCTGCAGCCTGTGAGTTTAAATCAAGAATTTGAATGTTTAGAGAAGCACCAGTACGATTGATATTTTTATATTCCACTCCTATACAATGCATACATTTTGAAATATCAGAGAGGCTCAGCAGTTGTACATCAACAACAGAACCACATAGTCCCCCCACCCCCCTGATACGGAGCAAGAAATTAAATTATTAGTTTTGAATTATTTGTATTATTGATTGGATATAAAAGTATTATTGTAATTAACTAGTAGTTATTATATAATTATTAGGAATATTCTAGAATATCTTGATATTTATTATTAGGGAGATTTTAGGAATTTGTTATTAAGTGTAGGAG
Organism: Centella asiatica; assembly: GCA_014636745.2. Lineage (NCBI taxonomy): Eukaryota > Viridiplantae > Streptophyta > Magnoliopsida > Apiales > Apiaceae > Centella > Centella asiatica. The sequence goes on from CM025782.1 coordinate 1,470,019, forward strand.
ATATATTAGGGATATTCCTTGATTGTTAAGTCATATTACCACTATACAAAGAGATGTAATACTTCAACTTTATTATCATGAATTGCATTATGAATTAAATTATTTTGTTTTGTGGGTTGTTGCCCTAGTTATCTCTCAAGTGCTTTTTGTTCTTCCTTCCCCTATTATGTCCTAAATCATATTGGCATCAAGAGCAGAAATCCTGGTACTCTTTTGATTTCACCAACTCTCTTCCTACCCAAAATATTTTCTAGCATTTCTTAATCTTGTCGAAGTTCGCTAGAGAATCAACAACCATCTTCCAGAGATTAAAACTTCTGAGACTAAAACTTCGATTTTGCTGGAGAAATCGTGGTTCTTGTCTCAAATCTATTCCATAATTTTTTGTGGGGAAGGCAAAAAAAAGTTACTGTTTACAAACATTGTCAGATTGTCAGGCTTCATCATCGGAATCACTCTACTTCTGTGTGTCAGATCTGATTTGGGAAAAGAAGGGGAAAAAAAATGAGTTGACTGCTGCTGTTGTTCTTTTCATACCTGTTGACTGCTGCTTCTTTTGTTGCTGCTACCGTGGTTGTGAGATGGTCCATAACCCTAATCTTTAAAGTTCTGAAATATTACCATCTGTACCCCCATAGTTTTGAGAAGATTTTAAAACGGCCCCTGCAGCTTCAATTTCTGCGGTTTAGCCCCTTGATCCCAAATCAAGCTCCTGTTTTCAAGGTCTTGTAGAAGTTTTCAGTTCAGCACTTGTAGTTCAGATCAGTTTTAGTGCCCTAAATTTCAGACTTCTCCAATTCAATCCGACAATTCCTGTGCGGAAAGAAGTTATTTTGCAGAGTATGTTGAGGTTTCAAACAAAATTGCTAGAGCGTCAAATCTATTTGGTAGCTAGTCAAATCAAACGGACTCAATAGTTAAGTGTTGAGTATTGGAAGCTAATTAAAGAATGTGCATTAGTTGAGGACAAACTTGAGAGTGTAAAGTCTGAATTTGAAGACGTAAGCATACGCATTCAAGTAGAACTGCCTGACTTCATTGATGAAGCAATTGTTGTGCAAGACATTGATACGGGAAAACAAGATGATATGTGATCAAGATGGAGGTACAAGAAATCAATGAGGTTACATGTGAAACACAAGAGCCAATTGAGATACAACCAATTGATTCAGAAAAGGCACCCAAGGTTCAGCCTTCTTTGGAAGTTATTTTAGTGGTTGAAGTCTTTCTGAGAGTTGTGCTTATGGAGTTGGCAAGTGGGAAGCTCAAGCACAATCAGAAGTATCTCTCCCGATGGTTCTGAATTCTCAACATGTTTAAAACTTGAGGACGAGTTTTTTCCGGACGGGAGAATGATGCGGAGCAAGAAATTAAATTACTAGTTTTGAATTATTTTGTATTATTGATTGGATATCAAAGTATTGTTGTAATTAACTAGTAGTTATTATATAATTATTATGAATATTCTAGAATAGTATATTGATATTTATCATTAGATAGATTTTAGGGATTTGTTATCAAGTGTAGAAGATATTTTAGGGATATTCCTTGGTCGTTAAGTAATATTACTACTATATAAAGAGATATAATCCTTCAACATTATTATTATGAATTGAAATTGTTGTTTTGTGGATTGTTTCCCTAGTTATCTCTCCCAAGTCCTTTTGTTCTTCCTTATCCTATTCTATCCTACATCCCCCACCCCCCCTAAACATATTAAACAGTTGAAAGCCTAAATTGGCGTTCAGATAATTCTAGAACTCGCAGGCCTGCAGACTTCCTCAAACCTATTTCTTATTTTAATACAAGAGTAATTCTCTCCCTCCTTAACTGAAAGAAAAAATTCAAATCATAAGAAGAGTCTAGGAAGATCCAAGGAAAGAAAACAATTGTTCTTAATTCCTACTAAGAATTTTGATCAGAATGCCACTCAGCCTCCTGAACTTGTTATGTTGTAGCTATATACCTACTTAGAGATTTTTTGAAAAAATATTAATTTTGAATCTAGGTCTCCAAGTGAGATATAAACTAATATAAACTAATGACGTTTTACTGCCTACTTCAACTCCAGAAAATGAACAATAAAGATAATGATGATAACGACAAAGACAATGACGACAATGATAATGATAATGATAAATAAATAAAATAAACTATCCATTCATCCCTCTTGTGCGTAACCTGTTTATTACTGTCAAATTTATTGCTAGATTGAGAAATAAAAGTAGAGAACACGCCAAAACTCCAACACAGCTCAACTGGACAAGATGGCATAATGTATGCCAAAATATATTAAGTCATTTGAACTTACCCAAATGCATTCCGCAACATAGCACACTCACTCTCAAGAAACATTGGTGCTTCCATACAACCCTTTGCCCAAGCATGAAGGCAGAGACGAACACAAGCATCATACGCAATAACTGCATGCCATGGCCCAAGTGCACTGAATTTGAGATAATAAGTTAAGGTTCAGAGTTATTGTACAGCATAGAGTTGAAATACTTATCAAAGAACATGTGCTAGATTTGATAGTCGGGGGAGCATCAATTTAACTGGTAAACAAAGATACCTTGCATGGAATGATGGAAAACGAGTAGGAAAGGAACTTGAAGGAACTCCACTTTCTGCACAGGCCGCAGCCCTATAAAAAAACACAGCGATATATATTCATTTAACCTACAGAAATTTTACATGTCTAAAAGCATACTAACATGCTTCAGAAAGCAAGTTCTTTAGATAATGGATCACTACAGGGAATAGCATAAAAATCAGCACAAACCTCACAGACACGTCAGGAATCTCTTGGCGAATTTTATTTTGTGGATCAACATTCTGAGGCTTTCTTTCTGAACTATTTGGCTTCGGGGAGAGGCCATGCATATCTGATGCAGCGGGCATGACTTGTGCTCTGGAGGCAGGTATATGCTCTACATCCTGCTTAATATCCCCAGAAAGGTCAGAAAATAGAGGTGCACTGGGATTTTCATCATCAGCAATCTTCTGATTCTGCAAATTCTAGCAGTTGAATTACATCAAATGTATGCTATATTATGCGGGTGTGCATCTCTATTATACAATAGTTCCAAGTATACACAACACCTAATTTACTTGTTTAGTTTAAAGAATAGATGGATACCTACAGATATACAAATAAAATTGCCACTAAAGATATTTTCATAATCCCTAGAGTTAAAAGATGAAGTAACTGCACATATATATCAATATTTAATATGCATAATATGAAAGGCATCTTTAAACTTCACCAAACATTTCTAAAGTCATAGTAATGACCATGCAATTATGCATGACAATATAATGTTGGCATGTTGCCTTTCAGAGATGTCTCGAAAATTATGAGCCAGTTAAGGCTAATAGTGTCCATGCCAACAATTGCATTAAAGCGACATCTGTTCAGACCTCTTTCACTTAACCATGGTACATTCTATATACCTCAATACCCTAGAAAATGCATGTTCAGCAGTTCATCTATCCTCACTCCTACGATTTTCAGGAAAAGATGAATTGCGACTCACAACTATCCACCAAAATTTGATCAATCGTCGGTTACAAATTATAATGAGTAACCTGCTGCATGGTCCAGTGACTGGGCAGGAAGGCAAGCCTTTGATTTTTTTATCACTACCACTAGTAATTAGTGCATTATTTCGCCAATGAACTTGAATATGTAAGACTATTCCACTGTCTAACAGTTTAAATACTAGGGTCACTTCCAGTCCACAAGGTTTGAGAAAATTCATGAGTTTTCGCACTTATAATTGACAAGAGATGCTAAGCTCACAATCCAGCTGCACATGTGTGTACAACTATCCCTGTATAACACAGTTTAAATACTAGGGATACTTCAGGTTCACGACAGTTTTCCCACCAAGAATGTGTATATATACACAAACACACACACACACATGCACACGTGTGTGTGTGTGTGTAAGCAAAGGACTTCAAGTAAGCTCTTTTATAAGCAAAATCTTTTACGAACAATGTGCAACGAAAGGGAAAGAAAACTAGATTTTGATCAGTCCAGCTAGAATCTACTAATGCATGGTCTTCACCATAAGTACATACTCTTCGTCACCAGACATGGCATTCATATCTTGATCACAGAATAAAATGCTTTGAATGTCACAAATGTGTAGCAATTTGGCATTGCTGTGATCTTCCACCCAGTAAGACTTAAAAGGAAAAGACTGCAAGTAAGATTTCTGATGCATCAACTATTTTTCAGTTTGAGGTACTGTTATTTTCAGTATTTGCAGCGCAGATTTCCATTCAACAGGAGCCTAATAGAACACGGATGTAAACAAGTCCAAGATACAAGAACATAACAGTTCGAACAATGCTTATACATTGGCTACAGATTGTTTAATGACAAAATAATTGAACACCATCACTAACATTAGCAATTAATTTCTATTGAATGACAAATGATTGCTACAAGCAGAAGTGCAGTTAACATACCTTCTTGGGAGCACATTCCGTATTCACCCATGAAGGCACACTAGAGGCATCCCCCTCGGAAGCATACGCCATTTTACTAGGCAAACCTTTAGTACTACTTCCCACCCGTGTTGATGAAAACTCAGAGCTGGCAGCAGAATCCGATGATTCATCCTCCATATAGACATTGCTTCCAACTGGATACCTATGGGCACCTCTCATCACTCTGTCACTTTCCCTCCCTCTCCCAAGTGTTTCTCTTGATGAACTAACATCGTCCGAATACATACTGTCACTAACATATTGTGTTGGTCTCTGCGCAGGATTATAATACCCTCTACGAGCAAAACTGTTAGTTACTCTATCATCCTGCGGCGATGAATCTAAGGAGTACCTACCCCCATAAACCTCCTCCTCTGAATCTGTACTTGCTTCATTTTCAGACTCGGAATCATCAACTTGACCAGAAATTGTTCTAGAAACTGGAATTACCCCCGACAAATGCCCACTTCGGAATTTGGAAGTTGGAGGCAAACCAAAGCCTCTAGTTCCACTTCTGATGCTAGAAATAGGATCTATCCGAGGCCTTTGGTTGTTGGACATCGAAAACGGAACTTCTTTCTTGTTATTGACAGAACCCTGAAATTCAAATTCAACTATCACAATCCTTCTACAAGGATATATTATTAACATTTACCCCAGTATAAATTAACACGACCTAAACAAGCAATACATATATACCCAAATCAGAATTTAAATTACAACAAATCTTATACGGTATATGCTAGCCATCATGTAAATTGTTTTGAAAAATGAAGCAAGTGAATCAAAATCAAGAGATAGTGAAAGGTCAGACCTCCTTGACCCATCGAAGAGCAGTGTTGTCAAGGCCTTCAGTAAACATCGCTCTTAGGATTTAGAGAGAAACCACCTACAATACAACCACCATAAGAGAAATTTCAGTTCGAAAACAAATTAAAATTAAAAAAGATGTAGCTTAACAACAAGAGTAGGGAAATTATAACTGACATACATAGTAAACCCAAAAATAGGCGCTTAGGAATCAGCAAAAACAGTGAAATGCAGACTCCTCTGAACTCAAGAGAAAATAATGGTGGAGCAAGCGAGTGAGATCAAACTAAATCTGGAAAACTCACCACGACAATGGAGCCTCCACTAACCTAGAGAGAGAGAGAGAGAGAGAGTAATGGTGGAGTTAGTCAGATCAAATTAAAGCTGGAAAACTGAGAAGATTAATGGTACTCGTGGTTGAGAAATCTGAAGATTCAGAAGAGAGATGAGAGAGAGAGATACAGATATGGCAAGCTGATGCTGTTGCTGCTTTCCTTTTTGAATTTCTACCTTTGAACAAATTTCCCCATCGTTCCAAAATTAAGATCTACATGGTAGTACTTTTTTCTTTTTTCAAAACATAAATAATAAATAATATATATTCTTATTGTTTTATTTTTCTAAAAGACATACATATTCCTATTCTTAATTAATAAATTAAACAAAAAAAGGTAACTGCTAGTTAAATTTAACTATGATATAATTTATAGATTAGAGAAAATTAAAATTTAGTTAAGGTAAGAAAGTTATATCAATGAATCAATAAATACATTTCAAATTAAATTTAAGATTTTAGTTAGAACTGATTTTCTTACTTGAACATTAAATCTGTGTTTAAATAATGACTTTTTTCATAAAATTTATTATACATATTCAATTAATAATAAGATAAAAATATTTGATAACAATTTATTATAGATAAAAAAAAGTATTATAAAGTTTGTATTTTATATAGATAAATACATGTGCAGTAATATCTTTTTTCAAATGTAAAATGATGAATTTTGAAATATTTGTTACATAAAGCTGAAACAACCGGGAGAAAATATTTAAGTAGTTATAGATTAATATAGTGCAAAAATTAAGCATGATGCATTAAATTTTACTCTTACATATGGAAAAGTTGATCTAAACAAACTTTAATGTTTATATATTCTGTATATTCGAAATTGTCATGAAATAACATAGAATTTTCGGTGTAATGGGAAATTCCGAAATTGTAATGTTTTTATACACGCTCGGCTCGATTCTTAGTAATGCGACAGCAAAGTCGAACGTTGTGGTGGGAATGCTGCTTAAATCAAGGGAACTGTTGCTTATGCGCTAAGAATTTCCTGTCACGTGCTTTTTGTGGACCCACCACAACTACAATCATACAATTCCTGTCTTGTGAAAACAAAAGTGTCCTTGAATTTATGTATTATTAATTGATTAAAATATAAAAAGATAAATATTCTTTTTTTTATCATATAATTATATAACATTGTGCGCGTCTAAATAAATTAAATATTTATTTTTGAACAGACTCGTAGTATCCGTACACAATTATCAATTAGAGATGCTTTGTTCTTTTTAAAACTAGTCGCCGACCGCCCTGCAATGTGAAATACCATAAATAGAGTCTTAACAATTTTGAATAATTTATATTGTATATTATTTGAATACCTTTTAAATATATATATAACTGAAATTAATTAAATACGGAAGAAAAATTTACTTATACTTAAAAGTTTTATTATGTACATAACAATTCTCATATTATTTGAATAATACGGAGCTGCTATAATTGCTTCAGCGGAAGCTGCGATCAGTATTGGAAGGAGGGAACTTATAGCGCTAGTCTCGTATAAGGGACTTGGTCAGAATATGATGCATACGGAACTAAAATTCATAATTGAGTATTGTGCTTTAATTTTGTATTAATTTTAATTTGGAATTTAGCTATCCTCCTCACAATATTTTGTGAAGTATTTATTAACTTTAAGTTGTACTAGAACTTGCAGTAATGTACTATCAGAGACTACCATTAGAGACTACCGGGAATGCATCATGAGAGTTCAATAAAGTTAAAGTTAGTCAAGCCTATCGAAGATTAGGAATTAGTCTATAGGAGATTAGGAATTAGTCTATCAGAGACTAAGAATTAGCCTATCGAAGATTAAGAATTAGACTATCAAACACTAAGAATTTAGCATCACGAAGACTAAGAATTAGCCTATCAGAGACTAAGATTTAACCTATCAGAGACTAAACACTAGCCTATCAGAGACTAAAGATTGTACTATCGGAGACTAAGGATTGTACTATCGGAGACTACTGTTGAAGCTATCAGAGACTAAGACAAAAACTCTCTATTACATTGAACGGTACACGAAGCTCACTAGGGAAGAAGCTGGTCAGGGGATAAGTCATAAATGAACAAGTCATCATGGGATAAATCTCCACTTATGAACTAGTCATTAGGGGATAAATATCCATTGATGAACAAGTGAATAAAGTCATCAGGGGATAAATATCCACTGATAAATAAAGTCATATCAGGGGATACACATCCATTGATGAATAAAGTCACATCAAATGATAAATGGCTTGACATTACAGACCTCTACCAGAGTTCTTCAACAAAGAAGAAGTCGACCAAGATCCACAACAAAGTTACAATTGAGATTGACAAGGTTGGGAAGTTGATATGTGAAAACTAAGATATTTAGTAACAGAGAATTCATATTTATTGTGTTAACACCAGTGCTATTGCCATTATAGAGAATCATGTGCAACATTCTAGGACTAAACACATAGACATTAAGTATCACTTCATCAGAGAACATGTGATGAATGATATAATGAAACTTCATTTTGTTTTCACTCAGAAGCAGCTTGCATACATATTCACCAAGCCATTGGATGAAGCCACCTTTAATAGGTTGGTAAGTGAGATAGGTATGCCCAACTTTGGTGAATAAAACCTTGAAAATCTTGTGCAAGTCTGATAAATTGAAGTAGTAGATAATTTTTTTTAAATTATTTGCTGATAAAAAAAATAGAAATGGTTAATTTATCCCTTGATGAATTACTCATCAGTGGATAATTATCTACTAGCAGCAAAAATTAATTTTAAAAATTTTTTGAGTTTATCTTCTTTATTTTTTCTAATTCTGCTACAATGAAGGATGTTAGTAATGGTCCAACTTCTTCTGCCCAAGTAGCAAAATCCTCTAAATACAAGTCTACAACAAAAGTCACTTCCTCTATCTTTCAAAAGATAAAGATTTTAAGAAGAAAATAACCACAATCAACAATAGCTGAGGGGGAGGGTGAGCATTTTAGAGAAAGATATAAGGAACAGTAAGAACCCTTGAAGACTGCTTAATTTTTTCGCAAAAGGATATTGAGACTAAAAGGAAAAATCATATCTCTATGTGCAACCTCGTAAATGACTGTATCTATTGAAAATAGTCAACCTCTAAGGATACAAGTATTTGAGTCTACCATGATCACATCTATAAATACTTTTTAGAGGAAGAAGAAGAAACAAGTTCTGATCAATGATCAACTTGTCACTAAATGCACACACAAGGTCTCACATTGATGCTTCTCTTTTCTCTATTCAAGAGTGTTAGGTTTTAGAACATTTGATGATGATTGTCTTTAGATTACTTAGAGTACAAATGTATAGAAAGTGTTAATTAGTAACACTGAAGTTTTGTAACTAGCAGTTATCTCTCACTGGGAAAACAAAGAGGAGTAACCAATATTCAAATTCTATCCTTATTCTTTCTTCTTCTCTCCTTGATATTTCTTTAGATGTAATGGAAACCTCATAATTCCATTAGTTTCAAATTCTCTAATAATCCATCATCAGAGAAGCCAACTCCAGAAGCTGAAATACAAATAGCAACTCTCAACTCATCAGTGGATATACAATTGCACTTTATCAAACATCCACTGATGCAGAACACTTACTTCTTATTTTTCCTACATCATTCCAGGTTATCCACACTTGAAAAGTTTAAATATTTCTAGTGAGCCTGAGAGAATAAAAAATGACAGTCAGACCTTGTGTTTGGAAAAAGGTGAAAAAAAAGTTTAAAACAAAAAAAGAGAAAAGAATATAGATAAATTGTTCACACACTAGTTCACACACTACTACCTTTACAACTCATGTATTCTCTGATCACCATTCTAATTAGACATCAGAGGATATTGAGAAGAGAATTACTCCAGGAGATGCAGAACAACAATTGCTCACTGACATGTCTAATCATGACATTATCAAGACAATTGTCAATTCTCACAAACTACAAATGAACCTGAGCAAAAAATTGTGCATACTTGGTTGGATGCAAGCAAACACAAGAAACATTGGATGATGCAACAGCACACCTCATACTAGAACATTTGATTGCACAAGGATGAAGTGCAAATGTACTCACATGATGTTCATGAAGCATTGATCAACATAGAACATGAAGCTCTAACACTTCATGATCAGTGGTCTTCAAACTGAGCTCAAACATTTCTTTCTGCTAAGTCAACCTAATCTATCCATTTATACCCTTCAACATTAAATGTTGATGACAAAAATGAGGAGTGAAGAGTGATTATGATGAAGACATTGGGATATTTATTAAATATGTTAGCAGATTGATGGATGACCTTAAAGAATTGTAGAATGTCAATAAAGCTATTAATGCGGTCATCATTGTTAGTAGAATTGATACAATGGGGTTTACACATCTTTAGTTTCAATTCTAAGTAAGCGGTGTTATAAGGTTGTGTTTTGACATCATCATCAAACCTTGATTTATGCTTATCATTTGATAATCATAAATAAGGGGAGATTGTTAGGAATTATAACATTTGATGATGAAGTATGCTACTTAGAATTGTTAGAACTTGGGATTGTACTATAACCTACAATAGTGTACTATTAGAGACTACCAAAAATGCATTGGGAGAGTTCAGCAAAGTTGAGGTTAGTCAAGTAGTCAAGCCTATTGGATACTAGGAATTAATCTATCAGAAACTAGAAATTAGTCTATCGGAGACTAAGAATTAACCTATCGAATTAGTCTCTCAAAGACTAAGAATTTAGCCTATCAGAGATTAAGATTTAGCCTGTCGGAGACTAATCATTAGCCTATCTAAGACTAAGAATTACATTATCGGAGATTATTGTTGAAAATATTAAAGACTAAGGCAAAGACTCTCTATTGCATTGAAGGGTACACGAAGCTGGTCAGGGGATAAGTCATAAGTGAACAAGTCATTAGGGGACAAGTCATCATGGGATAAATCTTCACTTACGAACGAGTCATCATGGGATAAATATCCACTGATGAATAAGTGAATAAAGTCATTAGGGGATAAATATCCACTGATGAATAAAGTCATATCAGGGGATACACATCCACTGATGAACAAAGTCACATCAAATGATAAATAGCTTGACATTACAGACTTCTATCAGAGTTCTTTAACAAAGGAGAAGCCGACCAAGATCCATAACAAAGTTACCATTGAGATTGACAAGGTTCGGAGCTGATCTGTGAAAGTTAAGAAATTTAGTAACAGTGATGCGATTTAACAGAGATGTTACGTTTTAGAGTTGTTGGAGATTTGTCCTTTCTAGTCGTTATTTTGTCTTGTGATGATCATCTAGAAGGTTAACACTGTCTTAAGCAGGCGTCCAAAAATCACCTTTTTGTCTTCTGAAAAAGTAAACTAGTTTCAGCAAGACTTTCCCTAAGCCTTGCTTAAAGTGTGATACCTTGCTTGAGGAATCACTAGATAACACAATCAACAAGGGAGTTAAGGCAAAACCTTACTTAAAATGTCTCTTGCTAAAATTCCTTAGATTTGCTTAACTCGAGGTCTACTTCAGCAAGGTATGTTGAAAAGAGCCTTACTTAAATTGTCCATACGTAGACGTACTCAACAGACAATTGGTCTTGCTGAAATTACTTAGCTATTTTCTTTAGTTTGACATATCCTTTCTTGCTAAAGAAGGCTTGCCGAAAAGTTCTTACTTGAACTATCCTTGCTTAAAACTACTATGCTAAAATCCATGTAACAAGGTGGATTTTATTTTAAGTCATTTTGCAACATATTTAAGCAATAATTATATTACATCATTAAATTTGGATATTATATATGTTTGTGTATACTTCTTTACTCATATAATACTAGAGTGCAGAAGCCTGTGCACAACGCAAACCAATTATTCTTATTTTGTAAATATATATATATATATATATATATATATATATATATATATATATATA
>CM025782.1:1481622-1637756 GCA_014636745.2 Centella asiatica
ATATATATATATATATATATATATATATATATATATATATATATATATATAACATAAATTTAGTAATATTTAGTTTATAATAAAAAAAATATTTTATTTATTTATGATATATTATTTCACTATATTTTTCTCTATTCATTTAAATTCCTAATTTTAATTGAAATGATTTATTTGATTATTTTTAGAATTCTAATTTTTAAGTAAGTTATATTGATTAAAAGGTTTTTTTTAAATATTTATCTTTTAATATAGTGAATTAAATAATAGTTAGAAGAGATAAAATCAAAAAATAAAGTGCACATGAAATCAAGGAAGAACGTACGAAGGACTTATGGACGTACACTTGAATCTGAGTTCCTAAATTAATAAACTTAATATATACTTATATCTTTGATTTTTGTTTTCGAATTTTTTTCAAATCGTTTTTTTTGCTCATAATCAATTATTTTAATAAAAGATTACTTTAATTTAATTATGCGAATTAATGAATTTGATATATATCTACAAAAAAAAATAACATTAATTTCAAAATAACATTTTTCACAATAACAATATATTATATAATTAAATAATAAAATATTTAATCTTTTATTGCTTAATTATATAATATTATTTTTTAATGTGATATTGGTTTTGAATTGTATGATTTTATGACGTCAAATTGAAAAAAATATGAAAATATAAAAGTTTGTGTGTAAAGTATTCTATATAGATTTTCATGTTATTTTACTTAAAAATAATTAAAACATAAATTTCACAAATGTTTTGAATTATAAGATTTCACAAACCTGAAATGTATCTCTAATTTAAATTATTAAAAGTGAAATATAGCTTTAGTTTTAGACAATTAAGTATTTTAAATATGCAAACATTAAATGAATAATTAAACTTTAAATTGTTAACGAATTAAATGTACTAATATTTGAAATGACTAACATTTAAATTTATTCGTCAATATACAAAAAAATCATAAAAAGTAAAACATATAAAACTAGGGAAAAAGAGAATTGAGTTATACCTCATTTTTGTAATCCTACATACTTGTTCTATGCCTCGATTTCTAAAATATAAGAAAAAAAATTTAACCTTACAAATTGAAAGAACATGAAAAAATAAACCATATGTAATTTTTTGAATTTTTTTTGAGCCCTTCTACATTACTTTTATAATCACATAAAAATTAATAAATCTTAACTATAAAAAATATACAAATTTTATATAATTATAAAAACTATACTATACACTATAAAATGATTTAAAAGTTTGTATATTACTCTATCTTTTGATATTTTTTCAATTTTGACGGTTAAATTTTTTAGATAAATTATGAATTTATATATATAAAATTAATGAATAAAATTTGAGATGTGAATTATAACTCAATTATCTTAATTTTTTTTAAAACTAAAATACCCAACAAATTTAAGAAAATTATAAAATAAGTATTCATGTTGTGCATGACCAATAATACTAGTGTATGTATATATATATATATATATATATATGCGCGTGCGTGCGTCTCTTTGACATAACTAATTATAAAATAAAATATACGTTTTCGTTTGAGAACAAAGCAAAATAACAATGAAAATAACAATAACATTATTATTCTATATTCTATATATATAACTCACGCCGAAACTCAATTTATCTTTTATCAGCTCGGGCAGCACAAACCCTCAGACCTTAACCAAAAAGATCCGGTAGAAACCTTCTTCTAAATTCCAACAACAAAATGATGTGGGACGAATGGGAAGAAGAAGATGATATCCATCAACATAGGGAAGAAGCTTATAAACAGCACAGCCAACAACACTCCAATCTCAACTTCGATTTCTTATCTCTTCTTTCTAAACCCAAGGTATATACGGTGTTGTATTATTTCTTCTGATGCTCAATCCGTTTGCAGATTTTAGGGTTTATATGATAAACCCTTTCAGTTTTATCATTCAAGTTCTTAGAGCACTTGCATGAGTTTCTCTCTAAACTCAGTTACATTCTTTATATTTATAAAATCTCCATGGAAAGTGAGAAAAAATGACTTAGACTAGTATCCAAATTTTAAAGTTAGTTTGGTAGATCATGAACGGTGTATCCTCAAACCTATATCACAATTCAAAACTTTGGTATTCTTTTATTCTAATTTATACTATTTTATAATCTTACTTTACTAAATCTATCAATATATATAGTAAAATTTATGTATTAATTTAATATAAAAAGTAATATTGTAAATATATTTGAATTCATTAATTTATATTATGGTGATTAATTAATAAATTAGTACAAAATAATAACGTATATACTATTATATTTGTATGATGCTATATAAATATTATATTATTATATTATAATATATAAAACCAATATATAATATATTAATATTAAATTAATATTATTTATGTATATTAATATTATATGTTATAATATCGGAGTATTAAAATGTGAATTATAATATACATTAATATATTTTATATAATATATATCTACTAATATTTTAATATTATATTTTAATTTATATATATATATATATGTATATATATATATATATATATTAATGTATATTAGCATATTATCTATTAATTAAAGAATTAAAAATGTAAATAATAAAAGTTTAAAATATTGTTCTTTTATTATGTTATACTTTATATCAGAGAATCTGATATAGACGACATAAATAGAGAATCTGTATATATATAAAAAGTTGTATTTGGTTTTGTATTTCTGTAAAATATAGAGATTTAGGGAAACCGGTGTGAATGACCTTATAATCTTATATATTTCAAAATTGTGCACAATATTACTATTAAATAATCCTCTGTTTGTTCCAAAATTAGAAATAATGTAGTACTTTTTTGAAATTGTATGATTTCATTGGTGATGTGAACTTGTAAAATGAGGGTATAAAAGTTTGTATTTAATCGTTCTATGATATTTACTTCAAATTTGTTTAAAGTTAAAAATATTTTACTTCAATTTTGATTATATGCACAAACCTATTTAGTGTGAAGCTATCTCTTGATATTTGCATGCTATTCGTTCAGGATTATTATCGAATACTTGAGCTGGATTACAATGCTACAGATGACGCCATCCGATCCAGTTATATTCGTCTTGCATTGGTAATGTTTAGATTTGTTTCATCTTAGAGTTAGGTGTGTGCATTGTTTTTAAGTATCTACCTTTATTTTTTGTATGTGGGATGCTGCTATTGTCTTGGACAGAAATGGCATCCTGATAAACACAAGGATCACCACAGTACCACGCTGAGATTTCAAGAAATAAACGAGGCTTACCGGGGTAAGTTCAAATTTTCAATTAGACATGCACATCTAGTTTCTCATTCTTTAAATAACATTATGACTACTTCTGGCCCAGACATGTATTCTTGTTATTTTATACTCCCTCTGTCCTAATCCATTTGCAACACCTTTCTTTTTTTTTACACATGTAGCACAGATTTTAAGGCATTACAAAAGTAATTTTGGATTGAATATTTTTAAATAAATTTACTAATTTTGATTATTAAGATTTATACCTTTTAAGTTTTTTATAAATATATTTTAAAATATAATACTTATACATGTCTCGGAGATGCCTCAAAATCCACGCCGCGCTATTGCAAATGGACTGGATCGGAGTTTGTATGAGGAATAAGGGAAGGTGTCTACTTTTGGTTCATGCATTATTTTACTGACTTAGCTCTGTTTCTTTTATTTTACGTGCCAAGTTGGTTGTTGCATGGCCTTCACATCATCATCATCATTATCATCTACTTTTTTGTCCATTCTCACTTTTCCACCAAGGGAACCCCTTAAACATCATGGCAATCGGTGAGCTTGAGCACCTTCAAATCCCCATGGCAGTCTCACAGATCTCAGTCTAGGCAATCGGCCTTCTTATGTCAAGCTATGGTAGGGAATCTTTACGACGAGAGGTGGCATCATTTCCAACACTGGGAATAACCACCGTGGATTTGTTTCCATTTGCTGAGAATCTGGTCAGGCTGGTTCTGTCGTTTTGAAGAATGAACTTCCAGCCAAGACTCAGCCAGATCTCATCAGACGACCATGTTTTACGTTGACCAAGTCATCTTGCTCAATGATTTCCGGCAGAAAAGTCCAAGGAAATTATGCTTTTTGGTAGCAAAAATGCCCACCAAATCCCTATAATTAATCCAAATTTGTCAACCAAACCTTCATATTTTACTAGTAATCATGACCTCCTAAGTCCATTGTTTCCATTAAGTTTCATTCAAAATTTTGAAAACTGTGTGATCTTTTAGACAATTCGTATATAAGCCGGAGAATCTGCAATGGCCTCCTAAGTTTTCGTTGTATGATCATTTTGATCCCTTCGGGCTCCATTTCTTCCCAATTGTTTAAATTGAGCCCGTCGGGGGGAAAAAAAATTCAAACTCAAAATTCCAAACAAAAACTTGTTAGTTTCAGTCCATTCAGAAAATCAGTTATGAGAGAGGGTTCTTCTACATAAAAGGATAAGAGGAAAAAAAATTAGAGGTTCTTTTAGTGATTCAAGTTACGGGACGTGGATGTAGTAACCATTTAACAAATAGGAGAATGCTAAAGCAGAGATTTTGTTCTCTTATCTCAACCCTTCCTGCTTTTGGAAAGGTGAAATGAGAGAGATTGATATATATTCAGAAGAGTAGGCAAGGAAGCTCCCATTTAAAAGAATAGTTTGGTCTGAATGATATTTATGAATAGGTCTAAGATTTTGGTTTGGGCAGAAAAGCCATATAATGAGATTTTGCTCCCGAATTCGAGTTTAGGGTATTTTAGATTTAGACTTCAAAATTAAGATTTGAAGATGAAAAAGTGTTCCATGTGAAAAATTAAGTGAAATACACACACACACACACTCTCTTAAATCGATAAATATGGTGAATATTTATTGGGTGTTAACAATTTAAAGTTTCCTGCAAAAATTTGAAGAATCCGGTGAGCACCAACAGGTTCCTATGACTTCAGGTTCAGGTTGAAAAGAATGACGTGGACTTGCCACGTGTCATCATTTAATACACATTAGCTGAATAACGTTCCTTGTAGGAAGATATTTAACGGGAGTTAATGGAAGGACTCCGAGAAAAAAAGAAAATTTAGTTTAAGGATGGACTATGGAAGTTTCTTCGTCTTCTTTTTCTAATTCAAATCAGAGACTAAACCATTTATTTCTAAATAGGTCAAGGACTAAAATATTAATTTACCCTTTTTAAAAGAGATCTGTATAAATGCAAAAGAACACATGGATTCGGCTATAATTTGATGAGTTATTGAGGCAGAACGATGTATTGGCCTATTGTTTTATGAGCTATTGAGTATAATATGAATGCAGCTCTTTTCCCTTATTCCCTTTATCTTATTATACGTATACCGTAAAAACATCTCGAGGTAGGAGTTTGTCAGGATCACAGGGGTTGATCCTGAGCTAGATTGATAGAGAGAGAGATTTAGTTGAGAAGTGAACAGAAATTAGATGAGGGACAACGGGATTCAGCAAGCAGGATACGAGAATTATAAGAAAGAGATGAGAAACCAGAGAGAATCTAGAGAGGGAAAGTAGCTTCCAAAAATATGAATCAATTCATTCAAGAGGCTACTACTATGGCATGCGTGACAGCTTATTTCCAATACTATCACTTAGACACTTTGTTGCACATTATAGTTTTGACTTTTTGATTTTAAGTGCAAGGGAGTTGTCTTCTGTGGTGATTATCTGTGTGCCTATTTAGTAATTCCAATGTTTATTTCAATAGTACGTGGCTAGCTAGAGCAAGAATGTGAAGGATTTTACGAATCAAAGTTTCTAGTTGGTTCTTTGTGAGTGTATTCTTCTTGAAATTGATGGATTGCGGAGACCATTACTGCTTAGTGGGCATTACTTCAGCTGTCTTTGAAACAGTCAAACCGTGGCCTTCCACAGGCTGCTGAATTCTATCTACGAAAAAATCCCTTCGCTCAGTGAGCTGTTAAATTAACAATATAATCATTTGAAATGATAAAGAATGAAATTGCAGATTAAAGATAAGTACAGCAGAATGAAAGTTAAAAGGGCCCAAGAAACCAAACTAGTAAATCTGGTTTGTCATTATCAGCTCCTTAATAATGAAGTCTAGGAGAAGTGATCAGCATAAAAGGTGAGAGTTTATTCTTAGAAACTAATTTTGAAATTTCATGTTAAATGGTGAAGAGTAATTTGCAGATTAAGATAAGTTCAGTGCAATGTAATTATGTAAACTAACAGGGCTTATGAAAACCAAACTAGAAAATTTGGCTCATCATTATAGGTTCCAATGGCGAAAGCAAGAATTTTGTGGAGGGGGGATGACAATAATATTACTGAGTCAAAATTTTAAGGAACATACCTGATCGGCACCTCTATGCATATGAGATTGATGATTCCAGTTTGTGCCACAGTTTATCTCTTTCCTGAGGCCTACCTATGGTATGCTAATTGTTTTGTTGCAATATGCTTGTTCTTCTTTTCTTCTGCCCTTGAAGTCTAAATCAATTGAAAATTGAAAGAATCTTCCTAAAATTTGAGGTTGGTTTCATAAAAAATTTCTTCTAGTTCTCTTTTTTTAAAGCATTTTATCAAACAGCTGGAGTTCAATTCGACAAGTCTACTGCCGAACAAGCCTTAATGCCAAACCGAAGATTTACCTAAGGTTAACAGGGAAGCAACAAACTTCAAGACTTGATTTCGCAAACAATTCTGGCAGCCTTCCACAAATATTTCTTTACATAGCAGTAGTAAAATAAGGGAAGACTTGAGTCAAGAGTGAGGGACAAGTTCAGCAGGGGCCTCCTCATCCCACTCTGCATCCCCTGATAAGATACCTAATAATGAGAATTTGGGATGAGTGACTGGTATAAAAGGTAAGAGGATGAGTAAGTGGCATAAAAGGTAAGAGTTTATACTTCTAAACAGAAAGTAGATCTTTCATGGTTGATAGAATAGGGTGGTAAAGGATTGCTGTATCTCATGAAAGGTACTTTTGCTCAACTAATTTCCTGTAAACATTGTCAAAATTTTTCATTGAAAAAGAATCATTGGCAATTCGATAATATAAATAGATCATGGTTGCCAGAGGTTTATTGATTCTCATTTATCAGTTCAAATCCTACTCACTGAATGGCTAAAAACAGTATTTGGGTCTTTGGGCTCATATAATGGGGCATCACATACTGTATCTCTCCTGATGTTTTGCTGGTTTAAGCTTTCCCTTACATACTGCAAAATTCTGACGATGATAGACGCTAAACTTCATCTGCAGATGTTTTTAGGTTTAACCCTATCTTTTCTTATGACTAGTTTTGAGTGATCCTGCCACAAGGCGAGAATATGACGAGAAAGGGATGCTCCACTTCTGTGATAAAAAATTAATTGTGAGCATTCCTCTTTCATTGTGATTAAAACATTAGATGTTTATCTTTAATATTTGCATCTCCATTCGCGTTATACGACATTTATTTATTCTTCTCTGGAAATGCAGGAGTATCTTAACCGTTACAAGGGCCTCATCCTGACATGCAACGGTCTAGGGATGAAGCATTTTATATGGTAAACCCTATATTTGCACAATTTCAGATTTAGAGACATCGCATCACCTCCTTGATACGAAGCATGTCTGTGGCAAGGCATATACTGGGATGATAAGTAGCAAATTCAGATGTACTAGGAAGTCGACGTCTTCTTGTTCTTATGTTAAGATATCATCACATCATTTGTAGTGCAACTTTCTACAGTGATCTCATTTTTGTGTTTCCTGAAGAGGCGGCAGCAGTGGTGGCTTGACCTCTACGATGAGTGAAATTTGCCAAAGAACCACCAGCTCGAGGTGATACTTGGGAAGGGCTTATTGTGTAACTATCCATCCGTTTACGAGTGCAATGAAGTTGTTTTTAAATAAAAACAGTAATAAGAAATAACGTGAATGGAAAAACGCTGGAGAAGAGGATAATGTCTAATACTCTAATCCCTCTCCCTCCCCCACCCCCCCCCCCCCCCCCCCCCCCCCCAAACTCCCTTTTATTCTCTTCCCAACCATCTAATGTGTAGTAGCCCACTGGACTCAACTATTCTGCATATGGACTCTTTGTTTATTTATTTTGGGGAAGTATATGCTTAAATTTAAAGAAACATATTACAATTTGCCAAGGAGCATAAACTAGAACACATGCAAACGAGCTACTATATATTAAACAACCCATGAAGTTTACAATAAGATTATTAGCTAAGAGCCAAGTGCTCATGAACTTTTTCCATTTTATGAGTTTTGGATGTGGCTATCGCAGAGAGAGCCTTGTTTGGCATGATCTCAAGACTGCTGTAATTTGTAATTGAACTGGAAACATCTTTCCAAAAAATAGATGGAATTGAAAATTGCCAATGTTGGAACATTTTCGAGTACTGAAGCAGAGAAGCAGCAGTTCAGGAACAAGCACTCATTATGGAAGGACTTGGATGGCTTAAAAAAGTTGCTCGTTCTGTGGATAAGCAGTTTATAAAAAATAGAGTGTTTGGTAATTTAAGAGTAATTAAATTAACAAATAGTGAAAAGTGTTTGATTTTGAAAGAAATTATAATTCATCTTCTTAACATTATGGTAAATTGCCGAAAAAGATTGTAATTTGTAAGTTACATCAGTTAACTAGAATAATTATTGAGATAATATGACAATTTACTTATCAGTTATGATCAGAAACATCAAATTATGGTTTTGAGTTTCAGATAAAAATAAATAACTTAACAAACATCAGCTAATTAAGCAAATTTGTTCGATGCTAAATTGCTGCATATCTATATCTATCTATACTATACAATAAAACCCAAACCACTTTCTTTCACAGTATAGTGATTTAGTAGTTGTAATAATGGTACTTTCTAATTTGATAAGTATGATACTTCCTTTAATATATCAAATACAATATCAAGAAAAATACAATTACAATCCGATAAAGAATTTTAGTTTATCTTTCCTGAACCAGATACAACGGTGCAAAAAAAGAAACAATTACAACCCAATAATGAATTAAAAAATTAAGCCAATTTTTTAATTATATAAGAAAGTTAAACTCGAATACAATTTATAACTGTTATTATCCGATATTAAAATATAATCATTATTAAATAAAAAATATAATTACCACATGTTAGGAATATTGCATTTGATGATGATACTTATACTTAAAATTGATAGGTTTGTAAATTGTATTGTAACTGTTGATGTCCAATTTATTATTTGTTAATTAGTGGAAAATAACAAGGTACCCGTGGATATTTATTCTCCGACGATGTAATTTGTTCATGAGAGGATAAATAATCCAAGTAGCCAGTCAGAGATAATTTGTTCATCGGAGGATAATCTTCATCGGAGGATAAATTTGTTTCTCAGTGAATAAATTTGTTTATCGGAGGAAAATCTGCATTAGAGGATAAATGATCATCAGAAGATAAAGTCTTCATTAGAAGATAAATGACTATCGATGAATAAAGTTATTCATCGATAGATAAACTCATCTGTAGATAAATCCATCAACAAATAAAAATTTATCAGAGGATACTGAATATCATCGTTAACTGGAGTCAGAAACTAATCTGAATCATATTAGGAAATAAGCCCATGAAAAAATCCAATACAAAGTTGAATTAGGTTTGATAAGGTCGGAGAGCTGATTTGAATTTAGTTATGATTATCAGAACTTGTGTATAAACTTAGATTCAAATCAAATAACAAACAATGAATTTACAATAACTATACAAGAAAGATTATTAAGATTTATTACGTAGCAAGGTTTAATAACTTGAGTAGCTATAAATTATTTTTCTAGATTTGCAGCTATTTTTCGTGAATAGATTTTGGAAGCTGGTACTTTGTATACTAGATTGTAATTTAGATTCAAAATCAATAGAAGCAATTACTGATTTATATAATTTGTTTCAATTACAATTCTGCATTAGATTTCAAATTATATCTATGATCTTTATAAAGTTCGAAAAAAAAATTTATATTTGTATTAAACCCCCCTTTCTACAAATATTCATGTGGGACAAATACTACACATTATTATTATTGTTGTTGTTGTTGTTGTTATTATTATTATTAAAATAATTAGAACGTACAAGCACATTATATTAAATACATACAAATAAAGACAATAATAAAGCACAAATATTAAATTGTGAAGAAATAATAAAATGATCATCGTCATATTTATAACACAATACAAAATAATTTAGTCAAATATACCGTACATCAGACATTTAAGAAAAGATCAACAAAGTATTAGTAATCAAAAATAAAAGGCATCAATGAACAATTTAACTATCAGGAGAAACCATCAAACCATCAGGGGATACCTTGAACGTCAGGGGATACCATCAGGAAATAGTCTGATTGTCAAGGGAAACCATTAGGGGATACTTTGAATGTCAAAGAAACTATGAGGGGATAACCTTATACACTACATCAGTAGATAACATTGAGTCTTAATATACACTACATCAGTAGATAACATTGAGCCTTAATATCAGGGGATTAAGAAGCACCGCTCAAATCTACATCATGACTTGTCATCAGTGGGAAGCACTGCTCAAGTCTACATCAGTACCTATCATCAATGGATAATAAAATACTGATCAAGTCTACATCAGGACTTGTTATCAGAGGATCTATAAGTATTGATCAAGTCAACATCAAGGTTTGTCATTAGAGAATAGTAAAAACCTAACTCGCATGACATCAGAGATTAAAAGACATTCACTGATACTTGTCTAAGAAGTAAGAGATATAACTGATAAGATATTTCTTGAAATATGGTAGTCTAATAGCAACCTTTATACTAAAAACACATGGAGAACATGAACAGAAATAGAAACAACAATAGCTTATAGTGGTGTGACACGTGTATTTCCGAAAGGACAATGATAATACATAATGCAGTTACGTTGAAAAAGAAGCATGTCTTGCACATGAGTTCTATATCTGTTATCTTATATATGGAAGGGTTGTTACAAGAAACTACAAGGAAGTTGAGTGAGAAAAACATGAGAAACAGAAAATCTTAGAAAAATCTTAATCAACATTCATACACTAGAGAGAAGTTTTGTGATAGTTCTTAAGAGAAATATTCAGAGAGAAAAATGTAGTTAGTGTGTGAAACAGAGAGAAAAATGTAGTTAGTGTGTGAAACAAGAAACTATAAATCCTTACAGAATTGTAGTTGTTTAATCATTTTGTGATTATACAAATTCCCAAAAAAACACAAGTTATAATATAATTATTTTAACTTGAATATATGTGTATCCATATTAAATATCTTTTTTATTTTTTTTGGATATTATATCTATTTCAGTTTGTGCTACTTAAGATTTTAAGAACGAAAAAGTTTTAATTATTTGTATTCAAACTCCCCTCTAAGTGTTTGTATTCAACACATTCTACAAACATTTTAGTTTATTTTATTCTAACACCTTCCTTAATAGTATTTGCTAATTTCGTATTAAGAGCTATTAATGTACTTTAAGAATCTGGACAGGAAGATTGATCATGCCCTATGCACCCACAATAGAAACAGAGGAGAGGGAGGTTTTCGTACTGAAGTGGAATACAAAAATAATTGATGCTTAGATGCGTTTTAACAGGGATTCTCATATTTATTTGAACGCATACCGCAGCATATTTGCGTCTTGCTTAAGACAATGTGGCGGCGTCCACTCGAATTGGGGATCCAATTTTACTTCATGGTTCATAAGTCTTAGAATGGTAATATTCTATTGGAAGCCCCGATAATCGAATCCATACCACAATGTGTGAGACTGTCTCAATTGAGGGATAAAAATTAGGTCTCCATTTTTGAGTGGATAAGTATTTGTCTCCAACAAACCATGAGTCATTCTCAAGAACTTTGCTTTTGTCTTCAATGTTTACAAATTTTGCTATGAAAAAATTGTTGCCTAGATCAATTAATTGGAATTTTTGTTTAGGTCGCCATATCCCTTCTAATCTTTTAACGAAAATTAGATAGGAGAGAGTGGCGCCCACGAGTTGAATAATAAGAGCATCCCTCCATGGCAAATAAAGTTTCCTGCGCAGCTCTTCCGAGAAACTTACTTTAATGTTGGTGTTATTTGCTACATCCATTATGGTTTCATCATCATCCCAATAGTTTGGGAGCTAACGTAGAAAATTTTCACCTTTTGTCTATTTCGAATCCACTGTGTCGAGAAGCTTGTCTTTGTAGGATGAGATTGTATAAGATCTTTCTCTTTTGTCTGAGGGTAGAATTTTTTCGATTTTCCTTATCTCCTTCTGTCACACAGATTTTTTTGCCTTTAGATTGAAGAAATAAAACAAAAAAAAGAGGATGAATTTGATTTATGTGTAATTACCGTAGAAAATCACAAAATTTTATGGTCTCACATGTGAGATGTTAATAAAATGAACCATTCCTCTCATACTTTATTCCATGTGAATGAATGATTGATTCATTTTTTTTATTGTGATTGACTCTCTCTTATTTATCCTCGTCAATCCTTTTATTATTACTTTTCACTAAATTCTTTTTTATTTATACTTTATTTTCTTTCTCATTTCATTCTATTAATTCAAACGCAATATTAAATCTAAGGCTGCGTTTGGCAGTTCGAGGGCGGAATCAGGGTTCCGTGGTAGGATTTCAAAGTTTGGTTGAGAATACGGGGAAAGGAAACGCAAGAGGAGCTCATTGTGTTTCTCTCCATCGCATTATCCAAAGCTCTTTACTTAGTAGTAGTGAACATTACCCCTTGAACCCCACAAGATAGCAGCGCTTGGTTAAGCTGTATAAAATTTTTGACCAAACACGAAATTTTTTTGACTCCACACGTTTACAAGTTATCCCGAAGGAACTTTTCGCTGGGTGGGTCCACTTGCAATTCTTTTTATTTTTTAAATGTATTTCGGTGTTGTTTATGTCATCAAAGAAAAAAGGGGAAGAACAAGAACAATCACTCTTCTCGCTCTCTTCAGTCCTCTCTCTCTCTCTAAAATGGCGACTTCCATACCAGACAACCTAACAAGAGAACAGTATGTATACATGGCGAAACTCGCGGAGCAAGCCGAGCGATACGAAGAGATGGTCCACTTCATGGAGAAGCTCGTCGTCGGCTCCACTCCTGCCGCCGAGCTCACCGTCGAGGAGCGAAACCTTCTCTCCGTCGCCTATAAAAACGTCATCGGCTCGCTCCGCGCCGCCTGGAGAATCGTGTCCTCGATCGAGCAGAAGGAGGAGTCTCGGAAGAACGAAGATCATATCGTGCTAGTCAAGGATTACAGATCTAAGGTTGAATCCGAGTTATCTGGTGTCTGCGCCGGCATTCTGAAGCTTTTGGAGTCAAATCTGGTACCCTCGGCTTCCACGAGTGAGTCCAAGGTTTTTTACTTGAAGATGAAGGGGGATTATCATAGGTACATGGCGGAGTTTAAAGTTGGCGATGAGCGCAAGGACGCTGCTGAGGACACTATGAATTCGTATAAGGCTGCTCAGGTACTTTTTTGATATATTTTTTAAGGCTTCTATGAGATGTTCGAAAATCTTAAATTAAGCTCAGATTGATATATAGTTATGTTTATTGTAATCAATTTGGATATTTCTTTGATGTTTTAATTGTTTGAATTACAAGGTTGTGGGTTGGAGAAAGATAGATTCGTTTCATTTTGAATCGGTAGCTTAATATATATATGTGTGTGTGTGTGTGTGTGTGTATGTGTATCGAGGTAGTGGGAAAGATTTACGAACAGCTATTAGTTGGTTTGGGAGTAAAAGTAATTCAGGTACCTACACTTTTTGGGTTTTTGAGAAGATTCGAATTTTGACAATCAAGCAACAATAGAGTTAACTTAGATGCAGGAGTCAAAGTAATTCAAGTCCTTGACATTGGAACTATAGATTAGACTTAGAGACTACATGATGCAGATATTTTGATGTTTGTGCAAGTGGATAGACCTCGGTGCTATCAAACATTAACTAGGGGAACTGATAATAATATGGTAAATTTTTTATTGATCGTTGTGAGACTTGTGCTTAAAAAGTGCAATTATTTTGGGTAATCACTATGAAGGGTTTATTAATATGGATTATGTTCTGGTTCAAAATAATAGTCACTTTAGTTCAAAATACACATACCAAGGATGTCGTAATTATAAAAATCAATCTAAAATACTATTTTATCCTTTCCATAGGAAATACAAATAGATTAGAGAGAAGTAATAAAATTAATTTCAGTGGTAGAAGTTTCTTGGAATGATGAGAGAGGCAAAGGATAACTCTGGAAATTTTTTAAACCATTCATCTCAAAATACGAAAATGTCTTAACAATGTAAAATTTTAAGGTTTTCCAGAAAAGTCTATCATTGTGAACCAAAGGGAGTACTAATTAAGTTAGGCAACTAAAAAAAAATGTAACAGAAAAAAGATACTAATTAAGTTGGTACTTTTCAAATTGACCAAGTTTCTCTTTTCTTACTCTACTTTCTCTTTCACTGTGCCTGTTCATACTAATCAAGTTGGTACTTTTCAAATTATCCAAGGCCTTCTATCTCCTTTTCTTTATCCTCCTTAAACTAATTTGTCTTTTCTTGATTACATTTTTAAAAGAATGATAATATGGGCAAAGTAAATATTTTATGGTAGTATTTGTAACAAGCCTAAAAGCAATATACTTTTTTTTCCTTCATTTCCATGCTTGAGAGTTCAGACAGTGTACATACAAGTTTTACAATTTTTTTTTTAAAGTTTGAAGTTATTGATTTAGCGATTTAGCGGGGTAGTCATCCTGATTATCTGTAGTATCTATGCGTATATTTACAAGCTTCATGTAATTAATTCTTACAGTTTTGTCTGTATACATTTGCTATCTTATCTTGTTTGAAGCAATGAAACTATGTATAGCAGTTTGATTGTTCCTTTTCTTTTTAAAACCATTATATCTTTGTGTGTCGTGTTTCTGCATATATGTATGTGCCTTTCTTTTTATCAATTGTATGGGGGCTGCACGCCTAAGGGAAGGAAGAACAGAAAGAAGAGAGAAAAATCATTAGACAGCTGAATCTTTATATCTAAATCAAGTAACCACAATACCCCCAAAGGTGGTGGTTTAACTACATTCATGGTAAGAAATCATGATGTTGATTTTTTCCATGTTTCTTTGTTTGTGAATGAACACCTATATCTAGCCGGTAACTTAGGTTCAGGTCATATTAGGTAAAGGTGTAGTGCAGGTGCATTTGAAGGAAGTAAAGCCAGACATATTTTCAATTTTAAAATTATCTTCCGTATGCAATGACTATAGTGTGGAGTATCCCCAGCTTATACTAAAAATTGTGCATTAAACTCCAGATAATAGGCAATTAACTTCAGGTTGCACTCTGATATATCCAATTTCAAGTTTATGAACTTCATAGAAATATTACTACTATGATATTGGTCAGTTGTAGTTGATTTTGTGCACATTCTTTTTTGTAGGATATAGCACTGACAGATTTGGCTCCAACACATCCCATAAGATTGGGGCTAGCACTCAATTTCTCAGTATTCTACTATGAGATTCTTAATTCATCTGAGAAAGCATGTAATATGGCGAAACAGGTACAACTCTATATCCTTTACTGTACATATTGATCCACAAATAGGCTTAACAGTAGGTACATAGGACAGTCACAATTGCTTTACAATACTTAAATTCCCAAAAATCTTATGCATTTGAACTGAATTCAACAACTCAGTTGATATTAAAAAGGAAAATAATAACTGATTATTGTTGAAGGAATATGAGAACTGTTTTTGACTAATGCTTCAAATGTAATGATTTTTAAATGGGAGAGCCCTATCAATCTCTTACAATATGATCTAATGACCAAATTAAAATAGCTTCAACAAGTCAAATTTTTGGGTTGTAATTTTTTGTAGATACCTTTTATATTACTAGTTCAATTAATAAGTGTATATTTACTTGGTCACAATATATTTTCATGGTAACTATATTAGTTCTCATGTTATTACTTTACCACTTGCAGATATTTCTAATTCCCTCCGTCCTGGTTTGCTCGTCTTAATTTCTGTTTTAATTTGTCTAGATTCACATGTGTATTTGGAACTAGGAAAAAAGCCAATCCGTATGTATTTTGGAGATAATTTTTTTTAAAGAATTGTGTAATTTCAAACTAGGACAAACTAATCCTGGGGGAGGGAGTACAATCATAGAAATATAAATCTTTTGTGGATCTCTTGATTATCATGTCCCTTTCAACGCAGCCACATGTTTTCTCCATTCTCTTCTTCTAGTTGTTTCCATCCCCGTACCTGACATTTTTATTTCCCCTATCTCCATGCAGCTCCTCATAGATTATATATTGTTTTTATTGCTAACAGTAAGTCTTTAAAATCTGATTTCTCACCTTTTTCAGTTACTATTAGAATTCTGCATCTGATATAGCTCTCGTATATTAGCTTACTAAGCTATTATGTCTAGCACTAAGTCTTTTGTGGTGGGGAGCAGAGACCAGAAGAGATCAGAGGTGAGAGAGAAGAAATAAGAAAGGAGAACAAGGAATAATAAGCAGTCTGCTTTTCAAATAATAACACCAATAATCAAATTCTGTCTTCCCAAAGGGATTACAAGTCTTTAAATAAGAAAATAACAAGTTACCCAAATCTAATAGGACTCAAAAAAATAACTCTAATATATTAGAGATAACTCCTAATCTGATAAAACTCCTAGTAATCTGATAACTACAAGTAATTAAAAGATAACAACTAATAAAAAGATAACTATAAAGATAAACAACTAATAAAAGATAGTAATAATTAAATAAATCTCTTCACTTGTCCTGCATTATTTTGAAAAACCAATTTTACCATCTTCATATTAGAATTAGAATAATAGTCTACTAGGTTAGAATACAGCACCATCTAATTATAAGAGTACCAATAATCAGAGTTTGTTTATTTTTGTATACCACTACTGCCACCACCGCAACTGCTCTGCTGCTACTATTTCTACTTGGTGGTGTTCACTGACTGTTCCTTATACCCATATCCTAGACACTAAGACAATCCGAGAGTGCTTTTGGATTCTTTTTACTGCTGTTGTCTATGTGTCTTAATGGAGTTCATGCTGCAAAGTTACTATCACAGAAAAACATATATGGAATCTCTTATTCAGATTCTTTTGATCGAAGGTGTTGATTCAACTTTTGGGATATCTGTTGCATGTTTATAGGGAGGGGGTTATGTGATGATCTGGCCTTACCACATCCTTGTTTAAGCTTTTGCTTTGGGTATCAGTATGATCCGTGATTTGAGATATCTTGGCTAATTTACATACTGAATGGCTGATATACAATCCTAACACAATGCTGTTTCCATGAACAGTTGGATTCTATCAATCTCTATTTTCTATTTGTACTGTCAAATATGAATAACTCCACTTCTATTTGTGCACTTTCAATATCTTTTATTTTTATATTGATCTGATTGTTAAATCAGAGTTTCTTTGTATATGATTTAACTGTTGCTTGCATGGTCTACTCCGCTTTTGAACCTCTGCTGGCTACTAAGTTATTGTAATGAACTAAATGTACTTTTTGTTGAATGTTATTTTCAAATAGACCACCCATGGATTATTACAGTTGCCGGTCTCCTACTTATTGCTTCTACATATAATGCTACTAGTGGCATTGAATGTTATTGTCGTTACATGTTTAATTTTCAGATATATTGATATATCAATATTGAATATTTTTTACATGATCTATGTTAACTATTTAGGCATTTGAAGAAGCCATAGCTGAACTGGACACTCTGGGTGAAGAATCATACAAGGACAGTACTCTCATCATGCAACTCCTGAGGGATAATCTTACCCTTTGGACTTCAGATGCGCAGGTTACTTCTCTCTCTCTCTCTCTCTCTCACACTCACACACACACACACACACACACACCAACCCCAACCCCAACCCCACAATCAGAGAAAGACCCTCCAATTTTCTCTCCCGCCCTCTATCATACAAATATATACCTCTAACATGCCTAAAGACACTAATCTTCTCCCCCTCTCTAACAATGCCACTGGTAAATGTAATATGCAATCAGGCAGTCTAATCCATACGGCAGACTCATTCTATGTCCTTGTTTTGTTAGTGCAACAGGCGATGATCAATGTCCTAACTTCAATTATTTTTGTGAATTTTGCAGGACCAGTTGGATGAGTCTTGATTTGTAACTTGACCTGCAGTCATTATCTTCTCCTTGAGGAGGTGGGCTTGAATGTCATTTGTTTATGTTGTCTAATTGTGTTTTATACTTTTATCTTTTAAATGACCTACAAGTCTACAACACATAACATGTGTTTTATTACCAAAATTATTCCCAAAAATTAGAACGATTTGGAACTGCAATGATAAGAGTACGAAGTTATTTATAAATTACTTGTGGCTTTTGCCTTCTATCTTTAAACATGGGCGTATACCAATTTAGAAATCATGGTCATGACATTTTCATAAGTTCAATGGTTGGTATGCAAACTGCGTTGCACTGAGCTGACAGATTTGGGCTAAGTACCTACGCCAACACAACTCGGCGCGGGTGTGGATATTGGATCCGTGTCAGCCCTTTTAGGGGTCGTTCATTTCCTACTTTTTACATGGAAGGGATCTTTTGAATATTGAGTGTTCGTTTCTGATTTTTTATTTATCTGACTAAAATTTTAACTTTTAGCTGAAATTAAGAAGTAAAGAATCTTTATTTTTTCAAAAGTAAGGATTTTGGGCTTGTTCTTTTACTTCTTTTTTATTATGAATTAAGGTTAAAAATCAACAGTCAAAAGTTAAAAATAAAAAGTATTACTTGCTTTTTAAATTTTGACTTTAAGGTTAGTGACATAAAAAATAAGAAACGATCGCTCAATAGTAGATTTAGTAAAAAAACAATTACTTTTTTGAAAAAAGAGTAGCATAAGAACGGCCTCTTTGACTTTTGACTTTTAGTCATAAATTAAATTTAAACTAAATTTATAATAAAAAAGTAGGGAAAAAATTCATATACTACGTAAGGTATTAGCTTTAGTTGATTGACAGGGAGAGCGAGAGGCCGGCAACAAGCAGCGATTACCTTTGTCAACATTGATGTTGGTCAAGTCGATCCTCTCCTATTCTTCTTGCATCTTTGTAGATATCGATGTCTTCTTACCTTCTTTGTTTTGCGCATTTATAGATCATACCTAATTGGGTCTGATCTTCAAACTTCTGTTGGATATTAGTTTGGTACCCCATATTGTAAGTGTATGCTGACTTCCATATATCTTTAACTATAGAAAATTTACATTATAGTCCCTAAACTTTGAGCCAAATGCTTTAATATGTAAATGTAAGGTATTTATTTGGAATATTAACATAAGGAAATTCATATACTAGCATATTAATATTAGTATGTATATGCTCACATGTGGCAGGTCATACAACCAAAATACATTTGGGTTATGTTATACCGTGTCCCATTTTGGTTCCTTCAATCTGATATTCAAATTTGATTTGATTTGATATTTAAGTCACCTCGACTAAACTCCACTTTGGTCCGACCTTTTTGGGTGGAGTCAAGAGTGGTCAGGGGTTAAAACTAATATCAGCTTAAGTAAAATTTTGCCCCACTTGATCCAACACACATCAGTTCTTTGTTCTATGCTAATTTAAAGAAATTCTCCTCCTAATCTGGTGCATGTGATCTCTCCTCTCTTCCCTTTTTGGTTCTCTTTGTATTAAACCAAATTGCCCCACTAGAATCTCAGTTACTGTACAATCTAAGCCTTTTATAAGCAATCAATTACAATAAATTTCATTCAAGCATGAAATCGCAGTGTGGGACTTTCGGGGCTCTAATTTCCTCTCAAATACAACCCAGTGTTGTAAAAATCAGGTTAGGCTGCTGCCTAGGTAGAATCGGGTGTTATACCTTGGAAATATGGGTAGATTGGGGAAAAAAAAATGTTGTTTGGCAGTCCTAGATGTTCCCAGATGTGTTTAGGCACATTCTAGGTAGGTTAATTATTTTTTCCTTCTTTTATTCTAAATAATTAAATCAAGATTTTAGTTTACTTCATTTTTTTATATATAAACATAAACACAAATACCTTAAGTTTTCGAATTTTAAAAGTTCAAATAATGGATATATTAAAATTTTGAAAGTATAAATTTAAAGAATTGTTATTTTATATCTTATTTAAGATTTCGCTAGTTTCACTATTTTTTAAATTACAATTGTTTTATATTTAATATTCATTAAAATAATATGAAAAGTTGAGCAGTTGAGCTATGAAATAAAAACATAATAATAAAAATAGAAAAAAAAATCTATTAACATAAATATCTAGAATTCACCTAGATATCTAACTAAATTCTGATTACTAGCTCTAAGCACTAGAAGGTGGCCTCATCGCCTTGTTCCTCCTATTGTCTTTTGCAACATTGCTACAATTGAGCTTATATGGAGTAAGTTTCAATTCTTGATAAATCTCCATTGCGATAGCTTTGATGGCATACAAGTAACTAGTAGTTGTAGTTTCAATTTATGTCTCCATTAAAAAAATTAGGAATATTAAGGTTAATTTCTTGATTTCAAGTAAAAATTGAACTAAAAAAAAGAAATTCATAGTTCTTAAGAATTATTTAGCCTATGTTCCAGACTTTGATGCTTTTCTAATCCTGTGTTGAAGCCTAGGTTCATAAATCCATCTTGTTTCTTTGATTTATAGTTCAAAAACATACCACATGTTCTATAAGAATCCTCAACCAGTATTGTCTCTATTAGCAAATTAATAACATTGAATTCAGAATTGCTTTGGAGAATACAAGTAGGTATTAACATTAATTGATAGTGAAGCACTGATTAAGTTCCTATCAGGGCTTGTCATCAGGGGATTCAGAAGCAATGATCAAGTTCCCATCAGGGGATGATTATGACCTATTCCACTCATCATTAGGACTTATAAGCAAATCATTGATACTTGGCATAGGACCAAGAGATATAACTGAGAAGATATTCCTTGAAGTTTGGTGGTCCAATAACAACTCTCAAGCATTAAATCCATGAAGATCAGGGAATAAAAAAGAAACTACACTAGCCAAAAGCAGTCTGACACGTTTCACCGAAAGGACAATGATGGGGCATACTGCGGCTATGTTGAAAAAGTAGCACATCTAGCACGTGGATTCAACAACTGATCTCCTACATATACATAAAAGAGTTGTTACACAAAAACTAACTCATACACAAGAAAGAAACTTTGTAATATATCTCGAGAGAAATATTCAAAGAGAAGTGAGTAGCTAGTGTGTGAGAAAAAGAAGATGTAATTCATTATAGATTTGTAGCTGTTAATCACTTTGTGATTAAATAGATTTCCAGAAAAGTACCAAGTTATAATACAACTATTTTAACTTGAATGCTTGTATATTCATTTTAATTTTAGTAAAGTTTTTTTTTGATCTTTGCAGTTATACCAGTCTTTGTGGATTAAATTTTAAAAATCGAAAAGTTTGTAGTGTTTGTATTCAATCCCCCCTTCTACAAATACTTGAGCTTATTCAGTTCTAACATTGACATTCCTATTGGATTCCAAAGCTTCAAGGACTTACCCAATCTCTTGCAAGTTGGCTGCAACAAGTTGTGACCAATAAAAGATGACAATATTCCCTTTTGTATTTTTGAATACCACGTTCATGGGGTTTGTGATCATCTTTGGATATTCTTTAAATCCTTTTACTAAGAGAATATCCTTTACAATTGTTGAGTTCCCATCATTAGCTCTGGTTTCCTCGATCTCTTTCAACACTTTCTTTACAGGCAGAGTTCTGAACTTGATGACATGTTCACTTTTATGATAAACAATTTGGTTTAGAACATGCATTCCCTCATCCAGTCAAGCTCATCGACTTCATTAATCCTTATTTACTTTTCTTGCCCATCAGCAACTTTGTAGAATAATTTCAATGGTTTCTCCATAACTGCGTGCAAGTTCCTGTTGTCATTGATGACTTGCCTCAACTTGTCAATCACCTCTCTCAAGTCTCTATTTAGCACTGTAGTATCTGACACTATTTTCTTGATAAATGCCAGTTGCTCAGCATCCATCCTCCTGAACCAGTTAAGAGTGTCTATGAACTCAAACCCATTCTTCATTTGGACGACAGTGACTTTCTCCTTGTTGCTTTTTGCCTTGACATTTATGCTTTTTATGGAGTACAAAAATGTCAGGCACTTGTGTCTGTCATTCATTAGAAATTCTGCCAATGTGGGTCGTTCATATGTTGTAGGAGTAGGTGTTTGAGCTTTTGGTTTAGATGACTCGGGTTTGGTAACATCAGGGGATGTTTGATTTTCATTGCTTTTATCCCCTGATGCACTTTTTGGGGGATGAAACTGCTTGGGCTGAGTTTTTCTAGAGGTCATTGGCTTGACACTCTTTTTCTTCTTTTCTTCTTCTTCCTTCTCCTTTTCCGTAACCATTTCTTCCTCCTGTTGAAGTTGTTGTACATAGAGTGCATCAACTTTCACCAGTTTCTTGTCATGAGGAAAGACAAGCTCCACTTTCTCATCAATTAAGGCTTCAACCGGTGTTGGAAAGTGAGCTGTCTTCATGGCATCTCCAAGTAGCTTGGGTCCTGATTGAGTAAGAGTTTTCTTTTTGGTTTCTTCAATCAGGATACCCTTGCCCTTGTCCTTGGCTTTTGGAGCACACATCCCTTGATGGTTGACTTGTACTTGTAGGTTTCTCAACAACAATCCCTGACGATGGCTTTGAAGATTTCTCCCTTTTTTGATAACATCATCAGTGGAAGTTGAGAGTTGGGATGTGACTTGAAGAATTTGTTAAAGGGTGTCCGCCATAGAGAGTTGCAAAGTTTCCATGCTTGTGAGTTGGGTGTTTAATGTAGATAATTTTTAGTCAACACTGTCTGTGAGCTGTTTGAAATTGAGCTATGAATGGCTGGTGGCAAAAGAATCTACAACTGTCTAGAGATTGTGTATTTTCTCTGTTATGTATTTTGTGAGATTCAACATCCAAAGACTGATGTAGCATGATATGTGATTTTAGGATCTTGAATAGGACAAGATCCGTGGCACGTGAGAGCTCCTGCTTTAGCAGTTTTATTGTATCGGACATTTGATTCTTCTGATAGTATAAATCAACTCTCATGAGTTGTGAATAATCGCCTATAGGAGTGTCATCTTTATCACTATTTGAAGAACTAGGAGTATGTACAACATCTATATTTTCTCTATATTCTTTATTTACAAGGATCTCATCCTTATCTCCCACTGTCTTTCCTTTTTATGTGCCTTCTAAAGTATTACTCTTTGTCTCTCCTTTTTCATTGTCTTCTAAGGCAGTACTCTCTGTCTTTCCTTTTGTTAAGATCCTCTCATGGGGTTGACCTTGCCTCTTTTCACTATGTATTGTCTCAGCCTCACTCAAAATTGTCCTAAGTGGGCTCCTATTAGCTGTGGTCTCATCAACTGTGGACAAAGTTAATAGGACATTTGCAACAAGTGTATCCATAGTTGAGAGTTGAGAAAAAGGAGTTTTATGTGTATGTACAATCGGGGATGTATAAGTATCTATTAAGGAAGTGTTTACATTGATTCTTATATCTCCTGAGTAAGCATCAACGATTGAATTATTTAGGAAAGAATTAATCATTAGCAAGTCATGATTCTTAATCACTAGATCAACTCGAATTGGCTCCTCCGTGAAGTGAGAGAATGGAGGATTTGATGTCATGACATGTAGAGTTTGGTCATGATATCTGAAGAAATTTGAGGTAAAGAAAAAGAAGGGAGAGGTGTAGAGGGGAGTGTGGACTGGATCACAAAGTGAAAGGGTGATCAATAAAAAAAAGTGTGTGCACTCACTATGTCAGTTATTTGCAAGTGACTCTCAGAGATCCTGATGAGAGTTTCATCAAGGTCTGTGGTCAGTATTTGTGCCTCTCTCAACTTTGTCCTTGGTTGGAGACTTTGTTCAACAACTGAGTCTTTTTGAGAAGAAACTGTTAGAGGTGTGCTTAATTCCTTATTAAGGTCAATATCCTATTGAGAGGATACTACCTGTTTGGGTGTAGGGTCAACTCTCTTGACTTTCTTTGATAGTGTGCAATTTTTGTATACACTTACATTACATTTGCATTCATTTTGTGTGTGTTTTATTTATTAATGAGGTGTTTTCAAGTTACTTTTGTAAGAATATGTGAAAAAGGTGGAAATGATGAAAACAAGGAAGAATGGACTGAAAAGAACAGGAAGAATCAAAGAAGGAAATTGACAGAAAATGGAAATAACAATACGACATGGGCATGTTGTATCCTAGACGGGACCTGCAGAAACTAAAGCAGCAGTTTATTTAAAAATAGACGAGCTGGACCAACACTGCAGAGATGGAAACACGTGACAAAGGAAATAAAAGGCTGGAGCAAGAGATTAAAGAAGCTACCAAATTAGAAAAAGATCTTCTGGAAGCCAATTAGGATTAGGATTTTTTGTAGGGAAACAAATATTATTTACATAAATAGATTAGGGCTGCAGCAGTTTTGGAGATATCACTGTTTTTACACAGCAGCCACCCCTTTTCTTTTCTCTTTTAGAATTCTGCAGATTTTTATACAGTCTTTATTTATTTTAGCATTATGTCTTCAACTAGGATGAACAACTAAATCCTTCTGGTCAAGGTACTTTGATTTCTAGCCAAGAATACATCGTGAGACTTTTGTTTTAAATAGTTTTATTCAAGTTCAAGTATTTATTTGATTTCTGCGCTATAAACCGTTTATGTTATTATTTAATTTATTATGCAATGTGTACAGTTGTGTGATTTATTGAATGATATCTTGCTGATTAGAATATGAAGGCCGTTTGACACTGTTCTAACAAAGTAGCAAATTGATCTTAACTGATAAAGGCTTCGGGTAAGATTGGTGGAATCAAATAATCTAGTTTAAATAATCTACGGGTGTCCAATTTTATTAACTAGGATAGGGGTCTTTTTCATTCATAAAGCTGCCATTAGATTTAATCCTATCAGGGTGTCCAGGGGTTGTCTGTTTGGTGTAGAGAAGTAATCCTAGCAGTGTGTCCGGGGATTACCGATAAAATAAGAAAAGATTGGTTAAGTAGAGCGTTTGCCCTTAGCTATAACTCTATCTATTTGAATGAATAAAATTTATCTTTCGTGTCGGTGATCAAAATATTTGGCTAGATTGAAAAGTACCTTGGCTAGACTTGCCTCCATTAGATTTCTCGTATTTAATTATTCTGCAATCCTTTTTATTTAGAAATCTTGTTTTAATTGTTATTTTTAATATCTTTCATAATAAATTTCAAAACCCATTTTTCCCAGCAAATAATTAACTGCAATAATCCTTGTGGAATCGACCCTATTCACCATTATATTGCGTAAGTGTAAGAGGATATGAACTATTATTTTTGGTGGGTTGGCACCCTATCATTCTTCTTCTTCTTTGACATCTCCAAGCGAACTACTCTTTCTCCTTGCTCCCCTTCAGTTGATGTGGTAACTTTAGAGGAGTTTCTTTTAATTCCCTTAGTCTTCTGGGAGACTAAGAGTTGAGCTATAGAGAGTTGTTGATTGAAACCTGTTGAAACTACTTGGGTAGGCTGAGAAGTGGTAGTGATCTTAGCCATTGTAGTTGAAATAGAAGAAGTAGGAGGTTGAAAAAGAGAAGGGAGTGCAGTGGTTACCTGTTTCATATGGGATGGAAGTACAAAAGGCTCTGCCGTATAAGCTTTCTTTATTATCTGTAAGAATAATAAAAGAGATAAGAGATCTCTCATTTCACATTCACCCTCTTGATGTCCCTGAACTTCAACACTGCATTGTTTGGAGAGTTGTAGCCCAGTTCTCTTAAGAAGTCGAGCAGTTTAGCGTCATTATTCACTTCCACAAAATCTTGTGTGGGCAACCTTAGAGCAGAATTAATTTTGAAGGGTGTTATTTTACCCTTTTTAGAAAAAATTCTGAATGAGATCCCTTTGACAACGTCAGGCATTGTTGAAGAGTACATGAACTTGGCGCTCGACTAGAGTTGTGATATTGCTTCACCGGATATCTCGTCATTGGTAAAGATGGTTTTGCTATACTCTGAGTTGAGTAGATAGCGCATCATAGGTTTAAAACAAGCATCTACCTCGTTGATGTTAGAAAAGCCTATAAAATTTGTTTGTTGAACCATTAGATTCCTTGGAAGACGTTGAGCAGTGCTTAGTGTCATTGAAACTGTTGAGATTTAAAAACTTAAGGTTTTTATGAATCAAGAGAGAGAAAAAGCTCGAGCAATTGTTAGAAAGAGTTTAAACGTTTGGTGTGGCGTCAAGAAAAGAGAAATGAATATGAATAGCTTTTTCAAAATTAGTCCTTTACGACACGTTATCAGAAATTAGAGACCGTCCATTGATGTATTGTCATCAGAGACTAGAGTCTATTCTGGGATGACACGTCATCAGAGACTAGAGACTATTCTGTGATGCCACATCATAAGAGACTAGAGACTGTTCTGTGATGCCACGTCATCAGAGACTAGAGACTGTCCTCTGGTGCCATGTCATCAAAGAGTAGAGACTGTCTTCTAATGCCACATCATTAGAGACTAGAGACTTTCTCCTGAAGCCACGTTATTAGAGACTAGAAATTGTCTCCTGATGCTACATTATCAGAGACTAGAGACTGTCCCTTGATGCGTCCAAACGCAAACCCTGACCCTGATGTACAACAGTTGACCCTGATGCACATCAAAGTTTTTTTTTTTTTAAAACATATAAGTATACGCATACAACATGATCAGGAAATTACAAGATGAGTTAGAGATACTTGTATATGAGCATTTGATAGATTTGAACCACTCAAAACACTTTTTCTGGTATGACTCCAACAAGTAGATCAATTCTTATCTTGCATAATTCACCATTACCAGCTCCCCCAGCAGATTGTTAAAGGTGGCCTCATCAAGAGCCTTGGTAAAGATGTTTTCTAGCTGCTTGTTTGTTGGTACAAAATGTAGCTCAATAGTCCCATTCATAACATGTTCCCTGAAAAAGTGATATATGATCTCTATATGTTTATTTCTGGAATGTTGTACAAGGTTTTCAGCAATGACAATGACACTTGTATTGTCACACAAAATTGAAATTTTGTTGAAGTTTAGGCCATAATCCAATAACTGATTTTTCATCCATAGGATTTGTGCACAGCAACTTTCAGCTGCAATATATTCAGCCTCAGCAGTAGATGTTGATATTGAATGTTGCTTTTTGCTGAACCAAGATACAAGCCTTCCACCTAAAAATTGACAGCTCCCTGTGGTACTCTTTCTATCAATTCAGCATCCTCCAAAGTCACCGTCTGAATATCCAATCAACTCAAAACCAGACTCCTTTGGATACCAAAGTCCCAACTCAATTGTGTCCTTGATGTACCTCAAGATTCTCTTCACAACAATTAGATGAGACTCCCTTGGGTCAGCTTGATATCTTGTACAAAGACATGTTGTAAACATAATATAAGGCCTACTAGCTGTTAAATACAGCAGTGAACTAATCATTCCCTTATAAGTCTTTAGATCAACTTTCTTTCCATTCTTATCAGGGTCAATCTTGGTTGTTGTGGCCATTGGTGTTTTTGCTACCTTCAAGTCGTCCTCCATGTCAAATTTATTAAGAAGTTCTTTGGCATACATTGTCTAATGAATGTAAATCCTATCAGTGACTTGTTTAACTTGCAGCCCCAAGAAATAAGACAGTTCACCCATTAAACTCATTTCATATTTGCTTTGCATGAGCTTCGAGAAATTCTCACACAGCTTAGTATCAATGAATCCAAAAATGATATCATCAACAAAAATTTGATCCAAGATTAAATGACCTTGGTGTTGTCTAAAGAACAATGTTTTGTCAATGATACCTCTTGTAAACTTATTTTCCACCAAAAACTTAGACAGTGTGTTATACCAAGCTCTAAGAGCTTGCTTCAGCTCATAAAGTGCTTTCTCTATCTTGTAAATATGGTTTGGGGATTTAGAATTTTCAAACCCTGGAGGTTGTTGGATATACACCTCCTGTTCTAATTTTCCATTGAGAAAGACACTTTTCACATCCATTTGATAAACCTTGAAGTTTGAATGTGCTGCATAGGCTAAGAAAATTCTTACAGCCTTAAGTCTGGCAACTAGAGCAAAGGTCACATCAAAGTCAATCCTTTCCTCTTGAAGATAACCCTTTGCCAAGTCTTGCCTTGTTTCTTATAACAATGTCAGCTTTGTCCATCTTGTTTCTGAATACCCACTTGGTGCCTATTATAGTTTTGTCTTTAGGCTTAGGCACTAACTTTCATACTTGATTTCTTTCAAATTGATTCAACTCTTCTTGCATAGTCATGATCCAATCATCATCTTGTATGACTTCTTCAAATTTCTTTGGTTCAATTTGAGATAGAAAACAAGCATATAGATACTCATTAGATGTAACTTTCCTAGTTTGCACTCTTTGGTTGGGATGACCAATGATCAATTCTGCTATAATTTTCTTCGTAGTCATTCATTCCATGCCATTGTCAAAAGATTTAATTGTAAAAAGAACCCATAAAATATATATTGTCTTACGAATCCAACTCCAAGTAAGAAAAATAAGGCATTATTGTTCAAGCTTGGAAAATAAGTACAATAGATCTTACACGACATTTTGCAACGGAAAATGTAACTTTTACGATGGTATTTGCAGCAATTTTGACTATATTTGTGATGATAAGATGCTTATTCATAAATTATATAATTTGAGAGTGATTTTAAATAAACGGAGTTAGTTTACAATTAACTCTACACAAAAATAACAATTCCGTCGAGATATGCCTTTGCTAGTTGGTAGATGACACACATAAAAGCTCACACACACTAACAAGAATATGGTCATATGCCTACGATATGAATCTATGACCCAACATTGGTGAAAGTAATATGCCCTCAAGCCAATCACGTTAGATGTGATGGAGCATTTATTTTGTAATCTTATTCATTTATTAATAAAAGAATTATTTATTCAAAGGCGTTTATTTATATGTTTAAGTTGTTAAATATATTAACCCATAGTTTAAAGTTATATTTTAGGATCATGATGAGATCATGCTAATGAGATCTAAAATATGTTAACTCGAAACTAAAAATATTCCTAATCGTAGGATCACTAATAAGGGTGTTAGTGAATCCGGAAAGATTAGTACATACTGTGCTTGCTCTTAACAAGAGGATGATTGATCTCATAATCATTTGTGTGACGACATTAAATCAAGTATGTAGGTGCTTATTAGAGAATAAGTTCACTGAACGTGATTCGCTTAAATGAACACCTAATGGAGTTTTACCTGCTTGTCAATAGGAGTTCATCTAGTGATAGTTGTACAAGTGATCCTTAGACTTGAGATCGTTGTGGTTATCTTGTGTACACTAAATTATACTTTGTCATATATCTCAACTCAAGCAGTGTATATAAGTGTATGTTCGGGTATAATAAAGTGTACTTAGAGATAAATGAATGATTAACAAAGGATCTATCGCTTCCAGTAAAGGGAGAGA
This sequence comes from Centella asiatica, assembly GCA_014636745.2. Taxonomy (NCBI): domain Eukaryota; kingdom Viridiplantae; phylum Streptophyta; class Magnoliopsida; order Apiales; family Apiaceae; genus Centella; species Centella asiatica. The sequence continues at coordinate 1,511,314 of CM025782.1, forward strand.
ATGTCCTATGCGATTCCATTAGTGACAACTCGGGAATCTCTGGCCAGAGTGAAATGATAATTAGAATGTGTTTCTAATTGCCATTATATTGAGTTATGTATCTATGAATCGGAATGCATATGATTAAATAAAATAAGACTTGACAGTAATTCCATGTCTTATATTTAATCGGGATATTGTGTGATAGAATGATTGAATTGTACAGTAACTATTCACTGAATAGGTTCTTTGTGATTAGACGTTGATTTCATATTATCCGGATAGTCATGATATGCTTAGAGGTATCCCTCATGATGTAGAATAAGTATAATTAATATAATTAATTATATTTAATGAATTAAAGTGTTTAATTCGTATAAATAAAATTAGAATAGTTCTAATTTAATTTATTTCTACAACCGGCTTGATATTGAACCTAAAGGGTCACACCATAAAAGGGAAATAATAAATTATGAAGATATTGAGAAATAATAATAATTAAGTAATTTAATTTGTACCATGGTGGAATAAATTAAATAGCTTAATATTTATAATTTAGTATTTTAGAAATATTAATTATAAATAAATAAGAATTATTCTTATATTATTATTATTATTTAATAAATAATCCAATTCCTAAGTAGTCTAGGAATTAGACTAAAAAGTGGTGTTATTATTTAATAATAATGAATCCAATTTCTAAATGGTTTAGGAATTAGATAATGAAGTTTTATTATTATTTAATAAATAACCAATTCCTAAATGGTTTAGGAATTAGTTTAGGGGTTGTCTATATAAGGAGACTTATAATAGATTAAACCCTAATGGTCATAATAATTGGTAGCCTCCATAATATTTGTCACCAAAATATTGTGAGAGAAATCCAATATTCTTCATAATGAAAATTCTCTGGTGGATCACATTTAGAGTACTACACACTTGAGTAGTAAACGTTGAATCCAGTGGAACAATCAAGAACGTGGAATAAATTGCAAGACGGATCAAGGTGATCGATTGGAGCGTGAATGATAAAGATTGCGGTGTTAATTCGTGCGTAAAGATTCTACATCAACGTCGTCGAATTTACAACGGTATGATTTTAATCCTTTCGCAATTAATAATATTGTATAAGGTGATTCCTGGGATTGCAGAAAAAATTTTTAAATTGCTATTTTTATGGTTCCGTTTCGTTGTCTATAATTTTCTGCACTAACAATTGGGCATGCAGCGGTAAGAGAATAAAACAAACCAAAAGGATTGGCGTAGGAGAGTAAAAAATGTGTAGTGGTATAGATGATTGTTTGGAAAGCTCAGATCTCAAGCATGTTGCTGCAAGACCTTTGGACTTGCCTTAAAATAGACAAAAGGCCCCCAGGTGTGTGTGGGGGGGGGGGGGGGGGGGGGGGGGGGGGGGGGGGGGGGGGGGGGGGGATGTTTGAGGGGCTCACTCATGCTCTTCTGCCAGCCTTACTACTACTATTCACAAAATTCTATACAACCATAAAACAAACATAATATACACAACTCACCTGACATGATCTATATTAATATATGGCCCCAAACATTTCGGTCCAAAGAGAAAACTTGGTGTATGTATGATACTGCAAAAAGAGAGATGAAAAAAGGTGAATAAAGATTACAAAGAGAATTGCAAAAAAAAAAAAAAAAATCACACTTTATGGAATTTGAGGAAAAAGGGTTTGAGATTTGTGTCCAAAGTCTCTTTAATTTTTTTCTTCTTCTTCTTTTGCTCGTTGGGGAGGCATTCAAGGAAAAAGAAAGGGATTCAAGAAAAAAGAGATGAAATCAAGAAACATAACTAGCATCCTAAGTTAAGAAACAGATTTATCCTTGTCCCTTGACCAATTTCAATCTGATTTTACCCCCTTTGAATTGCATAATTATGACTATAGGCCTGAGGTTTAAAATTATTTGTAGCAAATTGATAGAGACAATCATATTATTGACTCTTTGCACAATTCCAGATCTCTAAGCAGTTAATTTTTGGCAATTGAGCAAGTACAAGCCAAAAAGTTTGTTTTCCCATAGAGCCAAGTATGGAGGAAAATTTGGGACTTTCTTTTTAATACCAATTGAACACAATTTGGGAAAGACAGGACGGAATAAATCATGGAAATGGACCACATCGAAATTCACTTATTAATTCAAGATCTACAAAAACTCCACCATGTCAAGATCAGATCATTATTTCAGCTTTATATATATGGAGTCCTGAGTTGGTTTTGAATCCAATTTATGCATTTATAGGTTTTTTTTTCCAGCTTTATCTTGTGTTCCTTGTTGCCTTGATGGCCGTCAAGGTAGAAGATTTATTTTGATTGAATACCATTAGTCAATTAGGAGCTAAAAAGAGTCTCTGTTTTAAAATTTATTCTTCAAAATTTTAAGAAATTAGGTTAATGTAGATGGTATCAAAATCGCCTCATAACCTATCATATCTTACTCTCATGTCAAGAATATTTATAATCTTATATCCATAGTTATTAGAATCGGATTGAATTGGCTGGCCAAACTGGTCAAATTGGAAATCGGTGCTTAAACTGATATGGTTCACAAAAAAATTCGGATAAGAAAAAATATCAGAATGAATCGGATGAACCGAATGCTTTTTTAAAAACCAGTGAATCGAATGATTTTATTAAAAATATTGGACCGGAATTTATAGTTGACTAAAATGACCAAAATAGTTATTTCACTTATTAACATAACTATAAATTCATTAAAAATAACAATTAACATTTAAAACATATTTTTTTTTAGAATAGGTGAATAGTACTGGTCAAAATTATTTATCTTATCTTGTTAAATATTGTAAAAAATTATTTTGTGCGGTAAATGATTATAATAATTAGTTAGTAGGCTCATTTATATATATTTAAAACATAGTTAAAATTTAATTTTAGTAGAATAAACTAAAATATTAAGTATATAAAATTATTTATAGATGTAATAATAAATCCAGCTCTAAACAGTTTAACAACCCATTTTATCAATTGAACTGATGAACGAGTATTTTAATTGACTTGATGTCCGATATGTTTATGGTAAACTATGTTTATATCAAATAATGTTATAATATATATATATATATATATATATATATATATACATATAAAATAATACAGTTGTCGATGAGTGTTTGTCATATATCAACAATAAGATTGAAGTGTTGTAATTAATATTTGATTCTCACTAAATTGTTCTCTCGAGTCTTTATATCTAAGCCTCATAGGTGCATAACTAATACGAGTTTAACAAGGCGCACACACGCATGTGTGCAGTAAAACTATTCATGAATTTGAAAAAGGACATTAAATGAATATGATCAAAGTGGAAAAAAATTAAAAATTTGAAAAGAAAGGTTTTTTTGTAAATAACTAAAAATGAAGATTAGAATAGATATGATATAGTACATGTAAGAAGAAGATTTTTTTATTGTGTTTTCACGAGAGGGTGTGAGGAAAGCTTTCCCTGCGTTGTATACTTATTTTAATTTTTCTAAGGTTATAAATGCAAGAGTTTTTATTTTTATATTAACTTCATTTCATAATTTTTTCACTCCACTAATGTAACAGTTTTTTCCCCACTCATATGACAATTTTTTCAACTCCACTTCTAGGAAATTTAACAATTTTTTTCTTAATAAATGTGATACAAATTCACTTTACTCTTAAGAAACTCTACACGTCTTTAATATAAATTCACTTTACTCCTAAGAAACTCTACACGTCTTTAATAATATAGATAAATATATTCCAAATTCATCATAATTAACATACAATTATTACTGAATAACATTAGATTTCATTGTGCCACTTTTTATTTTGGTACTACTAATCCAACATATGGTAAACAAATGTGCTCCCAAAAGTAATAAAAAGCAAAAGTTTCTAATTGTTTCCTTTTGTTATTCTTTTTTTTGTCAGCATAAAAGATAATATCCCTCCTCTAACGCACTGGTTTTTGAATTAGATTTGTTTGCAGATTTTATCATTCCCATTATTAGATTTATTTTATAATTTTCAATTTCTATGAAACTTTCTATATGCCTATCATAATCCAATTGTGTGACAGATGTATGATCATAAGTAATAATCAAGAGAAATTTGAACATTCACAATTTTATTAACTAAAGCACTCCACATAATCACCATAACGATTGTGTGACAAAGGTATTATTATTATAAGAAATAGGCCAAACTTTTGTAAAAGAGAAAAAATAAATAAATTTTACTTATAATATTCTCACAGATATTAATAAGTTTTAAAGTCACTCAATAAAATAACTGAGATGCATTCAAATAAACAAATTCATTCACTCACATTTCATTTTAAAGTAGTATTCACAAAATTATATCTGGTAAAAAAGAAAAGAAAAAAAATTGAAAAGTAAATAAATCATAGAAATTATTCGAAATTAGAAAACCATTGATTTTTCATAGGCAAAACAAATGAAATAGTCTGTGTACTTTCTAATTGGTTTCAATTTAGTTCATGTACTTTTTAATTATCATTATAGTACTTGTACTAAATTTTATAGTTTCAATTTGATCCAACATGATAAATAAAATAATAAATTACTATTAACTTGGTTTTTAATGCAATTTTAATCAAATAACAATGTTAAAATATGTCCCCTATAATATTTTAATTGAAATTACATATTTTGCATTTAAAAATAAGTTAATGTAAATTTCAAAATGCTATATTCGATTCCTTATTTTAGACTTTGCACTATTTTAATTTAAAATGATTAATTTTGTCTTATTGTTTAGAACATAATAAAAATATATTTTTTTAAGCTTGAGAAAAAAGATATATCAATCTTAGTAAAAGGTAGTTTTTTTTAAAAAAAATATCATATTAATTTGAGTCCACATACATAAATCTCTCAATTCATTCGAATATATCAATAGATAATTGATTATTTATTATTATCAAAATTTTGAAATATGTATAGATTTTCTTAAATATGATAATGGCCGAAAAATATGATAAGTTTGTTTGAAAAATAAATTTTTACTAAGATTGATAGAGTTTTTTCTCAAATCAATTTTAATTTTTTGAAATAAAATTTGTTAATTTTTAAATGCAAAGTTTATATTTTTAAAATAATATCGAGAGAGACATTTTTTAACCTTATTATTTAATTAAAATTTTATTTAAAAATCAAGTTAATAATAATTTATTATTTTATTGTATCATATTGGATCAAATTAAAATTATAAAAATTAGTACAAAAATTATAATAATAATTAAAAAATAGATGAACTAAATTGAAAGTAAAGTATATGTACTGTTTCATTTATTTTGCCATTTTTCATATGTCAATACTGTGTAGCCACGCGTACAACTACCATTTTCCCTCCAGGACATTTATATGGAGAATCCCAACACACACACCCGCATTCTCTCTCTCAAACCCCCATTCGCATCCTTTCGTGAAACGTCTCCGCCACCTCTCTCTCCTTCATTTACCCTAAAACCCCATTAATAGATACGCGCAGTTCTTTCATATAAAGGTGCTTTCGTACTCTCTCTTTAGCAGCAGCCATTTCAATCCATTTTTCTTTGCAAAACAGAGTAGTACTTCTCTGTTTTCTCCATAGCAGTTGTTCTTATTTGATTTCGCTTTTTCTTTCATAATAACATAATTTCTTCTGTTTATGGGAAAAATTGGACCCGGGTTTGTTTCATTTCCAGTTATTTAGAGATTTAATCAATTATATTTTACTCAACTATATAGATATTTTAGAGAGAAAAGCAGAGATATATATAGGGTTGTTTGAAATGGCACTCAGTCTACTATGTGCTGAAGAAAATGATAGCATTTATTATGATGATGGTGATGATGTTGAGTTTGGAGTTGTTGAGGAGTTTGAGCCCACATGGGACCATGGAAATGTTGTTAAAAGACGGAGCTTTCAGGGTGCAGAAGAAGAATCAATGAATAGTTTTCCATTGCAGAGTGATGAATGCTTATCTTTGTTGCTTAAAAATGAATGTGACCATTTGCCTGGTTCTGATTACTTGAAAAGATTGAGAAATGGGGATTTGGATTTGGGAGCCAGACAGGAGGCTGTTGATTGGATTGGAAAGGTAGATACATTTATCAGTTTGAGTGAGGGATACATTCGTATATGTTAATATGACTCTTTCTTTCACTTCACAGATAAAAACTTGATTACATATGTTTCATTATCTGGATCTTTCAATCATTTTATGAGATGGGTATTTTAATTTTAAGTGGATTTAGATTCCGAAGGCAGTTTCAGTTTTTGGTGGGCTTTTTCTGGTAGATTTGGGTGTTTGGGACAATGGGGTTTGGCTTAAATCCTTAAATCTTTTGCCTTCTCTGATATGTTAATTGTATTTGTGGTTTATGTGTTCGTATTTCTTCTTTTTATACATCCATCTTAGCTGTCTAAAATTGGATTTTAGTTTTTCACTCTAATAACATCTTGGTAAAATGAATATTCATCTGAGTTTTTGAAAATTGCTCAATGCTAATATCCTGTTTGTTCTATTACAGGTTCATTCCCATTTCAATTTTGGACCACTGTGTGCATATTTGTCTGTAAACTACTTGGATAGATTCCTTTCTTCCTATGAGTTACCAGTAATCTACTAAACCCAATTCTTAATCTTTCCCATTTTTATCTATCTGCAATGGTGATTGTATGTACTCACGTTAAAAGTTCTCTTCATTACAGAATGGCAAAGCTTGGATGATGCAATTGTTGGCTGTAGCTTGTGTATCTCTAGCAGCCAAAATGGAGGAGACTGAAGTGCCTCTGTGCTTAGATTTACAGGTAGAAGGTCAGTTTTAAAAGAATAATGTCAACTCATTTTGTAATATTTGAATCTAATGATCTTGATGAATCTAATTCAACAGGTATGTGAATCCAGATTTGTATTCGAAGCAAGAACTATACAGAGAATGGAACTTCTTGTTTTGAGCACATTGAAGTGGAGAATGCAAGCAATTGCCCCATTCTCATTTATAGATTATTTCCTCACAAAGATAACTAGTGATGAAATTGCATCAAAATCGTCAATCTTTAAATCAACACAGCTTATATTAAACTTGTTAAAAGGTCATTTTCTCTCATTTTGTGTTTTTTTTGTGTTTCTTGAGTAAAAATTTGACAGATAGACTGATAATATTGGATTGATGGGGGTTAAATGCAGGGATTGACTTCTTGGAATTCAAGCCTTCCGAGATTGCAGCAGCAGTGGCTATTTTTGTTGCAGGAGAAATTCAAACAGTAGACATCGAGAAAGCATTATATGAACACACTCACCAATTACAAAAGGTATAGCTTGGTGGTCCATAAACAAAAATCAAGAGGGTAAAAAGACAAATGATAATTACCCTTTTTTCTCCTCATCGTGTTGAGCTTGATTACTTGGAAATATGAATTAATTATATAGTTACTTATATTTTCTTATATTTTACAGGAGAGAGTGATCGAGTGTATTGAATTGATGAAGAATTTATCATCTTTAAATACCAACAATCCCAAGGGTCCAAGTAGATTAGGTCCACCATTTGTACCTCAAAGCCCAATTGGTGTGCTAGATGCTGCATGTTTAAACTATACAACTGATGATTCAACTGTTGGATCATGTGCAAATTCTTCTCATTACGGTGTAGAAACTAAAAGGAGGAAGCTGAACAGACAATTTGAGTTGGAACTTTAGAAAATATTGATTGATATTTTTGAAAAATGTTGACTGATTTACCTTTCTTTAGAGGGAATATAGTTGAGGTGTTTTCAAGAAGTTGGGTCATTAGATGGAGATTATCGAGGTGAACTCAAAAGTTGTAAAGAAACCACCATCAGCTGTTAAATATTTAGACCTTACAACAGCTACAATATGCGCAGAGTCTAGCACATATGGAAGCAAGGAAGCCAAAAACGGGGGAAAAATAAATTTACATCTGTTTTGGATATTTAAAATATACTAGTATAGTTCATAATAAATGTCGCTTGTCTTTTTTATATGTAGGTTTAGGTGAAAATTCTTATGTGTTAAATATTTTATTTTAGTTAAAATTTTTATTTATATTAATTCTTATTTAAAATTATTTTATTATTATTATTTTTTAAAATTAAATAAAATATTTAACATATAAAAAAGTACACCTAAACTTATCTATAAAAAAATTAAATGACAATTATTATGAATATGATGGAGTATTTGTTTTAGGATTAGTTTTCAATCACCTTGTATTTTAGGGAAAAGAAAATAAAACAAAAATAATAAAATAATAATAAGGCATATTGAAGGGCTCTGATCCTGTTTTGTCCCACCTCATACATGCTTTTTTGAAAATATTTAAAAGTTGCGGAATTGAAACAATATAATATATTACAAGTGTTTTTGAATTTTTATAAATCAATAAAATATTACAAAATTTTACTAGTGTGAATGACTAACTTCTAATAACTCTGTTGAAAATAACAGCTGCACTCTAGAATATGATTTCTAGTTTCTCTCAAGTTATGAAACTTGCTTCTCTCTATGTAAGTTTAGTATAACTGCGATATGATTTGAGATAATATGTATACTAGTGTTTTTGTGTATCTCAGTGATATCTTGTTGGGTCTCTGTTTTTTTTATCTTAGCTGCTTCATGTCTATATTTATAGATATATCTCCCTTGTTCTCCAAGCTTCTTTAGTGAATTGCCTCCAAAAATATCTTTGATATTCTTTGGTAATTACAGCTTTGCCACATAACTTCTTTTTGTATAAATTTTCTTGCACACCAACCTGTTATATAACATCTCTGGTGTATCAACATACCAACTCTCTTATTTTCCTCTTGGAGTTCCCATGATAAGTGATCTCTGCAGTGAATAACTTATCTCTGAGTTTCTTGCTTTTGATTGGACGAGCTTCCCAATTTTTCTCCTTCAAGTTTCTATAAGTTATCTCTGCACTTTTCATACCAGCAACTATATACGAATACTAGTATATAAATATGACTTATCTTCTTATTAGTGTTCACACCTCTAGTGTATAACTTATTTCTTTGAAACTTCTTTAGTAGCCAATCTTTCCTTATTGGACCACAATTTATATTTTAATTTCACCGCCTTTAGACCCGAGTTAATGGATTTGTGAACTCAGTTATGTGTCATCCCATATGTCATCTTTATTCTCTAATCATTTTATCCCCTGATGGGCTGTTTTGTTTATTAGTTGATATTTATCCCCTGATGTCCAATTTCGTTCATCAGTGGATATTTATCCCCTGACGCACAATTACTTTGGTGCATCACAATTTGTCTACTGATGTCAGAGCACTTTGGCGCTAGTGTAAATTAGCCGACGACTTTGGCGCTAGTGTAAAATTACTTGACGACTTTGGTGATGAGTTATTTTGAGTTTGGCGATGTTGTTGATTTGCCAGACAATTTTGGCGATAGTCTTTTTGAGTTTGACATTGTTGTTGATTTGCTTGACGACTTTGGTGATAGGAAAATGATTTTGGTGGCAGTCAAAATGACTTTGGCGTTGAGTTTGGCGTTAGCCAAATAAGTTTGACGACGGTCAAATCTTCTCAAGGCTACTTCAATGTATTGGTGTATCTTTGCCTTAGTCTCTGGTAGCTCTGATGAACAAACAATTGGTTTTTGATGAACAACCACTTAGTTTCTGAAAGACTTAGTCTTCGATGAACAAAAACTTAGTCTCCGATAAACAAACACTTAGTCTGCGATAGGTTAATTTTTCTTGACCAACTTTGATTTTTGTTGAACTCTACAAATGCATTCCTTGTAGTCTCTGATACTTACCTGCAGTCTCTGATAGTTGTTTCTCATAGTGTACTACTGCAAATATATGTACAATTACAAATTAAACAATTTTAAGTGTTTATACATCATCATAAAATGTTATAATTGCTAATAACTGATACTTGACTAAGAAACAAGGGGTATAACTGGGAAAATATTCCTTGAAGTATGGTGGTCTAATAACAACTCTCAAACAATAAATGTATGAAGATCAGGAGCTGAACAAGAAGCAACACTAGCCAACAATAGTGTGACATGCGTATCTCTGAAAGGACAATGACGGGACATACTGTGGCTACGTTGAAAAAGCAACATGTCTGGCACGTGGATTCTACAACTGTTCTCCTACATATACAGAAAGAGTTGTTACACAAAACAACCAAGGAAGTTGAGAGAGATACACACCAGAATTAGAAAAACTAAGATATCTCTTTAAACATTCACACACCAAAGAGAAGTTTTGTAATAGTTTTTGAAAGAAATATTCAAAGAGAAATATATAGCTAGTGTGTGAGAAAAGAAGCTGTAAACCTTTACAGAATTGTACCTGTTTAATCACTTTGTGATCATAACAAATTTTCAGAAAAATTCAAGTTATAATACAACTATTTTAACTTGAATCTGTGTGTTTTTATATCAAATATCCTTTCTGTTTTTTTGGTCATTGTAGCTATTTCAGCGTGTGCTTTCAAGCTTTAATAATTCAAAAAAATTGTGGTGTTTGTATTCAACCCCCCTTCTACAAACACTTTAGCTTATTTTGTTCTAATAGATACTTAAAAACTTCTTAAGCCTCCTATACGATATTATTCCCCTAGAGGCCACCCTATATGGGTATGTCTCTTTAAGGTTTGGCTTTATGAAGTCCTTCATTGTCATCCTTCATTACTCCTTACCTTGGACGTTCAGTTTCTAACATATAGAACAAATTTGACCAATGCATGAGGATTGCACCTAAGGGGGTCATCACCCCTAGAGGCCGCCCCCTATGGGTGTGCTTCCTTGGGGTTTGGCTTTTGTTTTGCATCCCATGTCACTCCTTGTCCCTCATCCTGGGTTTTCAACCCTTAGGCTAATTTTGGTTGTAGCATGAGAGTTGTACCCAAGGGGATCAACATGTAAATCATTCCTATGTTTTTATTTCTCAGCTCAATATGTAAACCCCTAAATCTACTCTTGACACAACTGTGTCAAATCCATATGTTTTTCAGGTTCACATATAACATGTTCCTTGCTCGATCCTAACTAGAAAAAAGTGTTTTGTTGTTTAAAGAAAGAACAATCAACCTTACAAAGTTGTTTATGGTTAACAACGAACCTTATAGCTGGATGATCCTTAACGATCTGATTGCTACCTCTGAGATCCTGTTAGAATAATATAAGCTCAAGTGTTTGTAGAAGGGGGGGGGGGGGGGGGGATACAAATACTACAATCTTTTTGCTCTTTTTAAACTTTAGTCGACACTGATTGGAAACAACTACAATGAACAGAAAAACTATAACATATGAACACACAGATTCAAATTAAAATAGTTGTATTAAAACTTGATATTTTTCTGGAAATTTGAATAATCACAAATGTGATTAAACAACTACAAGATCTGTAATAAAATTACAGCTTCTAAGTCACACACACTAGCTTCTCTTTTCTTTGAATATATCTCTCAAGATCTATTTCAAAGTTTCTCTTTAGTGATTTGTATGTTGCAATGTTTGTTTGATCTGATGTACTCGATTGATCTCGTTCTTGTTCACTCTTTCTGTAATGAAAACTCCTTTGCATATATAGAGATCAGTGGTTGAACCCACGTGCTGAAGACGTGCTACTTTTCTCAACTCAGCCGCATATATGTCACATCGTTGTCCTTTGTGACAGACTATTGCTGCTTTTTGTTGCTTCTTTTTCTTTCCTTGATCTGCGTGCATTTAATGTTCGAGAGTTCTCATTGGACCAAAACAAACTTCAAGAAATATTTTTCCAGTTAATATCTCTTGCTTCTATAACAAGCTTCGTTGATTTGAGTGCAAGTCCTGATGACGGGTGCATGCTGTCATAACCATCCACTGACGACAAGCCCTGATGAACTTGATCAGTGTTTCTGGATCCTCTGATGACAAGTCTTGTTAAAGACTGGATCAGGGCTTCAACCTTCACTTAAGTTTTACTCAGCGCTTCTTTGATCCACTGATGTTATAACTTACGACATACACTGATGGCTTCCACTAATGCAGTGTTGAGCATTCCCCCTAACGGGTTACCCTGATGGGTTAGCCTGACACTGTCATACCCTGAAGTTTTACCCTGACAGGTGACATGACTTGTCCATGTCCTGACGCGTTCCCCCTGATGAGTTTGGCGTGCCACAGCCATACCCTGACGCGTTCCCTTGACGGGTTGGTCTGCCTCAGTCATCCCCTGACAGGTTCCCTGATGATTTTTAATCATTGAAGCTTTGTTTGGAATATCTGATGTGCAGAATACTTTGACTATTTTCGAGTAACAATAGAGATTCCTCTTCACTTGTCAAGTCCTTTAGATGTTCCAATTTACGACTTGTCTTGTGAATTGTTAATCATCCCCTAATGAGTAAGTTTATCATTAGTAGATGCAAAACTTGTGCTGATATTAAAGTTTATAAAATACCTTAAGTATTTATAGATGCACAATTTATTCTCTAAACATCATCATCATCATTTAACTCTAATAGATCCTAGATCTAATCATGCAACCTATTCTAATACATTATATATAACAAGAACTTGGAAAAGGAATGATTCAATGATGAGAGAATCTTCAGATGTGGAGGCTCTTGAGATGTTTCTTCTTTGATCTCCTCCTTCTTTGTATGAACTCTCTATTCTTTCTAAGGAGTGTTCTCTATCTCTTTCTCTTAGTTGAAGCTTTTGAATGAGTTTAAATACGTTCCTTTTCAAAAAGTGTCTATTAGAGTCAAAAACTACTTTTCATTGTCTCTAATCCAACGGTCTAGAGTGTCTCTATTAAATCTAATGTCTAAGATTAAATTCAATTTAGCTGTTGTAATTTAAATTTATATGGTTTGAAAATCACCTTTTGTTTCCCTCTAAAAGTTACCGTTTGAATTTTTAAAAGTAGAGAGAGAACCTTCTTTTTGTTCTATTTACTTGTGACTCCTTTTACTGTCTCTTCTGATGTGACATCTTGTCCTTTCTCGGTTTTTCTTTCAGAGTAATGATTTCCTTCCTTTTGTAGTTTTCTTAAACCTTCCTTTAAAGATTTTTCTGAGAAAAATAACTAGGAATAAAGTCTTTTACAAAAAATTATCGTTGGGTCAACTATGACTCTATGTTCTTTGTCTCTGTCTAGAACTTAACTTTGATAAACAGTTCATGACTCTGTTTATGAGTTACTCGATATTAACTCTTACTTTTCTTACACGCTTATTTAACATGTTGGAACACAAATACAATATGTTTTGTTAATCATTAAAATTTAGAAGAGATTAAAGTGCAACAAAAACGATTCTTACGTCAGTTTAAAATTGGAATACATAAAGTACAAATAAAATCAGAACATGTTAAGCTTTCAACAATTATATTTTAAAATGTTTATTTTTATTAAATTAATAATGAAATTATAGGATTCACAAATATAAGATATATTAATATATTTACATATAGTAAAATAATTAGAATTGAAAAGATATCAAAATAATATGTTTTATCTTATATAAATTAATATATATATATATATATATATATATAATTTTTGCATATAAAATACATAAATAAAAATATAAACTATAAAATTTTCAATATTACTTAAAAGAAAAATAAAAATGTATATGTGACTAGTTATATTATATTAAAAAAAAATGTATATGTGACTTGGCATGAGTCAAAGATAATAATATGGTTGCTTCTTTTGAAAAGTGAAGAAGTAGAAGTTATGTGTTTGTTAGCCATAATTATGGATGTATGAGTAATAGACATTAACCTCTTTTATGAACGATAGGAGTATTAATAACAAAAAAATAAAAAGTTAGAAAGTTTAAAAGTTGTCATAATCCAAGTGAAAAACAAATTTTAAGAATTTTATGTTGAACAAAATTCGACCATGATGTTAAGGAATCATTGTAAGATCCCTAATTTTTGGAACAGAACAAAACATTGAATAAATACACTTCGTTTGAATTGAGTGGTGGCTCCAAAACACACAAATCCAAAATTCTGTTATAAATCCTTTTTGAACAAGAAAATACGACTGAGAAAATGCCCAATACAGATATAGGAAATAATAAACGCGCAACATAACAATATTAATGTACATGAAATAATAACAAAATAATTGAAAAACGATATGAGTGTCAAATCTACACAACATACACCATCCTAAATTAATAAGACTAAAAACTAAAAAGGTATGTATTTCATACTGAACATCGTATGGAATAGAACATAACAGAAATATATACATCATAAATCATATAACATATACAAGGTCGCGACTCCAAGTGTGAGAAACCAAAAATTTGAAATGAAGCTTAAGCATTATTGTCCAATGAATATAAAAACATTATTGTCCAATGATATTAAGCTTAAGCTTATAAACTTCTCAACATTAAATGAATGCATTGCCAAGTTTATATTAACACTGATATCATTAGTAACACTAAGAGATATGCTATTGAATGATTAACAAATAAAATAATGATACAACACAAAAAGAAAAGAAAAAGGAAGTTTTCAAGAAGTTTTAGAAATAAATTCTTAGCATTTTGGGAAATGACTTTTAATATATATAGAATGAGATAATCAACCCTAACAACCATCATCTCTCCAAACTCATCACAAAACTGAAAACTTTATTAAAAATTAGATCTAGGATTGAAGACTCACAAGACTGGATGTGCAAGTTTAGAAATATCATCACTAGAGCATCTACAATCTTGAGGTAACCAACTTATTTTGTACTAAGTAATATTCAATATTTCTGCATAATGAAATTTTGCACATTTTTAGAATAACAACACATCAAACCTTATGTCTTTTGGACTTGTAATTGACTTGTTAGTTTTCCAAGTTAGTAAACACCTATGAAATATTACATGTAGTCCTTTTTACAATACTATTAGCATATGAATACACACGATTTGACCATTCTGAACCCAATTTTGACTTACGAGGTCTTTCCTTGTTTTGAAACCAAAAATCTGAATACGTTGAAATTGTAGGTATGGTATGTGGAAATGGGTGAACCTGAAGGAATGTATTAAGTGTATATGGAGTCTTATGGGTAATAGTATGGATGTATAGTTCGTACGGGGTGTGTACTTGGGTTGTGTTACTTGTTTCTACGATATGTGTATTGTTGTGTGATACGATTTCGTAAATGAACCTCTAAATCATTTTCTTCATAAGTGGATAACCATTTTCTCCCTCGATGGATAAATAACCATCAGAAGTAAATTGTCCATTAGAGGATAAATGACCCTCGGTGAATAAATGGTCATCAGAGGATAAATGACCATCGGGAGATAAACGTTCCTCGATGGATAAATTGTTCATTAGCAAATAAGCTCATCGGTGGATAAATTGTTCATTAAAGGATACAAATTAATGATTTAATTCTAGATTAATGTCAAATGATTTACAAATCATTAAGTTAAGATTAATTAACAAATAATTAATTTAAGGCCTCCAATAAATCAATAAATTATAGGACACGACACATGTGCATTCTTTGTATTGTAATTTAGTCGTGATTGCTCATGTTTATGAATGTGTATGCTTTTCAGAACTGTGTTCGCACAAAGTCGAGTCAAGCTAAGTTTTTTTCAGAACTGTATTCTTTATACCCATTATCTTTTATTTCGATATGCGTAAATATTATGAATGAGATGCTTTAATTGACTTCACGAATGTGCATGCTATACTTTAGTTTCCGCTAACATGTTATGAATGATCATGTACAAGTATATTTGAGCTTTGATTATTTGGTTATTCTTTAATGTTATATCTGTACAAAAAAAAGAAGACAATGTGATATCCCTAGCTTACTGAGTCATGCCATATGTTTGGCTAGAGGAAGGGAAATGTGTTGATTCGTTCTGTCACATGACCTACAAGTTTTACAGTGACTACGTACGCTCATATCCTGAGGGATCATACTGCCAACTGTATACAATATGGTTAGTAGATCCAACAAATTTAGCCCCCGATCGATATTAATTAGAAAAAGATATTACACAGGTGGAGACCTGTCTTTCTTCAAAGAGGATTACACGTTGTTTATCATTAGTGATCCTCCGAATTTCCACAAAGATTCTGAGGCGCCGGTATTGTTTCACCGAGTCTCACAAAAAAAATTGTACCTCTATTAGCATTTTAGAATTTTCCTTTTGTGTTTATTTATCTGCTAAGCATAAATCGCTTATTCTTGTTGAGTTAATGTTTTACAGGGTATTATGCAAAAACTGAATCCTCTGATAATGGAAAAACAAAGATGATTGGGTATTGAGTTGTACATGGATCCTGTGGATAGCCACCAGGGAAGAAAGACATTTAAAATTTCTGTAACATTTTTGGACCGTAATCAAAAGACATTTTAGCTTATGTTGACAGTATAATATTCTGAAACTGTAATAATTTACCGCTAATATTTTATCTTCATTTATATATGGATGTGATGTCATCTGTTTCTCCTCTCTACCAACGATACCTTCATTCACTATGAGATTTTGGGGCCTTCACAAGTATATGGGTCGGAGGGGGAATGACAAGTGTCATTCACATCCGCAGAACATAATACAAATAACTAGATACGACTCATACGCTTCATGAATTAAAATCATAATTATAAAGCATATCATATTCATATCATGCGTAAACAAAACAAAAGGAGACGTGGTGACCAATTACATCGCCAGAAGTTGTCATGCCAACTATATCTCACCAACATGCATGTAGTATCCTAAGGGGGTTAACTCAGTATACTCTATTCGCCAATCTATAAATCTAAGTTTTCAAACACATGAATCTCATAATCATAATTATCACAAAATCAACATTAATAATATAATGCATGTATCTCAAACTTCTCATTATGAACAGTGTTCAATTTCATCCTTAATAAACTATTAAATAAACTATAATGTTCAATCCTACAGAAATCACTATATCCTAAAGTCAATAAAAATTAAGAATCCTCTCAACATAATTCGATTATAATAAATATCAAATATCGAATTCATCGTAAGAGGCAAGACACGTTAAAATAAAAGAATAGAATAATGCGAAAGAAACACGAAAACTATACGATTACAAATTAGAAGAATAACGTTGAAAAAACACGAAAACTGTAACCTTAAATAACGTTCCAGAGTAGTCAGTGCTTCAAAATTCCAAGCTACTAAACTCGTTTAATTGATCTGAACACATAGTTAACAAGTCATTTATTATTTAATCTCGATATTAATATTAAAATGTGTTACCATCTTAAGTTTATATTTTAATTAAAACTATTTATCAAATCATCATATACTCAATTAGTTAATGTATTCTTAATATTTATATATGTTACGCGCATTCTTTAACCTACAACTATTAATTGAATACCTCTGTATTATACGTAGAAAGGTTACTTGTATTCATGATATCACAAGAAAATATCTCCAAGCTATTTACATAAATAGTATATATCAATTTTCATAATTCACCTTAACAATTTAGATAACAAAGTGTTCATAATTTATTTTATCTTATTTTAATTCCGCAACATCATACGCATGGCATGCACGATTTGGTCCCAAACTCATAATAATTCAATTAGATATACAATTACTAAATATATTAATATTATAAATGAACTTACTTGTAGATGAAAATTCTTGATAGTTTGTTCAAGCTTGCTCTTTGTTTAGATACATTGGACACCACCATAGGTCGTAGTCTTTTGTTCTCTCGTGCGACTGACGCTCCTGCTAACTAAATGTGACGTTTATATGTTCTTATTCTTTTTTTTTTTTTTTTTTTTTGGAACTTAAAATATTATATAAAAGATCATCCAAAATATGGCCACACGGGGGGTGGCCTTCCCCAAAAACTTAGCTAGAGTTCAACATTAAAACATCATCAGGGATAGTGCTAATAGGGTAATCAAAGATAACAAAAACATCTTCTTGCCCTGATGCATTCTTAGCTAGGCGATCTACTTGGTGCAGCATATCACGAGGTGCCTTAAGGAGTTGATGAGGAGTCTGCCACAGAAGGGAGTTGCATCTAGAAAGCAAAACAGAGAAAGAAGCAACATCGTTAGTAGAAAACGGGGCTTGAAGCATGTCAAAACCCATTCTGGTTTCCTGATTTAGACCATCCGAAATGGCCCATAGCTCTGCCTGCTAGGGGTAATTCCCCTAAGCTTTCTGGAGATGGCCACTCATGTGCATTTATTTTGAGAGAAGATGGTGGATGCTGCACCACCAACACCCCCCCCCCCCCCCCCCCACCCCCCCTCCCTCTTTATTGTTTGGGATGTTGACATTGCTGTCTTGAATAGAGATTTGGAAAAGTAACGTGCCACCAAAACCAGGCTTGATTAAAGGAAGTACGAAGGAGGTGTGAGAGAGAGGAATGTTGTGACTTTGAAAAAGGAATGTATTTCTCGACTTCCATAGATTCCAAAGGGAGTAACCAAAGAAAATACTCCATGGGATGGTGGTGATTTTGAGAGTGGGAGGGGAAGTTAGATTTCTTAATAGCCAGCTGAGGATTGGTTGAGTAAACCCCAAGGAATTGATGCTATGTTGCATGGCTCAACTCCAAAATCTCTTGGCATAAAAGCAGTGCCTGAAAATATGATCTGGGGTCTCTGTGTGACACTGACATTTAGGGGAAGATTTGGAGGGAAGCCAAAAAAGATTTTCTTTGCAAGGGAATTTGAGATTAAAGAGCTTCCAGAAGAAGGTCTGGATATAGGGAGGGAAAGGGCTATGGCATATCCAGTTCCAGTACTTCTTTGGGGAGGGGTGGAGGTGATGGTGTTTAAGATTTTATAGGCTTATTTTGCAGTACAGTTTGTTGTTGAGGCCAAAGCTTCCCATTTCCAAACATCATTGTGAATAAAGTCTTTAACTTTGCAGTGCTGGTAATGAAAGGGAATAGGGTTAATAAAAATCGATCTGAGGGAATTGCCCATACACAAATTATCATTCCAAAACGATAGGCGAGATTTTTTGTGAATTTCCCAATAGATGAATTTTTTAATAATGTCTTTCTGTTTAAGAATGAGTTTCCAAGTGGAGGAGTTGGAGCTCTGGAGGGTAGTGTTATGGAAAGAGGTATGTGGGTGATATTTACCTTTTAGAAAGGTAAAAAGTAAATTTGTGTTGTTTTGAGATAAGTTTCCAGGCAAGAGCAGAGAAGAAAGATTTATTTGACAAAGATATGTCTTTTATTCCCAGACCCCCAAAGCCTTTAAGGGAGGGTGATCGTGGACCATGCAATGGAGTGATATTTTTTCTCCCCCGTAGTTGCCCAAAAAAATGTTTCGGGTGAGCTTATTCATCTCAGAGGCAAAGACTGCAGCGTGTAGATGGGGATAGAAGAGAGGACTGATTTGGCCAAAGTTACTCTTCCTGCCATTGGCAGAAGTTTAGATTTCCAGGTTGCTAGAGCTGAGCTCAAGTTTTGGATAACATGAGAGAAATGAGAATTGTCTATGTGAGAATGAATGAAAGGAAGGCCGAGGTAATTATCTACTTTTGAAGTGAGATTAAAGCTGAGATTGGCATGAAGTGGATGTTTCAGACGACGAGGGGCATTGGGAGTGATGTAGAGACTTGATTTGGCTATGCTAACTTTAAGGCCAGAAGCAAGACAGAAGTAAGGGAGGATGGAGTTTAAAGTCATGGCTGATTTGAGAGAGCCTTTACAAAAAAGAAGAATGCAGTCCGCGAAGAATAAGTGAGATATGGAACAACTATGGCGATTGACTCGAAAAGGTTGAAGGGAATGATTAAGCTCACCAGTATGCAGAGTTAAAGAAAGCTCATTTAAGCACAGGATAAAAAGGAGAGGAGATAACATCGCCCTGACGTAAACCACATTCCGGAGTGAAAGGGTGTGAGAGGATATGAAATTAGAATGTTATGCAGTTAGTATTTTCTGTGGGGAGCACATAGTAGGATACCCTTATTTTTTTGTTGTCTTATTCTAGTCTTCTCTTATTACAAAGGGTCACTAAGAATATTGTTCCATTTTATTTTAAAAGTGACTTGAGAAACCGCAAACACGATAAGCTTAATTATCTGAAGAGGGAAGTTGTGTTTTTGGAGCACCATTTTCAGGAAAGGCCATGATATTTTATCAAAGGCCTTTTCGAGATCAAGCTTAGCCATGATAAAGGCTCCTTTATTTTTCTTCTTTTGCGTAAAGGGGTGGAGGGTTTTATTTCCAATAATATAATTATCACCAGCCTTTCGGCCTTTGATGAATCCTGCTTGGTTGGGAGTAATGACTGAATTAAGTTTTGAATTTCTTATGCAATCCATTCGCCATCAGCATTTTGGATAGTTGTGATGATGTTACGACGACGTTGAGATTTAACAGTTTTCATGAAAAAGGTAGTATTCTTATCCCCCTCTAAGCTCCAATTTATTTTAGTCCTGATTGCCCAATATTCTTTTTCCTCTACAAGGATATATTTGTATTGGTTAAGGTATTGTTGTTCTAAATGTAACAAGAGGGGAATGGGGCACAAACACAACTGAATTTGAATCCTTGCCAGATTATTTAGAATGCAAGATTTTCTGAAAGGAATGTTATCCAAGAGACAAATGTTAAAATGAGTATTGTAATGCCAGATGCAGATGACAAATGTTGTGGAAAGGATGCTTAATATGGTGGAATTTTGGGTGTAAGGTCAAAGAGCTTTCAAACAAAAAAGACTTGGTGGGTCTCGGGTGAATGAAGATGGGCAGGGTTGCGAGGAGAAGAGGGTGATGGTCGGAGTGATATTTTGGTAAATGAGTGACATGTGAGTGGGGGAATATATCCAACTACTAGTCTGAGACAAAAACTTTGTCTATTCTTTCCATAACAAAATCGGGTCAAAATATCTTTTATTGGACCAAGTGAATAAAAGAGACCACAATAGTCCAAAGCCGAGTTGAGAAGTTGGGCTGATTTAAAAGAGACCACTTATTATCTTGGTTTTGAACTTCATTAAAATATACCGCTAGAATCCAAGGAAAATTTACAAAATAAACATGCATGAGCTCATGCCATACAACATTTCGTTGGCTACGTAAAGGGCTAGCATATATTGCAGACAAATAGAAAGTGTAAAGAGAAGGAATAACCTGCGCCTGGACATAGATGACTTGATGGGTTTCTTGAAAAACCTGAATATTGAACACATCCGAATCCCAAAACATCCAAATTCCACCTTTAAAACCATTCCCTTCTACCATTTTGAGTCCCTCCAGAGGAATGTTGCGACGAGCAGATTGAGCATCATGTCCATAGAGCTTAGTTTCCAGTAAGATAAAAAACAATTGGATGATGCTTACGAAGTAGTGATCTAGCTGTTATAATGTCACTTGTGCAAAAAGTGGTCTTGCGAAATCACTAGTATAAAATTTGAGTCATCCCAATGTAACATTTTTGCCTACCATAGCTCATAGTGTTCCAAATTAGCATATTAAACATTTTATTAAATACTTGGAGGGTGGTGAGTGAAAGATCAGTTGGATGAATTGGAATGTTGGGATTTGGAATCTCCAACCATCTCGGTAGGACTTGTGGTAGGACATGTGTATCAAGAAAAATTAAGGAAAAAAGCTAATAGCCAAATTCTAAAAAATGATGCAATTGATAGTACATGTTTGCATCATTAATAAATTTTCAACAATTACATGTGTAAACTAGACATGAATATTTAGACCGATCATGTTAGATTGGACCGATCTCTTAAGAACCACATAGTTGACTAGGTTGGCCATGAACCGGTCCCTGCGTTGATCAAGTCAGGTTAGGCCGGTACTAGAGACAAAAAATATGGATCAATTTGGATTGTCGGTCTCGATCGATCTTAGACCAGGCTGATTCCGGACTGAATCGTTTTTCCTTTATTCATTTATTTATTTGTGATACTATATTATGTGTTTGTCAAATATTACATTTGTAATGACTAAATCAATAAAAAGAGACGGAAAAAAACTTAAAATGTATGTATAATTCTTTTATTCATTTATAATTGTGAACATCACAATAAAAATAATATTTTACAAATTAAAATTGTCAATTACATATAATACAAATGTTAATATTTACAAATTAATATAAAAATATAGAATCATAAATGATGAAAATTTTTAACAAATACATGCAAAACAAAAAGATTCAATTACATACAATTACATGTGATGACTGGTAATGCATGTTGTTAAACGGTGAAAACTATGTCGAATTACAAGTGGTCTGAGTTGGTTCTACAAATTGGATCAGGCCAATCTTATACGTCGGATCAGGCCGGTCATGGTCTCAGCTTTTAAGCGGGTCAGTTCTCGAATAGGTCCTCGCTCAAATTCTCAAATTACTAAAACCTAATTCAAATTGTTAGTTCTGGAGAGGTTCCCATCTTTTTTAGATCGGTCTCAGGCTAGTTCCTATTTGATTTATTCGAATCGGTCTTTATGTAACTCCGAGATATTGACTAATTAAGTAAGAAAAATAAATTTTGATCAACCCATAAGCATGATTAGTACAATTATTTAATAATGTTCCCCCACCTTCATTTGACTTCAATATTGTGTATTACTGCTGCACGCAAGAAGAAGATGATTGTCAGGTTTTAAAAGCTTTTAACCTTAATTTCTACGTAAGGCCAAAGCATCATATTTTGTATCATTAATAAATAAAAATTTGATAGCATATTCCTTATTGGTGGTGCAAGTAGTTGGTTCTAACATCCCGTTGCAATAAACGAAAAAGAAAAATATTCAACTTGGCCTATTCTAAGTAATAACGCATTATTGCTTACTACATTTAAACTTTTTAAGTCTAATAATGATATATTAATTTAACAAACTTAACATAATATATAAAATTTTAAATGCAATTGTATTTGTGATCAAAGATCTTGATCCTAAACTATAGGATGATAATAATTATTTTCACTAAATTAATATTAATTTAAAGTTTAATAGATCTATTATGCTCCTCTACATTTAGCATTGAGTTGACCTCATATAATTACTGTACTAGCTAATTGATTGAGTGTATATTTAACTTTAATTGTTCCGAGAAGTTCGTTAGTTTTATTAAACAATCAGTTCCTTGTGAAACATGATGAATTGGAGTTTGCAGATCTTTGAATACTAAGTTTAGATTACATTGTAGTGAGACTATGGAACATTTACCCCAGCTTTAGCCTTTGAAAGATCATGATAATTGTTGCCTTAATTTTCACTGATTGTTAATTAGTGCATTTTAAATATAATAATACTATCATCTTTTTTAAAATTAGAGATACATTTTGATTTTAATTAAATAATAGTGTATTAAATTTTAAGTTTTTTTTTAGTTGATTATAATTGATAAAATTATTATAAACTTGAGGTTTATAATAAAATTTTTTAATAACTATAATTTTAACAAAAAAAATAATATAATTTGTATCCAAAAATTTTATAGATTTCATTAATTTTAAAATTTAATGTATAGTTGTTTGACACACAAAAAAATAAAAATAAATCAAAGTATATCTTTAATTTTGAAACAATTAAAATAATAATAATAATAATATGGTATGCGGAGACTGTCACATGTTTTAGTTAAGAATATCATTTTTCTTTTGCCAGAGGTTTCATAATATCATCTTATTCTTCTAAATTTGGACAAGCAGTTGGTTTTGATTAAAGTACTTTGCAGGACCACTACCACCAATTAAAATGGAAATCTCACAAACCTTAATTTGCATAAAAAGATTGAAGAGAATATGATCAAGCAATGAAACAACTTTCATTAGCTTATTAGGCATCAACCACAACTAGTTTGAACAAACAAAGAAAAAAAACATTTGGGAATAATATTTATTCAAAAAAAAGAGAACATCATTTGCATAATTTTTCATTAAAATGTCATATTTTTTAAAATTTGTCATTACAATTTTTTTATATAATTTTTAATTGGACATTGATAACAAATTTTCACATATAATTCTTAATTAAATATGCAAAATTAAAAGTCGCTAAAAGTTCAAATGTTGCTATGTTTGTGGAATGGAGACAGTAGACTTTATGACATTAGGACACCAATTTGAAAAGGGATCATTACCAGTTGGTCTACTGTAAATTCTAAAATTTTCTAAAAATTTATTCCCTACATATGTATTTTTATAAATATAGTAACTTAAAAATAGTAATTTATAAATAATAACTTATAAAATACATTTAAAACATACTAAAAAATAGGATTTATGACGCGTGGATACCAAAAATTAACATTATGGACAAATTAGTTCACTAGTTTTTTATATTACAAATAGGTACCACTGTTTAAATTTATATTATATTAACATCAATTTTACCCCATCTCGATTTACTTATTGTTTCTATTTACCTACTGTATCTATTTATCTATTTTCACTATTTACAACTGTTCATATTTTATCTATTGTTACCATATTTACCTACCAACTCCAATTCATTTACATACTATTTACTTAGTATCTCCATTTACCTACCGTCAATATATGTATCTACTATATCCATTTACATACTATGAATGATGTATGTCTTGCTATATCTATTGTCTCCATATAGTTATTATCTCATTTATCTACTATCTCCATATATATCTATATATATCTATTGTCTGTATTCATATGCATATTGTCTCAACATATTTAATATCTTCATAATTACAGTTTCAATGTCATAAATTCATATAATTTTTTTTTTGTTTTTGTTATAATGTCATACTTTGTTTTATTCTTTTTTTATTCTGCACTTCACATGCAAAACAAAATATCTATTGTTTATTTACGAACTACAAACAATAGTTATCCATTTACAGATAATATGTTTTTTTATTTTGAAACAGTAGTTATTTCATTTTAAACTTGTAAATAATAGTTAATTCATTACAGACAGTTGGTAATTCATTTCAAACTATAAACAGTAGCTAATTCATTATGGAGAATATATATTTTTTTTTCATACTTATAAATAGTAGGTATGTCATTGAAGAAGCGGAGAGGAAGAAGAAGAAGACAACGATGGTTGGGTAGCAACGTAATAGATTTGAAAACGAGAAGAAGAAGAAGAAGAATCAAAGATAGCAGTGGAAGAGGCGAAGGCGATGGGGGAGGTTGATGTTAGTGCAGAAAATTATAGATAACGAAGCGGAAGCATAAAAATAGCAATTTAAAATTTTTCTGCAATCCCAGGAATCATCTTATACAATATTATTAATTGAGGAAGGATTAAAATCATACCGTTGAAAATTCGACGACGTTGATGTAGAATCTTTACGCACGAATTAACACGACAATCTTTATCCTTCACGCTCCAATCGATCACCTTAATCCATCTTGCAATTTATTCCACGTTCTTGATTGTTCCACTGGATCTAACGTTTACTACTCAAGTGTGTAATACTCTAAAGGTGATCCACCAGAGAATTTTGATTATGAAGATTAATGGATTTTTCTCACAATATTTTGGTGACAAATATTATGGAGGCTACCAATTATTATTTCAAACTAGGGCTTAATTTATTATAAGTCTCCTTATATAGACAACCCCTAAACTAATTCCTAAACCATTTAGGAATTGGTTATTTATTAAATAATAATAAAACTCCATTATCTAATTCCTAAACCATTTAAAAATTGGATTCTTTATTATTAAATAATAACACCACTTTCTAATCTAATTCCTAGACTACTTAGGAATTGGATTATTTATTAAATAATAATAATATAAGAATAATTCTTATTTATTTATAATTAGTATTTCTAAAATACTAAATTATAAATATTAAGCCATTTAATTTATTCCACCATGGTATAAATTAAATTACTTAATTATTATTATTTCCCAATATCTTCATAATTTATTATTTCCCTTTTATGGTGTGACCCTTTAGGTTCAATATTAAGCTGATTGTATAAATAAATTAAATTAAAACTATTCTAATTTTATTTATACGAATTAAACACTTTAATTCATTAAATATAATTAATTATATTAATTATACTTATTCTACATCATGAGGGATACCTCTCAGCATATCATAACTATCCGGATAATATGAAATCAATGTTTAATCACAAAGAACCTATTCAGTGAATAGTTACCGTACAATTCAATCCTTCTACCACATAATGTCCCGATTAAATATAAGACATGGAATTACTGTCAAGTCTTATTTTATTTAATCATATGCATTCCGATTCATAGATGCATAACTCAACATAATGTCAATTAGAAACACATTCTAATTATCATTCCACTCTGGGCAGAGATTCCCGAGTTGTCACTAATGGAATCGCATAGGACATTCTCTCCCTTTACTGGAAGCGGTAGATCATTTGTTGATTATTCACTTATCTCCATGTACACTTTATTATACTCGAACATACACTTATATACACTGCTTGAGTTAAGATAGATGACAAAGTATAATTTAGTGTACTCAAGATAACCGCAACGATCTCAAGTCTAAGGATCACTTGTACAACTATCACTAGATGAACTCCTATTGACAAGCAGGTAAAACTCCATTAGGTGTTCATTTAAGCGAGTCACGTTCAGTGAACTTATTCTCTAATAAGCACCTATATACTTGCTTTAATGTCGTCACACAAATGATTATGAGATCAATCATCCTCTTGTTAAGAGCAAACACAGTATGTACTTATCTTTCCGGATTCACTAACACCCTTATTAGTGATCCTACGATTAGGAATATTTTTATTTTCGAGTTAACATATTTTAGATCTCATTAGCATGATCTCATCATGATCCTAAAATATAACTCTAAACTATGGGTTAATATATTTAACAACTTAAACATACAAATAAACGCCTTTGAATAAATAATTCTTTTATTAATAAATGAATAAGATTACAAAATAAATGTTACATCACGTCTAACGTGATTGGCTTGAGGGCATATTAGTTTCAGTTGAGGAGGAGGACGTGGAAGCGACGGGGATGTGGTGAAGATGGCGGGAAGGTGGAAGACAAACCAGAGACCGAGGGTGGAGGAGAGAGAGAATGAAGAGATAAGGAGGAGAAGGAGAGAGATGGGAGGCTGATATAAAGAGAGGGACCGTGATGAGAAATTAAAAAAATGGGTTATAATGTCTTTTAATTAAAAGATGGTACTTATTTGGAAAGAATAATATTTAGTAGTACATATTTATCCACAATTTCAAATGATATAGGTCTCTCTTTACCCCAAAAAAATAATAACTTATAAATAGTAATTTAAAAATAGTAATTTACGAAAAAAAATACATTTATGCGAAAATATTTTAAATGTATTTCATGAACAAGAAAATTCCCTCAAAATTCATAATAGGTGTCACTTCTTAAAAATATTATATTTTAATAACAATTTTTACTCAGCTTCATATGCATACTGGTGAATATTTATATTGTCTATAAACATAAGGTTCAAAAATTATTTTAAATTTTAAATTTTGTGCTTGAGAGACCAACAACATTTAGTAAACTGCCCTGGATGATTTGAATGAAACTCACATATTTTATTTGGATCAAAGTTTTTCGCGTGAGTATCTAGAACTTTGGTGGACTTCCAAATCATTCATTTCTCTATCAATCCATTAATAATATTAGCCAGTGATTCCCCGAGTGATGTGAATATCCTTATATTGATTCTGATTAGCTTTGAAGTTTAGTTTGTTTTTGTTTGCAACACTGAATCTAATTTTGGGTGAACTTTTACGAGGGAAAACCAAAGACACGTTTTTGCCTAGCTTCTTTCCTGCTTTCTTCTGATATGAGTTTGTCTGAATCTGGTTTGCCATTTCCTTTAATGTAGTAAGATCAAACATTTTGCCGCTCTTGAGGGCTTTCTCCACATCCATTGCATGCATAATCACTTCATTGAAAATGGCATCCTTTTTTCTCCAATAATTTATTGTAGTGTGTGTGTGTAGGGCGGGGGGGGGGGGGGGGGTGTCTTGTCCTTCGGTGAAGATTTTTACTAACTCTTTTTCATCGATTGGTGGATTTATCATCGTCGCGCCATTCCTTTGAACCTTTACCCAAACTCTCTAAAAGACTCATTGGGCCTTTTCTTTAATTGTCCTAACTCCCATCTGTCAGGGACAAGTTCATCTTGAAAACTATACTACCCTAGAAATACACTAACTAAATCTCCTCATATCTTGATTTTTGACTTTTCCAGTTAAGTATACCATTGTGAGTAAGCCCTGTAAGGCTCATGAAGAATAAGTTCATCCTCATTTCTTCATCTTTTCTGTATGGCCCCAACTGTGTCCTGTACATGATTAGATGTTGTAGAGGAAGACCAGAACCAGTATACTTTGTAAACTTTTGCATCTTGAAGTTTTTAGGGAAATCAGTTTCTGGGAATAAATACATCTCTGCTTGATCCATCCCTCCAAAACCTTTCACTCCTTTTATATTCCTTACGCTCTCTTCTAGGGCTTGAATCTTCTTGTCAATAGTGACTCCCTCGATTACCGATTACCATCTTCCCTTTATTACTCTTTCCCTCTTCCTTCACTAGTTTTTCCTCCTTTTCATTAGATGATATATCTTTTTCTTCTTTGGCATTTTTCCCTTTATCTCTAGAGGTACCTCCGTTTATCTTTCCCATTCTTAGGATTGCAGATGAAGGCAATCATTTGTGATATCGTCAATCAGATTTTCTCTAGTTGACACTCCAATCTGTTGAATTCCTCCCTAGTTACCATTTCATATGTATCTAATTTCTCCATTTCTTTCAGTTTTTTGGTTTGTGCTCGAGTAATTGACGTAATCTTGATTTCCTAGCACAAATGAAATGATCATAATTTATCATAAAATTTATATTAAAATCAAATGCATGTCCTATATGCAAATGCAAGCATAGGTTTGGCTTAGGGAATTTGATGAATGAGATTTTAGTGTTATATTGTTAGTAATTTTCTATTAGTTTGAGCTTTAACATGTTAATTCATGTTCTAAATGTGTTTGTATTGCTTTATTTTTATCATACGAATATTACGCTTGGTCTTTTGCTTGTTTTTGTGTTTGTAGAGCTTTAATTTGGATGATATTGGATGTGTGCAAGTCAAAGACAAGTTTGGATGAAGCTAGGACATGAAAAAGATGCGAAAATAGAGTTCCAGGACAATGCATGTCCTGGGTGTGTGAAAATGCACGGGTGGTGACCACTAAGGAATAAATATGATCACTCTGGTGTAGTGCATGAATATACATCGATTAGATCTACTGTTCGAATTTTAGTCTTTTTCCTATTTTGGTTCAACTTATGATGTTTCTTTAGCCATTTTTCATTGGGATTTGATGTGTAACTATATAAGGATCTTTACATCAGAATTCTAAGAGAGATACACATTAAAAATGCTATTCTTTTTCTCTTTTTTTTGTAATCAAGATTGAAGATTTGAATTTATCTATCATTATTATAGTTCAAGATTGGATTTTTACCATTGTTATTGAAGATCAAGAGTACATTCTGTTAGATACAATTGATGATGATGATGATTAGAGTTTTTGTTGTGCATCTATAAAAGCTCAAGGTGTTCTATAAGCCTTACTATATTTGCACAAGTTTTGTATCCACTGATGATTAACTTAGTCATCAGGGAATGAACTGTTCTACACTAAACAAGTCGTCAGTGAAAACTTCTAAAGGACTTGATAGTGTAGAAGGAATGTCTGTTATTACTTAAAAGCATTCAAGTATTCCGCACATCAGACATTCCAGACAAAGTAAACAAAGCATCGGTGATTAATCCTGTAAGACCAATCAGTTAGGGGAACCCGTCAGGGAAACCAGTCAGGGGAATCCGTTAGGGAAACCTGTCAGGGGAACCCATCAGGGTATGATAGTGGCAGGCCAACTCATCAGGGAAAGCGATCAGGGGATCAAGAAGCACTTGGTTAACTCTACAAACATAGATTAATTCAAGTGAAGTATGAAGCATTGATCAAGTCATCATCAGGACTTGTCATTAGGGGATCCAGGAGAACTGATTAAGTCTACATCAGGGCTTGTTATCAAGGGATAGTTATGACTGCATGCACTTGTCATCAGGTCTTCACACGAATCATTGAAGCTTTTTAAAGAAGCAAGAGATATAACTAGAAAGATATTTCTTGAAGTTTGGTGGTCCAATGACAACTTTCGATCATTAAATGCTCGAAGATCAGGGAATGAAAAAAAAGCAACAAAAAGTCAAAAGTAGTCTGACACATAACTCCAAAAGGAAAAATGACGGGACATACCGCGGCTATGTTGAAAAACCAGCACGTTTAAGCACTTGAGTTCAACAACTGATATTCTATATATGTAGAGAGTTCTCATTACACGAAGGACAACGAAGAGAGAAGCACACAGACACTAGAGAGAAGCTTTGAAACATATTTTGAAAGAAATATTCAAAGTGTGTAGTAACTAGTGAGTGTGAAAGAGAAGTTGTAATTTATTACATATTGTAGCTGATTAATCACGTTTATGATTAAACAGATTTTCAGAAAAACATCAAGTTTTAATACAACTATTTTAACTTGAATGCTTGTGTATTCATTTGAATTTCACTTAAGTTTTTCTTTTAGCTATTCTAGTAGTGCTTAACAGATTTAAAAAGAGCAAAAAGTTTTGAGTGTTTGTATTCAACACCCCCCCCAAACACTTAATCTCATTTAACTCTAACAATTAGTATCAGAGCCAACTAGTAGACTACACTTGCTAGACGATCGTTAACAATGGCTAACAAAGTTGGAAATAGTAAAGTCCCCATGTTGGAAAGGGGAACACACTTCTTCTCAAGGCAACGCATGATAGTTCATCTTAGAGCAATCGATGATAAATACCTATAGATCCTAGAAGAAGGCCCTCACATGCCAAAGAAATTCATTCCTCAAGAAGTGGTAAATGGAGTCACTGTTCCTGAAAGATTAGTCCCAAAGACTACTGATGAGATGACTCCCAAGGAAAGAGAAAAAGTGAAGAAGGATCTAAAAGTCAAAGGTATTCTATAGAATGGCTTAGACGATGATATGCTAAACAGTATCATGAATCTTACAACGTCTAAGTCAATATGTGATACCATCCAGATCCTATGTGATGACACTGAAGATGTGAGGGAAAATAAACTGCAGCTATTAACACAACAGTATGAGTGGTTCACAATGAAAAATGGTGAAACACTCACTGAAATGTTTGACAGATTTAACAGGTTGGTAAATAACCTGAGGATGTATGGGAAGAGCTATGCCAACAAAGACATTAATATAAAATTCATGAGGGCACTTCCTATATCGTGGGATCCAAAGACAAAAACCATCAGGGAATCGAAGGACATGAATCTCCTAGACTTGGATAGGCTCTATGGTACCCTAAAGACATATGAACTGGAGGTTCAACAAAGATCTAAAATGTCAGGGGATACCAGAAAGCTTAAATCAGTAGCCCTGATGGCTGCTAAAAAGAACAAAGAAGAAGCAAGACTAAGTGTCTTGATGAAGCAGCAGTCAAGGGAGGCTGAGGAAAGTTGGGAAGAAGAAGAAACTGACTCAAAGGAGACTGAGTAGACTTCTGAAGAGTTAGAAGAACTGGATGAAACCATGGTCCTTTTTGCAAAAAGGTTTTCCAAGCTGAAATTTCAAAAGTCATATGGATCAAAAAGATTTTCAGTAAGGAAACCTAGTAGCACCAAAAACTTTATTGATAAATCAAGAATAAAGTGCTACAAATGCAATAAGATGGGTCACTTTGCAAATGAGTGCCGCAAGGCCATAAAAAAAGGCGAATCCAGAGGAAAAGAAGCCAAAGTGGACTACAAAAAGAAATACTTTGACCTTCTTAATGCCAACAAGAAGGGAAAAACTTATATTACTAAGGGAAAAGACTGGGTTGACTCAAATGAAGAAGACAATGAAGAATATGTCAACCTAGCCCTGATGGCTTCATCCACTGACAGCAGCAGCTCACAAGTAAGTCTTGAAATTTCATCTAACATGTCTAAAACTGTTAAAGAAATGACTTGTGAGATAAGAGACCTTATATGACACTTTAAGGAATGTAGTAGCTGAGACTGAGAGAGTACAGAGAATCAATGAACACTTGACTGCTATAAATACTCTTTTAGAATCAGAACTCACTAGACTTTAAAATCTTGAAAAAGAACTCTCAAGAACTAAGAATCTCCTTGACTGTGCTGTCAAAATAGAGGAATGAACCTCCAATCTTTTGAAACAAGAAAGGGAAGTCATAAAGAAATGGAACGAGTCAAACAAGAAACTAGATGATCAATTAAGCTATTAGAAATTTGATCACAGCTCTGGTTTAGACTATGAAGAGACTCTGGTGAAGCAACCTTCTATTGAGGTTGAAAATGCTGCTAGCTTTGGAAAAAGGCCTATACAACCTATCAAGTTTGTAAAGGCAGTGACAAAGCTAGAAAAAGGGAATGTTCTCCCAATGAATGTAGCTTCCACAAGTGGTGGAAGTGGCAAGAAACCTGTTCTTGCCAAAACTCTTAAACCCCAGTCAAGAAGGAACTAGACTGTGCATTAGTGGATACACAGTCATCAGGGGGTAAGAGTACATCAGGTCGTAGAAGCCCTTCAAGGGATAAAGGCCTGACAGGGAATAATAAAAAGAATAGGGATGACAAGTTAGGTGTAAACAAAGCTAGTAACTACACCTCTATTCATGAAGCCCCTAGGAAAGTGTGCTGGAACTGTGGAAGCAATAATCATTTATCTTTTCAATATAAAGAAAAACCACAGATTTTAACTGGCACAATATTATATGATGATGATTTACCAACTGCTCATGCATGCACCCTTAAGGGTAAAGTTAAGAAAACTATTGATAAATCTAAAGTGTATTTTGAAGCTCCTAAAAAGGAGAAAGTATGTTTATTGTCTAAACCAAAAGTTATAAGTAATGAAAAAGTTGTTTTACCATTGACTGTGACTAAACCCAGAGGACCCAAATCCATTTGGGTACCAAAAACAAATTAAATGCTATTTGTGTGCAGGGAAATGTCAAAAGCAAACAATTATGGTTTTTAGGCAGTGGCTGCTCAAGACACATGATTGGAAATAAAGCCTTGCTCACAGAATTTCAAGAGAAGACTGGTCCAGTGATATCCTTTGGTGATAACAGCAAATGACAAACTCTTGGTTATGGCAAAGTAGCAAATGGGGATGTCTCATTTGAAAATGTAGCACTAGTTGATGGGGTAAAGCACAATTTATTAAGCATAAGTCAACTATGTGACAAGGGTTTCATCATTTCTTTCAAAGGGGATCAGTGTCTTATCTCAAATGAAAGTGATGGGAAGCTGGTCTTATTAAGGATAAGGAAAGGAGATCTCTATATTGCTGACTTCAACCCAGTAAGTGGAGAATCATGTTTTTACAGCCAAGCAAGCCCTGATGAGAGCAGACTGTGGCACAAGAAACTTTCTCACATGAATTTCAAAACTCTCAATGACTTAGTGAAGAGAGAATTGGTAACTGGACTACCTCAAGTGGGATTTATTAAAAAGGATTATGTTCAGCATGCCAACAAGGGAAGCAAAGGAAATCATCCTTTGTCAGCAAGGAAGCCACAATGATTATAGATCCAATTCAATTGCTACACATGAATCTCTTTGGTCCTGTCAACATTATGTCAGTATCAAAGAAGAGATTTGCATTAGTCATTGTGGATGACTACACCAGATACACTTGGGTCAAGTTCTAAAATGCTAAAACAGAAGTACCTCAGCAAATCATTGACTATATAAAGAAGGTGGAAACTGAGTCAGGGTCAGTGGTTAGAATTCTGAGAACATACAAAGGAACTGAATTCAAGAATGGAGCTATTGATGGATTTTGTGTGGAGAAATGTATCAATCATACATTTTATGTTTCAAGGACTCCTCAACAGAATGGTGTAGTAAAAAGGAAAAAATAGAACTCTGATAGAAGCTGCTAGAACAATGTTAGCAGAGGCAAAGATTCCTACCTATTTTTGGGCTGAAGCAATTTCCACTGCTTTCTTTACTCAAAATAGGTCCTTAATCAACAAAGCTCACAACAAGACTCCATATGAGCTAATGACAAGGAGAAAGCCAAACATCAAGTTTCTACATGTTTTTGGATGCAAATGCTATGTGTTAAGAAACTTTGGTGAGAACTTAGGAAAATTTGATCCAAAAGCTGATGAAGCAATTTTCCTGGGTTACTCCCTGACATCTAAGGCCTTCAAGGTTTATAACAAAAGACTCCAAGTGGCGATGGATTCTATAAATGTAGCTTTTGATGATCAAGAGATATCTGGACTTGAAAACCCTGGTTTACATGAAGAACTCAGATTTGAAAATGAAGATGATTCTGATTATCAAAAGAATGAAGCTGATGAGTGCAGACAAATGGAGAATTTAACAATCCCTGATGTCAATCCAAACAACATAGAAGCTCCTCCAACAGATGAAGTTAACCTCCTGGAGAACAGGTCAGGGAATACTCCATCAGGGGATAATCCATCAGGGAATGCACTATCAGGGGATAACTTTAACCCTGATGTAAGTATAAATTCAGGGGGAGTTCTTTCAGAAGCTGGTAGCACAGACTTAAGGGGAGGAAATGATGATCATGAAAGCTCCTCAAGATTCTTGTCTAAGCCCAAATGGTCTAGGAGTCACACATTAGATCTAATAATTGGAAATCCAAACCAAAAAGTGCAAACCAGAAAAGCAACATCTAATGAATGCCTCTATGTTTGCTTTCTTTCACAAATTGAACCTAAGAAATTTGAAGAAGCCATACAAAATGCAGATTGGATCTTTGCTATACAGGAAGAATTGAATCAATTTGAAAGAAATTAGGTATGGAAGCTAGTGCCTAAACCCAAAGACATAACCATAATAGGCACCAAGTGGGTTTTCAGAAACAAGATGGATGAAGCTGGCATTGTTATAAGGAACAAAGCAAGACTAGTTGCAAAGGGATATCTTCAGGAGGAAGGGATTGACTTTGATGAGACTTTTGCACCAGTAGCCAGACTTGAGGCTATAAGGATTTTCTTAGCCTATGCAGCACATTCAAACTTTAGAGTTTTTCAAATGGATGTGAAAAGTACTTTTCTAAATGGGAAATTGGAATAGGAGGTATATGTCCAACAACCCTCTGGATTTGAATGTTCAAAATTCCCAAATCATGTGTACAAACTAGAAAAGGCACTTTATGGACTGAAGCAAGCTCCAAGAGCTTGGTATGACACACTGTCTAAATTTCTGGTGGATAACAAGTTTACAATAGGTATCATTGATAAGACATTGTTCTTTAGACAACACCAAAGTCATCTGATCCTGGTTCAAATATATGTTGATGATATCATTTTTGGATCCACTAACACTAGACTGTGTGAAAAGTTCTCTAAACTCATGCAGGACAAGTATGAAATGAGTTTGATGGGTGAATTGTCTTATTTCTTAGGGCTGCAGATCAAACAAGTCACTGATGGGATTTATATTCATCAGATAAAATATGCCAAAGATCTTCTCAAGAAATTTGATATGGAGGACTCAAAGGTAGCAAAGACACCTATGGCCATAACAACCAAGATTGACCCTAATAAGAATGGAAAGAAAATTGATCTGAAAACTTACAGGGGAATGATTGGTTATTTGCTGTATCTGACAGCTAGTAGGCCTGACATTATGTTTGCAACATATCTTTGTGCAAGATATCAAGCTGATCCAAGGGAGTCTTATCTAATTGCAGTGAAAAGAATATTGAGGTATATCAAAGGCACTACAGAGTTAGGACTTTGGTATCCAAAGGAGTCTGGATTTGAATTAGTTGGGTACACTGATGCTGACTTTGGAGGATGCAAAATTGACAGAAAAAGTACAACAGGAAGCTGTCAGTTCTAGGAGGAAGGCTTGTAACTTGGTTCTGCAAAAAGCAGCACTCAATATCAACATCTACTGCTGGAGCTGAATATATTGCAGTTGGAAGTTACTGTGCAAAAATTTTGTGGATGAGAAATTAGTTAATGGACTATGACTTGAATTTCAACA
The DNA here is from genome assembly GCA_014636745.2 of Centella asiatica. NCBI lineage: Eukaryota > Viridiplantae > Streptophyta > Magnoliopsida > Apiales > Apiaceae > Centella > Centella asiatica. Next base: position 1,547,411 of record CM025782.1, read on the forward strand.
AAATTCCAATTTTGTGTGATAACACTAGTGCCATTGCAATTGCTGAAAATCCTATGCAACACTCCAAAACCAAACATATATAAATCAGATATCACTTTATTAGGGAACATGTTATGAATAAAACCATTGAACTACATTTTGTACCAACAAACAAGCAGCTGACAGACAATTTCACCAAAGCTCTTGATGAAGTCACATTTATCAATCTTGTGGGAGAGCTGGGAATGGTGAATTATGCAAAATGAAGTTTGATAAACTTGTTGGAGACATGTCAGAAAGATTGGTGGAATATTTCAAGCTATCAAGCGCTTAAGTTCTGGTATTTCTAACTCATCTCATAAATTCCTGATAAATGTTATTGATATATGACTATATATGTTAAATATGTATATATGAACATATATATATTTCTTTGTTTTTTTTTTGTTTGTTTTTGTCTAAGTGCATCAGGGTCAGGGTCTCTGCCGAGAGCATCAGGGTCAGGGTCTCTGCCGAGAGCATCAGGGTCAGGGTCTCTGTCGAGAGCATCTGGGTCAGGGTATCCGTCTCGGGCATCAGGGTCAGGGTATCCATCTCGGGCATCAGGGTGAGGGTATCCGTCTCGAGCAAAAGGATACTGTTCTTGATAAGGAATTAAGCACATTTCTAACTAGTTCCTCTCAAAAGGAATCAGTTATTGAAAATAGTTCCTAACCAGGGACATAGTTGAGTGAGGCACAAACACTGACCATAGCCCTTGATGAAATTAACATTAGGGTCTCTGAGAGCCACTTGCAGATATCTGACACAGTAAGTGCACACACAACTTCTTTTGATGGATCACCTCCTTATTCAATGATCCAGCCAACACTCCCTTCTACTCCTCTCCCATCCTTTTCAGTTCCTCAAATTTCTTCAGATATCATGACACAAACTTTAAGTGTCATGAGATCAGATTCTCCAATCTCTCACTTCTTGGAGGAGCCAACACTCAATGACACAGTGATTGGTAATCAACATGCTCAAATGGTTGATTCCTTATTAAATGATTCAATCACTGTGGAACACTTAGGGGGCATCAATGCATTTGTAAATACCATTGCAATAAGTATTTATGTTCCCCTTACTGTACATACTTCTTCTATAGAAACATATACCTCTCCAATTGTACATACACAATTGACTTCTACTCCTTCCTCTATTAACTCTCTGGAACCAGTTACTACACATAATTCACTTGAAATGGCCATAATTGCTGATCTCACAGCCCATAGGAGCCCTTCTAAGACAATTTTGAGTGAGGATGTGAGAATATCTAGCGAAGAGAGGCAAAGTCAAACCCTTGAGAGGACTTTGGCAAAAGGAGGGGAAGAGAGTACTGCTTTAGAAGGCAAAGAAAAAGGAGAGCCTTCGAGAGATGCCTTAGAAGACACTGAAAAAGGAGAGATTGAGGGAGATAAGGATGAGATCCTTGTAAATAAAGAAAATAGAGAAAATGTATATATTACAGATACTTCCAACTCTTCTGAGAGTGATAAAAATGACACTCCAATTGATGACTTACCCGAGTTCATTAGAGTTGATTTATACTTTCAAAAGAATCAAATGGCTGACACTATAAAGTTACTGAAACAGGAGTTCTCAAGGACCACAGATCCCATTTTGACCAAAGTTCTCAAGTCACAAATAATGATAGGGCAATCTGTGGATGTGGAATCTCAGAAACTCCATACACACTTTACAAACAAAATAAATAATGTACAGTAAGTTATGGACTCCCTTGTCACCAGCCAAACCATGCTCAAGATGAAGAAACTTGCTGACAATGTTGACAAATAACTCTTTGCCTTCTCCACCAAAATTGCCATCATGGAGTCTTTGCAACTGTCAATGGCTGACACTTTGCAAAAAGTTCTTCAGGTCACATCTCTACTCTCAACTTCCACTAATGATGCTGTCAAAAAGGGGGAGAATTCTTCAGGGCCATCTTCAGGAGTTGTTGTTGAGACATAAACAAGCTAACCATCAGGGGATGTGACTGTCGCTCCTACTCCAAAAGCCAAGGACAAGGGTAAGGGTATCTTGATTGAAGAACCTAAAAAGTAAACTAATAGTCAATCAGGACCCAAACTGCTTGGAGATGCAATGAAGACAACTCATTTTCCAACACCTGTTGAAGTATTAATAGACGGGAAAATGGAGCTTGTTTATCCTCAAGACAAGAAGTTGGTAGAAGCTAATGCAGTCTATGCACATCAACTTCAATAGGTTAAGGAAAGGGTTGCGGAGGAGGAGAAACAAGAAGAAGAACAGAAGCAGAAGAGTGTCAGGCCAAAATCCTCTAGGAAAACTCAGCAAAATAAGCCTCAATCTCCTAAAGGTGCATCAGGGGATAAAGACAAAGAAAAATCAAAATCCCTTGATGCCACCACATCCAAGTTATCTAAGTCCAAGGATCAAGCACCTTCCCCTATACCATATGGACCACCCACACTGGCTGAATCCCTTAGAGATGAAAGACGCAAAAACCTGACATATATGTTCTCAATAAAAAGCATAAATGTTAGGATAAACAACAATAGGGAAAAGCTAATAACTGTGCAAAGAAAAGATGGGTCAGAACTAGCAGTCACCACTGACTGGTTTAGGAGAATGGATGCTGAGCAATTAGGGCTGATCCTGAACTTAGTTACAAAAACAATCTTGCTGAATAGAGGCTTGAGGGGGATGACTGAGAAGCTGAGGAAAGCCATCAACGATGAAAGAAGCTTGCCCACAGCCTTCGACAGACCATTAAGGCTATTCTTTTAAACAGTTAGTGGTTAAGAGAAAAACATTCGAATAAAGGAAGTTGATGGGCTTAACCTAGAGGAATCGATGCATGTTCTGAGTCAAACTGCTAACCACAAGAATGAACATGTCATCCAGTTTAGAGTCCTGCTAATGGATAAAGTGCTAAAGGAGATTGAAGAAACCAGAGTTGGTGATGGGACTGCAGCAGTTGCAAGGGATATTCCCTCAGTAAAAGGATTCAGAGAATATCCAAGAATGATCACAAACCTAATGGGCGTGGAATTTAAAAACTCAAAAGGGGAGATTATCACCTTTTACTGGTCACAACTTGACGTAGCCAATTTACAATAAATTGGTGCAGTCCTTGAAGCTCTGGAACACAGCACAAATGTCAACATTGTCAACTTCAGAAGACTTATTTAAAAGTAGCTGGAGTAGCCGAAGATAGGAGGAGAAGACAACAGGCCCAAGATTCCAAATCAAAATCCAGATCAAACGAGACAAGGCCTTAGAAGTGATTCACAACCTATTGAATCAAGTCATCCATTGTCCTTTGTTTTTGCTCAACACAAAAGGAATCCTGATATCTAAAGTATATTTTGTAATAGAAATAGGAAATAATTGTACATTTATTTTCTCAGTTCATACAAATAGACTAGATCAATACATTTTTTTTTCTGTTGATGTTGTACTGTTTTGGTTTTGACATCATCATCAATGCATCAATTAAATTTATGGTTATCAAATTGATAATCATAAATAGGAGGAGATTGTTAGATACAATTGATGATGATGATGATTAGAGTTTTTGTTGTGCATCTGTAAATGCTCAAGGTGTTCTATAAGCCTTAGTATATTTGCACAAGTTTTGTATCCACTGATGATCAACTTAGTCATCAGGGAATGAACTGTTCTACACTAAACAAGTCGTCAGTGAAAACTTCTAAAGGACTTGCTAGTGTAGAAGGAATGTCTGTTATTACTTAAAAGCATTCAAGTATTCCGCACATCAGACGTTCCAGACAAAGTAAACAAAGCATCGGTGATTAATCCTGTAAGACCAATCAGTCAGGGGAGCCCGTCAAGGGAATCAGTCAGGGAAACCTGTTAGGGGAACCCATCAGGGTATGACAGTGGCAGGCCAACTCATCAGGGAAACCGATCAGGGGATCAAGAAGCACTTGGCTAACTTTACAAACATAGATTAATTCAAGTGAAGCATGAAACACTAATCAAGTCCTCATCAGGACTTGTCATCAGGGGATCCAGGAGCACTGATCAAGTCTACATCAGGGCTTGTTATCAAGGGATAGTTATGATTGCATGCAGTTGTCATCAGGTCTTCACACGAATCATTGAAGCTTTTTAAAGAAGTAAGAGATATAACTGGAAAGATATTTCTTGAAGTTTGGTGGTCCAATGACAACTCTCGATCATTAAATGCTCGAAGATCAGGGAATGAAAAAGAAGCAACAAAAAGTCGAAAGTAGTCTGACACATAACTCCAAAAGGACAAATGACGGGACATAATGCGGCTATGTTGAAAAAGCAGCACGTCTAAGCACGTGGGTACAACAACTAATTTTCTATATATGTAGAGAGTTCTCATTACAGGAAGGACAACGAAGAGAGAAGCACACAGACACTAGAGAGAAGCTTTGAAACATATTTTGAAAGAAATATTCAAAGTGTGTAGTAACTAGTGACTGTGAAAGAGAAGCTGTAATTTATTACAGATTGTAGCTGATTAATCACGTTTGTGATTAAACAGATTTTCAGAAAAACATAAAGTTTTAATACAACTATTTTAACTTGAATGCTTGTGTATTCATTTGAATTTCAGTTAAGTTTTTCTTGTAACTATTCTAGCAGTGCTTAATAGATTTAAAAAGAACAAAAAGTTTTGAGTGTTTTTTTTCATACCCCCCCCCCCCCCCCCCCCGACAAACACTTAAGCTCATTTAACTGTAACACATTCTTTTCATCTCTTTCTCTTGTTTTTCATGATCATGGATGTGGTTTTTTGGCTTGTTATTCAATTATGCTAGGCTAAACTCTTCATTCTATGATTAGGTGAAGCTTAGTATTGTAATTAAGAATTATGTTGTGAATTCTAATCTTTTATGTGATTATTCATTTTTTGATTTGATGCTAGAGTTCTGAATGCTTGCGAATTTGTTACATGACTTGTTTGCATGATGTTAGACATTTTGTGAAGAATCTAAAGATGAAAGTTAATGTTGGAAAATCTAAAATTAAACCTGAGATAATTCACTATGAAAATAGGTTTTATTTCTTGAGTATTTTATATTGATTATCATCGTTCTTAAAGGGATTTAATTTAGTTTTTCACTAACGAAAGTTAGGTAAAATTGGTTTCGACATGGCTGTTGTTCTTTCTCTTTTCTTCTCTTTAAAAGACAATAACTAATATTGGATGATCATTTTCATAAGTAAATAATCACAAGAAGAGAAAATTTATGATTGAGTTGTTGATTCTTATTGTGGTGAATCTTTATCATAGAAGTTTTAATACTCAATTTCTTTTTTTTTATTTGATTCTTTTAACTTTATTTTATAATTACTCAATAATTAGTTTAATTTCATTATAATTCTATTTGATTCGTTTAACTACTTTATATTGAAATAAATCTATCATTAACTCAGTCTCTGTGATAACAATATCTTTTGATTACTACACGATATACTTACGATAGATTGCGTAATAGTTTATCAAAAACATTCTTTGAAAAATACTATTCGTGTATCAAAGGGAATCTAAATTTGATTGCTAGTTTTGTTATGGATCTACGAGTTTGACAATTCAATGCTTCTGCTCTTGTTGATGTGTTGCTTGCATGATGTTCATCAGATTCATAACAACGAGACTCTATAGTTTATCCGATTCAAAATGATAAAGCCATGTCAAATAAATAGAACTACACAAACAAGTATTTTTCACCTCCGGTATAGGCATTATGATCCACTGATCTATCTAGTGCAATTTTTGCCGTTGAAAAGATGAAGCAGTTAAAATATGCGGTTTTATTAATCCTATGAAACAAAGCTATATTTGATTAGACGAAATAGAATCGTATGAGAATGAAACCGAGAAATAAGAAAAAAAAGTATTGAAATATAATGATCATAAAATTATGTGTAAAATTGATTATAATTAAATGGACAAATTCTATTTAAGAGAGTGAGTTTAAAAATACACATAATATTGAATAAATAAAAGAAGAAAACAATGAACCTTATACATGAATAGTCTAGCAATAGTATAAATTTATTTCATTCTCATATCATTTCTATTCTATTAAATTAAATGCAATAAAAATGTTGTAGACATAAAATATTATGGAAAATTTTAAATAATTAGATACAATAATAATTACGGACAATAATTAGAGGGTGTTTTAGATTCTTCAAAGAGTCTACGTTCCTTCAAGAGTTTCTAATCTTCTTTGCCTAGACGATATTTTTGAAGGCATAAAAAGAACTTCAATTCAAGATGAACATTATTTTATTTTTAAAATAGACGTCCATCTTGAGAGGAAATATTAGATAATAGTTATTGAATAATTAATTATAAATACTAACTTATTAATAAGATGAGTTTTAGAACTTTATTATCATTTTATTGTTATCTTTATCATATTATGTTAGTTTATAAATAGACTATACTCTACATATAATTTTTTAAAGAAATTAATTGATTAAATCATCCGCGTGATATTAATCAAATTAATTATTTTTATCGTGTTATTCTGTGTGTTTCAACAAAACTAAATTCAAAATCTCAGACATTTCTTCTCTCACAAAATTAAAATAAAGCTATAATAGATGTTGCACAAATAAAAAAAAAAGAGGAAGTAAAAGGGTTGAGGCGAGTGAAAGACAGAGAGGGAGATGACTGGAAATATGTAAAATAGAAAAGAAAAACGAATTAAAGGGTTAGGTTGGGAAATGGAGAGGTACAGGTGGGGATGAGTAATAGGGTTGGTTGGACGGGGATGACTGATGATTGCCTCTTCTTTTTTTATTTTTTAATTTGAGCAAATTACGTGTGTATATAAAAACACATGCAAGACATTAAATATTTTATTAAAAATACAAAAGAAATAATACACACACTAAAAATTTAGTGCGTACATAATAGATGTACGACTCATTATGTTTAAGATTTTAATTAAACAAATTTTAATTTAAATAATCAGAATTCTATTAAATTAATTAAAATTATAACAAGACGATAATAAAAGAAACAACTTAAAAAATTGAATATTAAAATATCTCAACTTAATATAAAAATGTGTCAACACAAATATTGAAATGGTAACGTGTAGAAATAAACTTTACAAAAACAAAAATTAATATTTATTCAGTTATGTGATTTTGGAAGATGAGTTATATAACATTAACATTTCTCGTAAAAAAATTAAAGAAAATATATTTGTGTTGTGCACCGGAATAGATAGTATTATTAAATTTACTAGGTTTATTCCATGATTTGCATGGAAAATAGAGAAACTTGGATTTCGATTAAAAATAATACAACATTACACTCTTACAAAACTTGGGAAATACGAAAACGTAAGAAAATAATAATCACTATTACCAAAAATAGAAAAAAGAAAAAAGAAAAAGAGAGTTAGACTCGAAAATGGCCATTAGAAAAATGGAACTAGTATTTTATCTAATTTACGAATATACAATTATTTGTTAGCGAAACACTTTTCACAACAAAAATCGTAATTATATATCTTTATTATTCAACGGTTAAAATTTAAAATTAGAAAATTTATTTCGATAAATATTACGAGATAAAGTAATATAGCATCGATCTAAAGTAAATTTTCTTCTCTAGTTTTGCTATGCATGCCTAGAAAATTACTGTAAGTAATATAGCATCGATCTAAAGTAAAATTTACTCCACTGTTTTTCATGTCTATTAATTGTAGCATCCAGTTTTTTAAGAATAGTTTTACCCCACCAAAATTTATTTTTGCGTCGGTCGCTGTATATGAGAAGGGGATAAAGGTAAACAATAGAATATATATAACTGTGTCCACTTTATATCAGCAGGGGATAAAACAAACAAGCAAACATTATAGTTTGCTACAAGACGATACAAATAATATAAGTTGCAGTAGCAGAAGCAGTTGAACAATTGAATAATTGATTGATATTTGGATTAAATATTTTGAGAGCCAGATGGCCTAGAGCCTAGCTGCTATATACATAGGGAGGGTGGTTTCCTATTTATTTTGTAATTTTTTGAGGCTGAAACTATGGGCTATATAACTTGGCTGAAAGAGAGAAGGTGGTGGTAAAATAAACAAAACAGATGGAGGAGAAACCAAAAGCAGTCGCCGTTGTATTGGAAGTCCTTTCCGAGTTTGCATGGTTTTGCGTTTCTCTCTCCCTTTCCGTACATAATTGTTTTCTTTTTCTTTGTTTTTTGTTGCTGATCTTATGCTCTTTTTTCCTTGTCGATCTAATCAAATTATTTTCACCCAACATATCATTGACCATTTAAGGTACATGGTACATGGTTTCATGTTGGCCGCTAGGACAAAAAGACAATTTAATATTGTTTTGGAGGAAATATTATATTATAGTTAAATAAGTGTTTTATGTTTTTACATTACTACTCTTTATAGTCACTTTAGTAGTTTTCTTATTAATTTTAATACTTTTAATAATAATTTTAGTATTAAAATGAAATTCATAAAATTTCGTTTATTAAATTAAAATTTTGTATATCAATACATATTAAATTTGCATGAATGTACTACACCTTGAGTATCAAGTTTGGAATACCTAATTTGTTGCCTTGGGAGAATATATTAACACACGATAATAAAGTAATCTTTCATATATGTCCGAATCAAATCAAATATTTAAATTTTAAATCAAAAATAAATCCAACAAATAAATAAGTTCACATGTAAGCGATTAATATCAAAATAAAATAAAATAGACAAATGAAAAGACTCGGAGATTCAATTAATGACAAGATTCTACTCGTCTAGTAGATCATCATTCTGAATAGAGAAATCCATTTATCTCCTCTAGTTTCAACATTTTCTATAAATTAACAATTTAACATATAATTTCGTGTGAGACATTCTTCAAACTATTTCAATCAATAATCATCAATTTAAAAATAATACAAGGATCTAGTTTAGACATTCTAAACCTAGTACAAGTCATCAAAACATGATGCAAGAACTTTCATTTTTCATCTTAGGTACTGGTTAGATTGGAAGAATGTACTAATCACTTCTGATCAACATAGTTTGATATTTAAGTGTCTAGTTTAGCTCTTAATAACTTAGCACCAATCACATATCAAACTACAATACACCATCGCTAAGTTTTGAATCGTAAAATAGTTTGTCATGAAAGTATCTACTTCAACACAAAAGACCTTAGTATCAATCACAAAACAAAACTATTTATCATAACCTATTAGAACAAAATAGGTTCAAGTATTTATAAAAGAGGAAAAGGAAGGGGGGGGGGGGGGGGGGATTTTCGATCTTTAAGTACTTTGTTAAGCACATATGGAAATAGTTATACTATCAGAAAAACTATATTGACTTTAAAATGAACGCACAAGCATTCAAGTTAAAATAGTTGTATTAAAACTTAAGGTTTTTCTAGAAATCTAGTTAATCACAAATGTGATTAATCAGCTATAAATTTTGTAACAAGTTACAGCTTCTCTTTCACACTCACTGTTAGAGTGTATGCCCTAGTGGCCAATTATGTAATGATTGTGACACTATATTTTTTGATATGTTTTTGGTTAATGATAATTTATTATGTTTTATTTACTGCGTTATATAAATGTTAACATAATAAATGTCCTTAGAAGAATGATACTAATTATATGGATTCAAGTATGTGACTTGAGTATGAGATCATATAAGTATGTGATGTATCATTATTCTTAGATGTCCCTAGTCAAGTATCATTGTAAGTGGGACAACAATAATACATTGAGACTAGTATGTGATTAACTGATGGCCATATCTCATTGGTCATAAATATATACGAGATATATTAAGTTGATACATAGGTACATGTTAGAGAACATAGTACTGGACAGACCCACCATGAGAATTCTACATGGAGCGTTATGCTATGTGTCATAAGTAATTCTCATAGTGACAATGATGTAATGGTCCTTCGACCTGAAGTCATGACATTTCTACATAAGGAGTTATGCATTTTGACATTATCAAAAGTCACCTTTAACCGGGTGGACGATAAAGGTGATTGTTGGATGCATAATGAGTTATGTGAGAAATGGGAATGATGTAGATGAAATTTAACCCTCCTATAAATTAGGGGTGATATCTATAGGCCTCTTGATTGAGTGAAACTATAAAATGCATGGCCATGCTCAAATAGAGATTTGTTTCATATAGTTTACTCATTGATCAAGAAAACTAAGATTAAATAATGAAGAGGATGACACATCCATGCCTTGAATTTAATCTTAGATATCATGGTTAAAAGGATTAAGTTACATTGAAACATTGGTCACGGAAGGTAACGTCGAATCTATGACTTTATTATTACTTGGGTAACAGTGATGTATTACTAGATGCCGCTCACTGTTTATAATTTTATAATATGATTTAAAATTATTGCCAACGTAATAATAACCTATAGGGTCACACACAAAGAACATTCGTCAAGGAGATATAATTTAAATGTCTATGATTTTAATATATCAATAAGATTGATTTAATTAAATCATGGCTTTAAATTATATACATATATATTAATATATGTAATCTGTATAAAATAGAGTCCTTTGGAAGGAAATACGAATATATATATATTTATTTGTACATATATATATATATTAATTAAGTGAGACTTGATTAAATATATATATATATATCTAATAAATATAAAAATTCGGATTTTAAGTCTCCTAATTAGATTAGGTTTTGGAATTACTCTATGAAAGGCTATATATATGATATATCAGCTATTCTCTAACGATCCAACGTTTTTTTACGTATTCTAAGAATCCTAGTTGCTCACAAGAGAAAGACTAGACTTCAGAGATATAGAGAAAAAAAGAGAGATACAGATCATACAGCTAGTACTGTAACTTTTCTTATTCGAATTGTGAGACGATTCGCGGGTGTTCGTGTGGATACCGTAGAGACGCTGTCCTGTTGGATTGCGTTAAAGATTTGGAGACGATCAACACCTTCACCAAATCTTCAGATTCGCACAATTAATCGGTAAAATCTTAAACTATCTGTATTAAATAGTTTCTCATAGATCCTCGGGTTTGGGTTTCGTTTTGTTTTATTTTAAATTGTATTTCACCGCTGCGTTTTAGACCCAATGAAACCCAACACTCACTAGTTACAATACTTCTTTGAATATTTTCTCTCAAAAATGTTTCAAAACTTCTCTAGTAATTGTGTGCTTCTATATGTTGGTTGATCCGTTGGATTGATAATGTGTAATGAGAACTCTTTTGCATATATAGAAGATAAGTAGTTGAACCCATGTGCTTGGACGTGCTGCTCTTTTCAACTTAGCTGCATATATGTCACATTGTTGTCCTTTAGGAATGATGTGTCAGACTGCTGTTGCTTTTGTTGCTTCTTTTTCTTCTCCTGATCTGTGTGCATTTAATGATCGAGAGTTGTCATTAGACCACCAAACTTCAAGAAATATCTTTCTAGTTTATATCTCTTGCTTCTATAACAATCTTCATTGATTTGCGGGTAAGACCTGATGACGAGTGTATGCAGTCATAACTATCTACTGATAGCAAGCCCTGATGTGAACTTGATCAGTGCTTTCGGATCCCCCTGATGACGAGTCCCGACTTAGACTCTATCAGTGCTTCAACTTTCACTTGAATTATTCAAGTGCTACTTGATCACCTGACGTTAAGACTCAAAGCATTCACTGATGTAGTGCTGAGCATTCCTCCTGACGGGTTAGCTTGACATTGTCATACCCTGATGAGTTCCCCTGACAGGTTGGCATGTCACTGTCATGCCCTGATGAGTTTCCCTTGATGGGTTTGGCTTGCCACTACCATCCCCTGACGCGTTCCCCTGACGGGTTGGCTTGCCTTTGTCATCTCTTGACGGGTTCCCCTGACGGTTTTAATCACTGAAACTTTGTTGATTTTGTTTGGAATGTCTGATGCGCGGAATACTTAAGAGTTTTTGAGTAACAACAAACATCCCTCTTCACTATCAAGTCCTTTAGTAGTTTCAGCTGGTGACTTGCCTAGTGAGTTATACTTCATCCCCTGATGACTAAGTTGATCATCAGTGGATGCAAAACGTGTGCAAATACTTAAGTTTATAGAACACCCTGAGTATGTATAGATGAACAATAAAAACTAAAATCATCATCATCATTTATACTTAACATAACCAACAAGTTTCCAACACATATAACTGGTTTAATTATGATTTCTCTCATGAAAGATAAGAACTGCACATATCTTATTTTGGAATGTTATAGTCTCATACCTAACACAATTGTATTATAGTCTATCATCAAATTTGGAATGACATAACAAGTAATGAGAGACATATCATCAAATTTGGAATGATATAAAGAAATTACAACATCAAGACATATCAAATTTCAATACTCAAACAATAAATTAAAATTAAACCATACTAGGTCACAAATTATTTTAAAGACTCTAATCTAATGGTTTTACCTTTTTCCCATAATGGATATGTGATAAATATACATTATTGAAATATATTGTAAGAGCAACGACCTTAACACTTTTTTTAACTATTAAATTATATTCAAACAAAATTATGTATAGTTTTTTTCTTGGCACTTCTAAAAAATACAATTAAAATTTATTCTTGAAATATCTATGAACAAACTTCTATTAGCTCTACTTCTCAATAAATAAAAAATAGAGTATAAAGTTCCAACTTAAAAAGACAATTATATTTTCCCGTTTCATAGATTTTCAACATAATATTGCATTACCTAGTGTATACATATACATGTTGATATCAAAAGGCCATCAAATATCCTTCTAAAATTAGGATTCTAATAACATAGAGTATATCTTTGAGTACCTATAAAGTATCACATCAACCTCTAGGACATCTAATATCTCGTTAATCTATAGGATATCTCATAACTCTATTAGGATTACAGTAAGCCTAATAAACATGTAAACTACAAAGGCTATGTCAATTATTGTGCAAGTCATTACGCACATGAGACTACCAACTAGTTTGAATTTAATCCAACTGTTCCATAAGTTTACTCTAAATCACACGGTGTCTCAATCTCATTGTATCATCGTATCCATTATAGCAAGTTGACTAAGTTTAAATCTTGTCTATCACATTAACTCACTAACTTACCAAAATATTTAAACAGTCTTCAACAACAATATGATACTATATAAACAAATAATTAGAACTCTGTTTGACATATAATATGAGTAAAGACATTTATTTGAATCACTAACAATAAATATCAATCTCTTTACTTTATGTTAAAACTATCGTAATTTATGTATTTATACTAGATCTTACTTTATAATTTGATTAATTAACATATATAATTATCAAATATTTAGAAAATAAACAATTCAAGTTGATCTGCGTATATCACTGTATAACCAAAATTGTATTCGCATCTACATAACAACTAGAAAAATACTTATCAAAAACACATGATAGAAAGATGAATGAAAGTCATAATAAATCATTCTCTAATCAAAATATGTAGTCATTATCTATTAAACATGTCAATCTCTACTAAAATCTGTTACAAATAAGTTTCTTTTACAATAATGAATTACAACTTATAGTTGTTCACCCATATGCAAATCAATTATTACAGATTTTATTGTGTAACAAAGAATTCTTGTCACTAACAATGATTATTTCCTTAAGAACAAGTTCTTAAATCTCATTTTCTCTTTATCGAAAGGATGAATCACAATTTAATTAATAAGTTATTAAGTCCTCATCAAAATTAACAGGTATTTACTATCAAATAGATACTTATAAGAATTCTAATTCAATTGTTCAAGTGTCAAACATCAACAAGATTATACTCAGACCAGACTCATTCATTATTCAAACATGTATTTCTCGTAAACTAGGGAAATCGTAATTTGATAAACAAATTCTCAATAAAAATTCAAACTTTTCTTCAAATAGTATATTGGTTGAAAATCAACACATGTTTGTAGCTCTATTCGCTGCATATCTTAGACAAACTCATATGCTTATCATATTCCTCACCTTTGATACCTTAGAATATGTATTTACTAAATATAGTATACAATCCCAAACTACTCATAAAGTCAAAAGTTTATTTAGACAAATTTTATCAAAATAATAAAAAACACAAATTTTATCATTCTAAACTATGATCACAACTTAAACTCATCTCCCAAATAACAAGTAGGCAAGCCCTTTTCTTATAATACAAATTTTCGTTAAAGCCAACATTTGGTTGTGGTTATACTATTCCATAGGGTGAGTATGAGATTCAAATTCCACTGTTTCATCAAAAAAACGTGTAAAACATAATATTCTTGAACTCTTTTAGTCTATGTTATACTCCTCTTTAACAGATTCAATTATTTTCTTCTTCACACAGTTAATTCATAAAAAATTGTCAATACCTTAATTTTAATAAATTTTTTGAGTATTTATCATAACCATCTATAAAATTGACAAAATGCTTCCAACAAACTCTTATGATTCAACACATTAAATCACCACATGTTACAATGTATTAACTCAAGTAGTTATGTAGAAATCAAGTTTAAAAGATTTTTAAGCACATTTTTCACATTAGTCAAATTTGATAGGTTCAAATGATGACAGTTTATGAGTTTTAGTAAGAGCCAATAAATTTTGTAATTCGCATGTCCCAAATTTTATTCCATATTTTAAGATCAACTAGAATTAAATTGACTCAGTTAATCACATCAACTAAACTCAATATATGCATGTCATTAACAATTTATGCTTAAAGTTATATAAGAGTTAACTACTAAGGTCACTCCGCTTCTAACAAAAAATATTCACGTGCTTCCATTGCATAATAAACTAATTGCAATCTTATTAACATCAACACAATTTAATATCTTTTGTAATTGTAATTTTCTATCTGCGCATTAATGAAAAATAACTCCTCCATCTAATCACCATTCTATAAATTTGACCTTTACATTATCAGTTAATAACTCAAATTGATTGACTCAGTCTACTAATTAAATTATCAATACATTCTCAATGGGTGTATTAGGTTATATTAAAATAAGGTAGTTTATAATTATTGAATTATTCTACGGGTGACCAAATACGTTATCGTTGTAGTAATTTCCTTTATTTCAAAATATTATATTAATTTACAACTACATAAATTCACCACAAAGAATTTGGTTGTCTTAAATTTAAAAATAACTTGTGATAATTAATTATATTAATAAATATTTTTAACTTACTAATAATCCACAAGAAAATTTGATTGAATCTTACTGGTGTAAGGTCATCGACCCATAAGTCAACCCAAAATAAGTAATTCATTATACTATCACTGATGCCAACTAGTAGTACTTGAAGATTGGCTTGGGAGCATGAACCTCCATACAAAGGGCATTAGTCCAGAAAGAATAAAAGGGCACATTCAACATAATAGCCCCATTAACCATGAAGCTCCAATTACCATAAACCCTTTCGGTCAAGATCAATGTGGTCAAACATAGCAGCCCCAATCTCTGGACCAAAATCAGTAGGAGAGCAACTTTCAAATCCTTTACAAACATAGCCGCAGTACGTGACCAAACTCGCGCTTCTTGGTTGACGATGACAAGGAACAATTGCAGCGGCAACACAACAACAGTCCATCCGATAATACTTTGACAATGAGGCAAGAATAATAATTAAAATAAATAAATTATAGAATTAACTAGAGAGGATAAGGTGTATATTTTGGATTTGCTTAAAACTTATGTATCAAATTTGAAATATCCAGTTTATTACTCCTAGGATATCGAACTCACCCTATGTATGTTTATATAGTTTTTGTGATCAGATTATCGAACTTTAACATAGAACATCTTTATTAGAATTCTATATTGACTTATATACTTTCACCGTTTTGTTCATGTATTAAAATTAATTAATAAATTATAATTAATATTTATCAAATTATTATTATTATTATTATATTTTAAACATATTATCCAACAAAGTTAGCTAATGTATACCTTAGATTATATATATATAATGAAAAAGACATATAGTTCGTTTTTTAAATCATACCACTTATATTATATTTTGGTTTTAATATATACATGAGAAAATTTTAAATGTACAAATTAGAGGAACATTTTCCTACGATGGACTCACTCCGTCCTCCTCTAATTGCAGATGATGCCCTATCTACGTAACATTAAAAAATAATGTAATATATAAATTTTTAAGTATTTTTATATACTCTTTTTATTCCAAAATTAGATATACGTTTTTAAAACGACGATTTTTAAAGATAATTTTTATTTTCTAAATATATTTCTATTATAATGTTGTTTAAAATAATAATAGTATTAGTGCTTATTTGGTTCATATGGGAATTGACTTCCCATTGGAAGTTGTACTTTCTTTTTATCTAATTTCCTCAAAAAATTCTTAGAAAATGTCATTATCACGTTTGGTTGATATGGATAAATTTACATTTCCTAAGAATTCATTTCCCACATTGTGTTTGGTTCAACTATATACTTCAATTTACTATTGTGCTATTTATAATTACTAATTTTGTGGGATAATTTTATCAATTTTTAAATTAATAATACGAAAAGTGTGGCTTACCAAGGGGGTGGGTAATTAAATTCTTATGTTTTGTGGGAAATTCTACTTCCTAAGGAAGTTTCAATTCCCTTATTTTGTTTTTTTAAATGTCTACCAAACAACTTTATAAATTATCAGAAGTTAAAATTCTTAGGTAAGTATATGTCAACCAAACAAGCACTTAGTTATGATAGGAACCATCAATTAGTAGAGATAGCGAAGCTAAATAGAGTAGCAGAGCAGTGGATAATATTTAAGAAATTTCATGACTTTTTATAATCTAAAATAAAAATATATCTCTAATTTAAAAAAAAAATTTAATTTTAAAACAAATAGAATAACTTTTATAACTATATAACCCTTCAAACTTTATTAATCAATATATCAATATATTGTATTACGATTTGAGAACTACCATTTCATGTATATTCGGTTGGTTAGTAATTCGATGCGTTACTCCGCGATTGTGGTGAGTTTTAGGGACTCGGTTGGGTAGCATTTGCATTATATGGTGACTGTTGACTGTTTTTATTAGTGATTAGACTTTTGTGGACTCTTGAATTTTAGCAAAATTTTTTTATTTTTTCAAACAGTCGTTTAGTATTACACATTTACACACACGGATGAGGGGTAGCTGAACGACCTCTGTATATACATTTAATATTCTGGGAGAATGAAGAGACCAATAACTCAAATTATAATTGATAGAACAACGTACAACGGAGATGTATGCATATTTGTACATATATAATTATACAAGTAATTGATTAATTATTGAACACAAAATAAGAACTAGTTTTAAAAAAGAACACACAACTCTAAGATATATTAACCGAAAAAGATAAATGACCGGGCATAAATCAAGAAAGAAAAAAAACCTCAAACACAATGCAGTTCACATACAATGAACAAAGACCTTTAATTTGCCTTCAGTAATCCTAAATCTTCTGTGCATATGTGAGTAAGTAGACATACAATTACTGAGATCACACATAAAAGCAAAAACTGAGATGAAATCCTGTTTACATGAATGATTTAACAGGAGAACGTCATGAACATACTGTCATTGTTGGGGTTAATAGAACGTGGGTCAAGAGGAATGCCGACGCCGACGGATGGTTCTAATCAACCAACAAATAAGTTCCCTAACTTTTGATTCAAAACTAAATCTATTATCGTATAGTTATATAATACCATAGAATATTACAATAATGTTGATGTATGATCAATATATCTAGAGAATAGAGGAATTAGTTTTTCTATTATATTTCTTCAGAAATATCTCTAGATCTACAAAATTTCTGGTGCGAAAATACCAGCGAAGACACACTGCAGCAATTAGGTAAACAAACACAGCCGAGTACCTACAAACATATGCTTTAGATTCATGGTCGAACATGAAATAAATTCAAAGAAACATGTATAAAAAAACAGAACATATAATTCCAAATAGATCTTAAAAGACTATAATGGGGTAAAAAAGAGGATGGAGACATAGACAACGAAGAAATACACTTTAGGTATGTTTGGCAGGTTGGTATCGGAATGTGAATTTTATATCTTGTTATAGGATATTTAGTAATCTAATGTTATAATACCCATGCTTGAATACACTAAAAAATGTCTAGGAATAAATATTTAAATAATAATGAAAAATTATTAACGGTACGATTTGGATGATGGCTGCAGCAGTGGTAGAATAGCTACAGTGGTGGTGGTCGGCAGTGGTGATGATGGTCGGGTGGTCAGCGTTGGTGGTGATGATCGGCAACAGTGGTAATGGTGGCCATGGTCGGCGGTAATGGTCGGCGGTGGTGATGGTCGACGGTGGTGGTTGACGGTGTTGACTGCAGTGGTGGTGGTGGCCGATGGTCGATGGTGGTCGGTGGTCATGATGTTAGTGGTTGGGTGGTCGATGGTAGTGGTGGTCGGCGATGGCAATGACAATGACAATGGTCACGATGGTGGTGGTGGTAGCGGTCGTGATGATGGTTAGCAAACATGGTAATGGTGGTTGGGTGGTCAGTGGCGGCGGGGGTGGTGGTGGTGACATCATTAATACTATTGTGATTAGATTACTTAATAATGATAATCTGAATACCACAGTTCATGGTGAGTTTCATATTCCTACATTATGTGTGTATCTTTTATTCTCATTAATCACTCGTCATTCTTTTATGTATCAATCCAAACATGAATATCATGAGTACGAGAATGAAAACTCATTCCTATAATAAGATGCATACACGCAAAACATAACCTTAGATCTATCTCCCCACATGAAATGTCTTCCGATCTGCACATTTTCAAGTTTGTCAAACATACTACCGTCGACAACAGCTACTGATCAAGATGGAAAAGACCAAACTTCGCGGCAAGAATGCTACAAATTGAACCAAAGAATGCTGTAGAAATTTGTGTGTGGAAAATTACAAAAAGAAATTTTAAAAAAGTGGATAGCAATGCATGAAAGGTCTAGAAAATTAGTGACCTATGGTTGGATTTGTTCTCGGATTGAGCCAACACACGTGTACAGACATTTGAAAGTATATTAAAGGAAAAATAGCTATTGCACTATATTACATTTAAAACTATTAACTATTCTTATGCAAAAGTAGTTTTATTTACATCTTTTTTATTATAATGTTATTATTGTAATTTTTTTTTTATCTTATCATCAATTATACATCAATAATAAATTTTATGAAAAAAGTTATTTATATAATTCTCAATAAAAATACAATATTAATATTCATTAAAAATTTGAATATAATTATCTTTGTGATGAAGTAATTTATTTATATAATATCAACGATATTCAACTTAAACAATGAATTCAAATCAACGATACATCTATTTACTAATTTAATTTAAACTAAATTATAAAATTAAATATTCAAAATATCAAATTCTCATAATCAAATTTTACATGTTGAGTTTGAAAATTGCAAAAGAAAATTCATGCTAAATAAATGTCCATATTGTGCACGGGTTTTTGTTCTAATTTTATATTATTATAGAAGCTAGGTTATATACCATATAAAAGTGAGAAAATTTATATATTTATATATTTTTCACATTCTTTTGATCCATACTTTAAATTTTTTTTTTAAAAATTAGATTTTATAAATATAAACTTAGTAGGAAAGAATATATATACACATATATATTACATCATATAAAAGTACGATTTATATTGATATATTAGTATTAATATAGAGGTCGCAAGTACAATAGATCGTCTTAATATGATATAAATTACAGCACTCTTAATTTTAAAATTAGAAATATCTTTTAATTTTTAAAATTAAATAAAATATCAAATTTAAATTAATTCAATTTAACTAATTAAATTACACAATTATTATAATCTTCTAGGTTAATTATAAGAATATTTGATCATAACATAATTTGTATTTAAAATTTTAAAGATTATATCAATTTAAAATTTTAATACATCATTATTTAATTCAATACATCAAAACTTGACTTTAATATGAAAATGAATGGAAAAATTACATGCCAATGTGTGCTGGTGAATTTATTTACCGCCCAGTAAGCCAAAGTTTTCATGTGAACGATCCAGTTTAAATCACTATATATAAATTAAATTATTAATTATAAAGTTATTATGAATAAAAATTATTATCTACTAAAATATCAAATTTTTAGTTGATCAATATCAAAATCTATCAATATTATTATTCATGGTAACAATAATTACATATTATTAGATTGTCTAAAATTTGTTATGAATTATTTTTTGAATACTTTTGGTATATAAAAAGTAATAATTTTACGGATAGTAACTTTAGTTTTATAAATAATAATTTTAAGTTTTATATATAATGATTAAAAATAGACTATATATACATAAAATTTAGCTAACTAGACTATAATTATTTTTACTAGGATACGCCAGTCAATAAATGCCACAGTAATAATTTATATCGTGCTCGAAGAATTTTCTACTATTGTCCTAGCTGGAAGATCATAATCTCATTAAAACTCATTCCGTGCAGGAAATTGAATGCTTTATAATTATACTCGACAATTTTAATTTTTTCCTTTTTGTCTACCCAGTCAACATTCGATAGTTCTTTGGGTCTTGATTAATTTTCTAGTAATGTAGTTAGTACACAACAAGTTTAAACCCGAAGCTTTCATCGGTATATCTTTGTCTTGTCTTTATCAAACGGTCCGATTTTTTCGTCATAATCTGTAAACATTTAGTAATATCAATATAAGCAATTTTTACACATCAAACAGTCCGACTTTCTCGTCATAATCTTTAAATATTTAGTAATAGCAATATAAGCGATTTTTACACATGCAAGTATATAATCATGTAAGGATGAGACTTGAAAAAGGGATAATTTATAAGGTTTAAGTGTTTGTGAGGTTTGTCGGAATAATAGTGATACCTCTTGAGTAATTCGGAAGAATATAACTTTTAAGTCCTCGAGTAATAACAACAGATTTGACCACTTTCTTGCAAAAATATTTGGATAATTCACATACGCATTGTAACCAAATTCGTTTGGCGCACGTGCCATTAGGAATTTATATCAAACAATATATCAGGTGATCAGCCTAACCACCGTCTGATTTCATCATAATGACATATGTACATATGTAGTCAATACAGAAATCTTTTATCTGTGAGAGTTTGATTATCGATGCCTAAGTTTTCATTTCTTATAAAATCCTAGGTCTGAGGTGTTAGGCAAATGCATCTTAGTAACCTTTAGTTAGCTACACAGATATACTTTACAAGTATAGGGTGAGAAGATAAGTTTTTACATCCGTATAGGAATAATTTAGCGTGTTAGCGAATTTGAATAACTAAACAACGGCCCAAAGAGTATTTAAATCTAGTACAATAATTTTCAAGTGCATTGGATCAATAGATCACACGTTACTTAACTTTGAAGAAATCGAAACATGATATTGACATAATAAATTCTTGGATAAACTACGTATATCAAAAGAATGATAATACGTATTATTTGAAAAAAAAAGTAGAGTGAGTATATAATTGGCTTTAATCCTTTGCTGAGCTTAAATTAATTCACTCGCGGTGTGAATGAACTATGTAAAACATGTACATTAGTATAACATAAGTAATCATGACTTAATTACAACATGAGAATGCACGTGTGAGGTGTCTGTATATTTTTTACGTCTTTGATTTACTAATTGAGCCATCATTTGTTATATTAGGATTCAATTTGGACCGAATCGTAGTCCGAGGAATTTTTCAAACTAGTATTTGGTCATTGGGAGGCTCCAAATAATTTATTTGATTTATTTTGGACCTTAGATTAATTAGTATTTAATTATCTCAACTTAAATGGTTTATTAATTATTTATTATAAATAACTATTTATCCCTTAATTATTATTTTATTTCCCATATTTAATAATAATTATTCGATAGTTACGTAATTAAAATCTTAATTATTATTAATTTAAATGATTAATAATTATTCCTAGCGTAACATTGCATTTCTTTAAAATATTAAGAAAATAGTTCATTCTTAATGAAGTAATAGTTTCTATATTACTGTTCAGTCACTAGCAATTTTTCCTTGTTGAAATAACTTATGTACAATAGAGAAGATAACATAAAATAAAGTAAGTCAATTATCTTCTGACGGTATATGCATTAGAGAAATAAAATGTACATCGAAAGATAATATGTACATCAAAACATAATTCTTCATCGGTTGATAATTTGTATTGAGGGTAAATCTTTGATAGATTATTTTCATCTCGCATAATTCATTGGTGGATAATTTGTACTGAGGGTAAATCGTCGGTAGATAATTTCATCGACTTCCTCTTATGTTCTGATACCCTAAGACGTCGTGCTGGCAATACTGTTGTACCCCAAAGCATATATTTGACACATTAAGGTTTGGAGATCAACACCATGAGATTCGGCATAGGGGAAAAACTCAATAGCCACCATGTCCACCCTATCTTTGGTTGAAACTCAACAGAGAGAGTGCTCAACAGTCGTCGAAGGTGAAACGTCCATGTTTTCCGACGCGAAACTTCGGGTATGACCGAACTCGACCATTTTGGTTTGTTCCATCGATTCAAGCATGATATCGAAGCTTAATGCTTCCACAAATTTATATGTGGCCTTTATTTCGATTTTTAAAAACACAATCGTAAACAAAAGTTAAAATTTTAGTTTGGTTTCTTTTTCTTTTGGGGTTCTCGGTCAAACTTGAGCAAACATCCAAACTTCACCATGTTTGAAATCGATTGAAGAAGAAAGATTCTCTCAAATGCAAATACAAGATTACAATGTTTAATATTTGATCAAGGATTATCCCCTTGGCCGGATGTGTTCTTCAATATTTTTTTGAATATTAATTTATTTTTGTAAAGTTTTGAAATCAAATAATTTTAAGATTTACTAAGGTTATGTTCACATGTGATATGTGAAAATGATCCTGAACATATTCTTTACACAAAGGTAAACTCAGAATTAACCATGAATACTTTAATAAAAGGAGATTGTTTTACCTCTTTAACCTTTAGAGAGAAATAAAAGCTTTCTCCTCTAATAAATGTTCTTGTTGTAAATTTGAAATAGTGGAGGTCTGCTAAAAACGATTGAAGTGGGGTTAGGGTTAAATCTTATTCTATATATTGTAAATTAGGACAAATTGTCTTCGACTATTATTTCTTTTTTAAGAAAAATTTACTTTTTCCCCTATTTTGTAGCCATTTAAGGTTATGTTTACTTTTGAGTTAAATAAAGTTCTTTTCTCTTACATTTAATATTTATAAGAGATATATTATTATTTTGTATTATGTTTATTGAAACTCTATGAAAATTGGTTTGCTTCAGCGAGACGTAATTATGATCATGAGATTTTTGTCCTATTCTAAATCTCGAACTTTTTTTTTTTTAAAAGTCACATATCACGTTTCATTACTATTTCGCGTTAGCATGCGTATCTTGATTTGTGTGATTATTATATATATACTATTACAAAATTATCGATTATCAAGAGGGAATAAAAATTTCATAAATATCGCGAATTAGTATCCATACAATTTTTATTTGAAATTTTAGGTTCTTACAATATGATTTGATTATATTAGTAAATTGTGTTCCCACTCTGTCTCTGATAAATTTCTGAAAGAAATGATACCACAAGAGAAATAATCAACAAATGGTTCCCACAATAACTTACACATGTTAATTTAGATATGTAATACCTTAATATATACAATTCAAATTTAAATTTGAGTGGACAAAACCTCCTCATTATATATAATTAAGGAGACAATAAAAAAATAAATGCAACAATTATGTAAATAATATTAAAGTAAAAAACTAATCTTACTATTTACATAATAGGCGGTAATCTGTACCTTATTACATAAATAATATTATTTGTTATTATAAAAGAAATTGAACAATGAGAACATTATATTATACATTCTCAGTTAACTAGAGTTTTGTACTGATAACGTATTACAAAATAAGTGCAAATATAGTAAATAAGAACATAGAGATTTTACATGGAAAATCCAAATGAGAAAAGTCACCGAAAAGAATTTCAGAACTTCACTAATAATATGAGAGTACAAGATTTATAAGAGAATTTATCTTCTACTCTCGGCGTGTTTTGTTCATTGCCCGACTACTCCTCAAATAGCAAAAATATTACTGTTCTTGCTACTTTTTGGTTTACAAAATTTTCCATTTTATTATACAAACTAGTTAGCCAACAAGTAGTCTTTTTCACTTTCTCATGCAATCACATACTGACTTATAACACAAACATGTATTTGAGAATTTTTTTTCCCCTTTGAAGTGATTAAGCTAAAACATGAGGTGAATTGTTTTGTGTTGATGGGAAAATGTAATAGTAGAGTAAAAAAGTAAGTGACATTTGTGAAGATAAAGGAGCTGACATGGTCCCTTCCCTTGGCTACAATGCTGAATCCATGACTACAGACAAAAACTGAGGTCAAACTTTTCTGACTGTTCCATTTTAAATATTTAAGTCTGTGATATACCAAATTTTGGTGATAAAGACATGAAAACAGTCAAGGTGAAAAAAAAAAAAGTAATAAAATCATACACATATTAAATTTTTATTAATTTGTAAGTTTTT
Organism: Centella asiatica; assembly: GCA_014636745.2. Taxonomy (NCBI): domain Eukaryota; kingdom Viridiplantae; phylum Streptophyta; class Magnoliopsida; order Apiales; family Apiaceae; genus Centella; species Centella asiatica. The sequence goes on from CM025782.1 coordinate 1,572,188, forward strand.
CTTATAACTTTATTCATATAAATAAATATATTCGCAAACACAACCTTCGTATTTATTACACATTAATTTCATCTTAATAAAAAAAATAGTTGACTGAAATTAAAAGCTTCTTAATTTACTAAGAATATACTTTAGACATCTTTTTTCATACCAAAGGATTATGAAAAAAAATTTAGAAAAAAATAATAAATTCCTAAAATTGAACTGTGACCTGATTAAACTATTCAAATTTGAATGTAGAATTTCACATATATATTTAAAAAAAACGTTTGAACATATTTCATATTCATTATTGTATTCAGATATATCAATATCTACCGGTGTATATTTAAATGTAAATAAATATGTTGTATCACCTGACATGTGTCGAAAATAATCATGTCACATTTTCTGAAAAGTGAAAAAATTTAAGATTTAAGTTATTTTCCTGCGGTTAGTGAGTGGGAATTAATACTTGAAGTTTAGATGTATGAATTAATATGTTAGGCTTAAACAGTACGTGACATCCTTTCTAACCAAAAAGAAAAACATATATTACCTCACGTCCCATAAAAGATGTTTTAAGTAAAATAATTCTTTGTCTCAAAAAGGATTATTTAAATATATCAAAAATTTATATATTGATTTTTTTACCCTTAAAGTGAACCGACTTTAAATAATAAATACATTTTTTATATTTAAAAAATATTAATAGACTCATTTCAAATAGAATATAAATTTACTTCTATAAAGTGATTTTTCTAAATTATGTGTAAATGTATTTCAGTCATTTTTCTTTTTGGGATCAAGAAATATATTTTACTATAAATTTTTAGGCAAGCATAAGAGGGGTCAATTAAAAGTATACAATCTTAATGATCTATGTAAAGTCTCCTTCCTTTACTTGCACTCCTATATATAATCCCCACTTGCTGCAGCTTAACACTATCACAAGTTTCTCTTTTATAGTAGGATCCTCCAAATTCCCAACTTCAAACAGAGAAAATATTGAGGGGAAAAAAAGAGAGTTATAGATCATGGAGCACTACAATGGACATGATTTCTTGGAGGAGTTTCTAGCTCTAAGAAATGGCCCTTGGGGGGAAGAATTAACTACAAATCTTCCAATAGAAATGAATGATTTCCACACAAATATTGACAATTTTCTTGAAAACCCATGTTGTAATATTCCTCAAACTTCTTGTTTTGAGGAGTTCATCAGTCTTCCATTTGATCAAGCAAGCCTCAATTTTTCCGAATTTTGTGCCCCCTTTTTAGACCATGAAAACAGATCACCCCCAGAGCTCACCGACTCATCTAACAACAAGCTTGATACACCACAATTCTTTCATTCTCAAGAAGAATACTCATTGATGTCAAATGATTTGGAGGTACAAGCTGCTGCTCATTCCAATTCCTGCAAAATTGAGCCCATTCTGTCAACTGAAGTGTCCCCCCTCAACAGGGGCACTATTTGCTTAGATACAAAGAGTAAAGTCAAGAAACTAGATGGACTACCATCAAAGAATTTAATGGCAGAAAGAAGAAGAAGGAAGCGTCTCAATGACCGCCTTTCCATGCTTAGATCTGTTGTTCCTAAGATAAGTAAGGTAAAATTTTCTCCTTGTTCTAATTCTAAATAATTTTTTTTGTATGCATCAATTTAAATCTAGTTTGTTTCGGCCAAAAATACTAGTCCCCCCTGTCCTTTGAAAGAGTGTCCGAAAGACACCCAAACACACATAATGACACAAAAAACAAAGGAAATAGAGTATAAGAAAGAAAAAAAAAAATCTAAAATGTGTACTTTTAGATATTTGAATTTAGAGGAGGAAATTTAGATTTTTTGAAAATATGCCGAAACAAACAGAGTCAACTTGATATCATGAATTTATTGGTAGGGTTTATTTGATATGCTTGTATATTAGATGGACAGGACATCAATACTGGGAGACACTATAGACTACATAGAGGAACTAGTGCAGAGAATAAATAATTTGAAAGAAGAGATTGAAGTAAGTTCCAACAATCGTGAGCTAAGCTTGACTGCAACCATCTTCAAAGATGTAAAGCCCAACGAAGTTCTTGTCAGAAATTCACCTAAGGTATGCAAATAACACTATATTTAATTATAAGTAGTTTCTTATTTTCATTATCTCAGAATTTGACATACATTTTTGTTTTAATGTAATCTTTTTTGTAAATTCTCAAATTTTATTTGTAATATCAATTTATATTTATGTTTTTTATGATACTTCACTTCATGAGTTATTAAAAATATAAAGTTTCCTTTCAATTATGGATCGTAGGATGTAACAGACGTATTTTGTTTGTGTGAATTGAAACACATTTTTAATATCAAAACAGAAGGTATAATTAAGGAGCTCAATTTTATTGAGGACAATGATATGATAATATTAATTAACTGTAATATTTTCTTTTTTTCCCTTCTTCTTTATTCTTTGGATGAGCAGTTTGACGTTGAAAGGAGAAATATGGATACCCGAATTGAAATTTGTTGTGCTGGAAAGCTGGGTTTGCTGCTATCAACAGTGACTACTTTAGAAGCATTTGGTCTTGAAATTCAACAGTGTGTCATTAGCTGTTTCAATGACTTTGGAATGCAAGCTTCTTGCTCTGAGGTTCAATTTTTCTCTGTCTTTTTTAATTTTTTTGAGATTATATTTGGGCGACCAATTATTCACGAGGGATTTGATATTTTCTCAAAAATAATATACAAGACTACTTTCATGCCATACAAAGTCTACTGAAAGTTTTGGTTTTTGTTGTGAAAATATAAGTTCCTTTTACTTCATAGCTAAAAATCAACAATTTTGGGCACTTTATATAATTCTGTCAATGTTTTAGTTTTTAACCTCCCCCCCCAATGGTGATAGGAAATGGAGCAGAGAGCAAATATAAGTTCAGAAGACGTAAAGCAGGCATTATTTAGGAATGCTGGCTATGGAGGAACGTGTTTGTAGGGGATATCTTTTTTGTGGGGTAGGTAAGGGTGGGGATGGGTATGGGTATGGGATGAATGAGAATTAAAATGACAATGAAAACTTGAGGGGAACTTTCGTGTATGGCCTTTGTGGGATGACAATTAAAAAATAGTAGATGTTATCCCCATACCATTTTTTTTTTTGGTGGTAATAAGAAATATATTATTATTAGAAAATAAAAAATAAGTGACTACTTTTATCAGCAGTCACTTATTTACATTAATTGTGGGATTCAGTGTCTTTTCGCACACCCTTGTGATCACATTAAATTATGTGACTGTTTCATCAACATTATTTACGTCTCATGACCCTATTATTATTTGTTGCTAAGTTATGTGTTTTAACAATAGCGGCTCAAGGTACATATGTGAATGTGCAATAATCCGTAACCATAGCATACATACATCTTAATATCTTCCAGTACATTACGTTTTCATTTGTTTCAATTTAAATTTTATATAATATCTAAAAGTCTTTAACAAAAGGAAATGAATGGATGAGAAAAGAAGGAAACTATTTTCTTATCTATTTGTGTGAGAGTTTATGAAGAGAAAAGAAAATCAGTTTAAAAATTTTCTATTCTCTTATATGGAAATTAAGAAGAAAATAAAATAAAAGTTTACAATTATACTCTTTTATTATTAAAATATGAATTTGATTTTAATAAGAAAAGTGAAGGAAAAAGTTGGTATTAAGAAAAATATGTAGCAATAAAAAAGAAATACGAAAAATGACATTCGGTTCAAAGGAAAAAAAATATTCTCATCCACGTCAAATCTTTTTTTTTTAAAAAACCCATTACAGTCAATTACACTTGACTGTCATTATTTTGACTTAAAAGGATTTGTTTTCCTCCAAAAAATAGTACCAACCTGTATTTTCTCAAAAAAAAAAAAAAAAGATTTCTTTCCAAATCTTCTAACCTTTGATAAGAAAAATTGGGAGGACAATCTTTATTTTTTCTTTCCATTTTTCTTTCTTTTCTCCAAAAAGTACATTCAAACACAATTGAAAAAAAAAAAAAATACTTTTCTCTATTTTTTTTTCTTTTCTCCTCTTAAGTAAACATCAAGACTAACCCTCGAAATTTCAAAATTTTACTAATAAAACTAGTCATTATATCCGTGCAAAGTACATGTTTGTTATAAGAAAATTCAAGAAAATATTTGTCCAAAATATTTTAACATTCAGTGGTTTCTACACCCTTTTCATTATTGTAGAAATATCTACCTTTACCTGGGTGGATAACTTTGAGCCCTGGATATTTGAGGAGATCCTTCTCTTTCTTTACAATTGTTATTTATATTATGCATGTTATAGCGACTATGAACATGATATGCATGCACATTATAATCATGATGAGCATAATAATTATTATTATATGCATTGTAGGCAAGAGAGGGTTGCCTAATGTAACCACCAATAGGATAAGTAATTAAATGAGGTGGCATCATGCATACAGGTGGTGGATAGAAGTTTTCAACAGGAATTGCTCTTTCAGGAAGTTTAGTGTAGTTAATTGCAAGGTGGTTGGTGTTTCCACAGTTGTGACATGTCTTCTTAGGAGCATAAGACATTGAGATATAATTGTTAAATTTGTTGATATCTATTTTACCATTCCTTTTTTTCTTCTTCTTTTTATCCACTGATAGGTGTTCTAATTCTTGATTTAGCTTTTTGGTGGTTAGATATCTTATGTTTTTCTTTTTCTTTCCTAGCACTGTTTTATTGACGTCCACTGATTTATTTACATTCATAGGAGGAGTAGGAGAAGTCTTATTCTCAGTATTTGGATTATCCACTGATGGAACAAATTTGATTTCATGAGCAGTGGATTTTGTGCTAGTTTCTCCAAGGTCAGGGAATAAGTTATTTACTAGTTTCTTGTTAGCAGATTTATCATAACCTAAACCTGATTTCTGATTTAGATTTTATGTTTTCTTTTCAATCAAATCTTTAACCTTGGTTAAGGATAGGTTCCACTCCTTGATTTTATCTTGCTCAGCTTTCAGTTTTATAGTTGAATATTCTTCTCTTTTGAGAGCATGAGCAAGCTCATCTTGTGCGTTAATAAACTATTTTCTGACTTGTTCTAGGACAATTAGTTCAATCTCTAAGAAGCAATTTCTACTAGTTAGGAGTTCAGTAGTGTCTTTTATTCTAGCATTTTCTTTTGTTAGACACCTAATTGTTCCTTGCAAATTATATATATCTTGACACATGTCTGCCAAACTTTCTTTGCATTTAGATAAAGATAAAATAGAAGATATAGTCAAGTTAGTTACCTTAATGTTCCCATCCTTCTATCCCATCTTGAGATCATTGTTTATGTATTAAAACATCCTACTCTTGTTTGTCCCGGAGTAGATGATTTGTAAGGAGGGTGAGGGTGGGGGGTTAGTTATATACAAACCACAAAATTCTTTCGAATTTTGTGAACTCAGTGAATATAGTGTATTGAAAAATGCAGAATTGAAAGAATACAATATATCACAAATACTTCTGAAATTTTATTAATCAAGGAAAGATTATAAAAGTTCACTAGTGTAGATAACCAGCTTTTGAAATTGTTCGAAGATGAGCAGTTGTTGTAATCTGTTTTTGAAAAATAGCTGTGCCCTAGAAATTAAATCTTAGCTTCTAGAGTTCTAATAACTTGTTAATATGTATATCTCAATATCTAACTCTCTATGTATTTGATACAACAACTCTCTTTGTAATTAATTACAGTTTATTTCTATTAATAAATTCAATTACTGCTCTGTATTTTTTGATGATTCCTAATATCTCCTATAATCTGATTTGAATCTAAATATATACCAGACTTGGACAATCCTAATTGAAAACAGTTGCCCGACCTTATTAATGCTAATTCAACTTTTTATTGGATCTTGATTGGCTTCTTGTTTTCAACTTCAAATCCTATTCAGATTAGGATTTGTTGCATTTCAGTCGTATATGATCTTCAATATATACTGATAAATTATATCATCAAATGCTATAATTTCTAACAATAAACTTCTATGCTATCAGAGGAATGAGTCACTAGTGCTAGATTGATATATTCTTCATCCTATAATTCTAATTCAACTTAATCTTTGTTTTCTGTGATCAGTGTCTTGCCCTTACTATTGTTAAGGAGTTCAAAGTATTTCTTGTTATAATAATCCTCATCTTTATATCTTTGGACTCCTTTATCTTCATCTTAGACTTAGGCTTTTTGCACTCACTTGCAAAGTGTCCAAGATCATTACAATTGAAGCACCTGAATTTTGATCTGTCAACCTTGCCAGATTGACTTTGTTTCTTTCTTGAGAGGCTTTGTTGAATGCGGTCTTTCTTTTGGAAAACTTAAGCTTTTTAAATTTTCTAGTTTTAAGTGCTAAGATTTCATCAACACCATCTAGATCTTTAGGTGTGTAGAGCTCTTTACCTTCCTCTGCATCTTTAGCTTCATCATTAGACTCTGACTCAGAATCTGATTTCTCAATGAAAATTTTCTTCTCATCAAGGTTCTTCTTATTTGTATATGCTATCGTGCATCACACTTCTCTTTCTTGAAGTCAGTATCCATCATGCTTCTTTGTTGCACTTCAAGCTCATACGTTTTCAAATTCCCATAAAGCTTTTCCAAGGACATGGTGCTCATGTCTTTAACTTCTCTTACAGTAGTTGTCTTGGCATCCCAAAACTATGGAAGTGACCTTATAAACTTTATATTTGTGTCTTCGTTTTCATAGACTTTCTCATGTAGTCTTAGATCATTGGTAAGTCTGTGAAATCTATTATACAGTTGTGTGATAGATTCATCACATTTGGCAGTAAGTATTCATATTGTTGAATGAACATTGATCTTTTATTTTCCCTGACCTCTTCTGCTCCTTCACATAGAACTTGGATTGTCTCCCAAATCTCTTTGGAACTTTGACAATTAATGACACTTGTTATTCCCAAATGAGTATTTGTAGAGGGGGAGTTGAATACAAATCTCATATTTTTCTCCCAATGTAAAGATCTCAAATATAATTTGTAAATTAATTACAGAATTAATAAAGAAGACAAATTATATCAATTAATAAAAAATGGTTTTTATTGATCTTGAATCTAAAATACAATATAGTAATCAAAACAGTTGATACCAGTTTCTTTATTATCTTCAGTGATGAACAACTGATGTACTCTGTTCTTGAAGAACAACTGCAATCTAGAAAATGGTTTCTAGTTTCTCAAATTCTAATAAATTGCTTCTCTGTATCTCTTTCAATTTTAATTCTCTATTTCTTGATACATGTTCTCTTTCTTTGTAAATCACTTACTACTGTTATTATCTGTTTCTGATTTATTCTCGAAGTGTATAGAGATGTGTTTGGGATTTTGAGATGTTCTGAGATGATCTGAGATATCTTCTCTATATTGTTGATTTTACCTCCGCTGCTCTATGTCTCTATTTACAGACACAACTTCCTTCTTCAAGCTGCCTTTTTCAAAAATATCTCTAAATCTCTTTGGTAGTTGCAACATAGCTTCTTAGTTACATAATCTCTGTGTCACGCCATCCCTGCTATCTGTCTTTTTGAGTTATCTCTGTGCATCATCTCTGGTACACAATCTCTCATTATTGGACCAACTTCCTTATTTTAATTCAGAGCCCTAACTGAGTTAGTGGTCTACTGTAGTCAGCTATATGTCATTCATATGTCATCTTCAATATTAGCTGATGAAGAAATTATTTGTTGATGAAGAAATTATCCTCTGATGACCATTTATCCTTTGATGCATATTAGTAGTTTTTGTGCAGTCAGCCATATGTCATCTTCAATATTAGCTGATGAAGAAATTGTTCTTTTATGACCATTTATCTGCTGATGAAGAAATTATCTGTTGATAGCTTATCTTCTGATGAACAACTTATCCACTGCTAGAGTTCAACTGTTGATAAGTGTTTAAGTTCAGTTCCTCAGCAAACTTTAAGTTCAATTCAGTTCATTTCATCAATCTTTAAAGCTCAGTCTTCAATCTCAGTTCAACACCTGCTGCTACAGAATTCTCAAGTTCAGTTTCTGTAGAATTTTTTCTACTACACACTATCAATGGCTGTTGTGATGAATTATTCTCTGAGTTATCTTCTGATGTGAACTTTACACTGTCAGATGATAGCTTCCACTGGTTTGTCTATTATATACTGATGAACAGTTGACATTATTATAGGATAATACATAGACAAAACCGGCTACAATTTATATGTTGATGTTTATATAACACATTAGTAGTTGGTACACATCAATAGTTTCAATACAATTACAAACTCTAACAATTCTAAGTATTATACGTAATCATTAAATGATATAAATCCTAACAACACTGTTGAACATGTTATTATCCAACCCATTGAAGAAGATATTCATGACTTTTCTATCTTTCAGAACTTCCTCTTTATCATCTTTTCTAGAATCCTTTGGCACACAGATTTTTGGGATTGTTATGTTGTCAACAGTCTTCTGAGGCACTAGCTTCAAGGATATTATTGGTCCTCCTCTGAGAATGTCTGCATATTGTGAATCAGTTGATTCCGGATGTAAGAACATAAAGTATTCATCCTTTTTTAACTTAGGAATTTTAACATTTTCATCCTTCTGTCTCATCTTGAAATCATTGTTTATGTGATAAGACAACCTAGTCTGATACCAATTGTTTGTCCCAAAATAGATGGTTTGTAAAAGGGGTTGAATACAAACCGCAAAATTCTCTCGAACTTTGTGAACCGAGTGAATATACTATATTGAAAAATGCAGAATTGAAAGAATACAATATATCACAAATACTTCTGAACATTTTTTAATAAAGGATAGATTACAAAATCTCATATGTAGATAACCAGCTTCTGAAACTGTTTGAAGATGAACAACTGTTGTACTCTATTTTTGAGGAACAATTGCGACCTAGAAATTAAATCTTAGCTTCTCAAGTTCTAATAACTTGTTACTCTATATCTCTCAATATCTAACTCTTTGTGTATTTGATATAGCTTCTCTTTTTGTAAAGCAATTACAGCTTCTCTTTATAAATTGTTTCTTGCTATTGCTATGCTCTGTAATCTGATTTATAAATAGCTTCCTTCTTCAATCTGTTCACCGATGAACAACTGCGTTATTACAATTTAAAAAAAGACTCTCTTGGTACATGTAATAACTTTGTTACTTAACGTCTATGTTATACAATTTCTCTATTAAATTATCTCTATTATGTAATCTCTATTCTATCTGATCCGAATCTTAATATATGTGTATGTGTGTGTGTATATATATATATATATATATATATATTAGTTTTGACAATCCAATTTGATTCAAATTAGTTGCTCGATCTTGTCAATCCTGAATCAACTTTGTATTGGAACTTGACCGTCTTCTTTCCTAATATGATTCAGATTAGCTTCTGACTCCAGTTGATGATGATCTTCATTATCTTCTAATAAATTTGTATCTACTGATGACTTTATCTGCTGATAAGATTTATCCGCTGATGAGCTTATCTGAAGATGAATATTTATCTGTCGATAGTCATTATTTGCTAATGAACAAATAATTTGTCGATGACCATTTATCCTTTGGTGCAGTTTATCTGCTGATGAATATTTATTTGTCGATGGAGAATTTTATCTACCAACAAACAACTTTATCTGCTTATGAAGAACTTTTATCAACTGATGATTATTTATTTGCTGATGAAGAACTTTATCTTCTGATGAACATGGTTCTGCAAAATATCCTCTGGTAGAAATATTATCCTCTACTACAGAATATCCTGTGACAAATACTTTATCCACCGAGGAACAGAATCATCCTTTGATTGGCTACACTGTCAGATGATAAATCCACTGACCTGTCTATTATCTACTGATGAATAGTTTACAGCGTCGGAGGATAATACTTGGAAAAAACTAGTTATAGTTTATCTGTTGATGTTTATATAACACATCAGCAGTTTCTAGTACAATTTAAAATCTAACAATTTTAAGTATTATACATCATCATCAAATACTATAATTCCTAACATGGAATAGTGATTTTATAGATTTAAGAATATAATGTTTCACAATCATCAAACTAACTTTAAAATAGAAATAGTTTTGCAAGTCATATTTTTATACTTTCAATCACGATTCTCTAAATATAAGGAGTAAGATTGAGTTTGGAAAACTGATGCAGGTGCTCTAACAGAACAAACTAAAGTTAATTTAACATTTTGTAAATGTTAGATATAGCATATTTGAGATAGTTTTTGTTAATGGGAAAATATAAAAAATATTTATTTTAATTTTACATCAACTTAGCTAAAAAATTGATTGGTTATTTGAAGGAACCTAAAACTGTGCTCCTTTTCTTGTGTGGCATTCATTAAAAAATTGATAAATATTGCTAATAAAGACCAATTGTTTGGTCGATCCGGTTTAGTATCAAGGTGATTCTGTTTCTGTTCCTATATATATGGGTCCGTGCAGCATTTCCACGATATCGTTATGATCAATTAATGAGACTTGGCCGGAAAGTGTTCTTGCCTCTATCATTAGCTCGGGTAGTCCCCGTTTCTGGTGTTTTAGTCACCTTTCAATGGCTCCCTTAATTATGTGCGAGGAATTGCCCTATTAAGTATGTTATAAAGAGAAAACCAATGGTTTGGTGAATGTTTTTCTACATTACATATCATATGATTGAGGTCCTTTTTATAGACCAGATTATAAAAGATATTAAAGATAACTTAATGGTAACAAATCTAATCACTACAAAACAAACTTGATCCTTATCTCTTCTTCACTTCATCAAAACCTTATCTTTCTTATGAATTATCATTTAGGGACTTTGATCTGTAGAATTAATAATTCTTTCAAACTGGGCTATGGTTAAAGCCAAAGACCAAGTTTGGTTCGTAACAAAAACAATTGATCTCGTGGAAGAGATTTAGGGAAGAGATCAACAAGTTGTTGTGATGGGACGAATCAAGTCACCGGAGAACCAAGGGCAACCTTTTCTCATATAAAATGATAATCAATCTTAATATGTTTAGTCCAAGCACGAAACATCGCATTGCAGTCATATATAGAGTAGATAGATTGTCACAAAAAAGAATAGATCGCTTTGGTTGTAGGACTCCAAAATCATGAACAATAAAAGATAACAGCAACAACAACAACAGATACAACAATTGCAGGTGATAATGTGCTTAGTCTCGTGGTGAAGAATGCTCTAGACTTGTTTACCGTTGATGCTTTGCATGGAAATTGGTTGGGGAATTCTACAAGGGTAGCAGTGACTTTAATCACTAACAAGTCGCTAAAGATATAAAGTAGAACAAAACTTCAACCATCGGAGAGTAACTTAAACCCATCAGAGACTAATTATCTTCAAATGGCCTGCAGAGTTGTTTTTGTTTATTTGTTTTCTAATTAGAGTAGGATTATTTTTCCTAGTTGGGTTAGTTTTCTTTTCATATTTGAATTAGGTTAGTTGGCTTTTCAGCTTATAAATAGTTGTATACGTTGTATTATAGACTATAGATTTTGATATATAAACTTAATGAGTTTTTCACAACTTACATCAATCGTGAAAGTTAGTGGTTAAGTCCTTTATACTTCCACAATCAAATTTATTTGAGCTTGTGGGTGGTTAATTTTTTTAAGCAAACTAATCAAATTAATCTTTTAACCTTGTTTCTTGGTGATTAAATTCTTTATAGAATCAAGCTAGAGTTAATTTTCAAAACTTATTTAATCTTACCTAGATCAAATATATCATCTTGGTATCAAAGCTTTGGTCGGGAATTGTTCCCAAGCTTGTCTTCTTGAAGCCCTTCAAGAATTCTGCAAAATTGTATCTGTTCTCCAGATTTCAGTTGAGTCACAAAACTGCATTAGAATAGAATTGATCAAGAGAGATGGCTGGTGAAGAAGAACATGTGTTCCATAAGGGTTGACATTGGAGCAAGCCAAAAATTTATGACGTGATAGACAAATCAATGAGATGAGTAATAGACTAAATGAGATTCTTGTGAGACTAGATCGAAGAAATCCCTCTCTTAGTCCAAGTAGGACTGCAAGATCCACTCAAGTATCAGATTCCGATGAGGAAGAGGTTTTGAGACCTGTAAACTGTATAGTTAGAGAATCTAAGGATGATGATAGGAGTTTATGTTTGGATATTCCAAACTTTGATGGTAGTATGAAACCGGAAAATTTCCTTGAATGGTTGCATCATATAAAATGGGTCTTTGATTATAAGGACTATGACGATCATAAGAGATTGAAAGTGGTTGTTCTAAAACTCACAAGTTACTCAAACTTGTAGTATGAAAATCTGAAAACAAAAAATAAGAAAAATAAGACAAGGCACATATTGATTCTTGGGAAGCACTAAAAACTAGAATGAAGGAACGCTTTCTTCCTACTCACTTTGTGCAAGATATATTCCTAAAATTGCAGAGTTTCAAGCGAGGAGCACTCTCAATTGAGGAGTACACTGTTGAATTTAAGATATTAACCATGCTATCTGACTTAGAGGAAAGAATGGAGCACAAAATTGCTATCTTTCTAACTGGCCTTAATCCCAGCATTGCAGAAAAGGTTAAACTGCAACTTTGTTGGTCTTTTGAAGAGGTTTGTAAAGTGGTCATGCGCGCGGAGAAGCATGTAAAAGCTAAGGGAATTAGCTATGTAAAGCCCAACAACAAGACTTTTGAAAGGGGTAGACTTGAGAAAAGAAGCGAGGCAAAAATTGTCACTAATTTTACTCCAAACTTCGACAAATTCAAGAAGGATAAAAAGTTGATGAGGAGTATGAAGCTGATTTCGAGGAAGAACCTAAAACACATGGTTCAAAACTGATTGTTAGAGGAATTCTGCAAGCAAAACCAGTTCCTTTAGAAGCTAATCAAAGGGACAAGATCTTCATGACAAGGGTTTTGGTGAAGGACAAGCTGTGCAACATGATTATAGATACATGAAGCTACACCAATGTAGTTTCTACAACATTAATTGACAAACTCAGCTGACCTACAACAACACATCCTAGACCTTACAAACTGCATTGACTAAGTGATGGAGGTGAGGTGAAGGTAACAAAACAAGCATTTATCTCTTTTGAAATTGGAAAATTTAAAGATCAAGGGTTGTGTGATGTTTGTGGCATGGATGCATGTCATATCCTATTGAGTAGACTGTGATAGTATAATAGATTGGTGAAGTTTGATGGAAGGACTAATGTTTACATTGCCAAAGTGGGGAATAAAAAGACAACTTTGAAACCTTTATATTTATTTAGAGTACGCAAGGAGAACCTATTCATGAATGAAAAACAATTTGAGCATGAATTAGAACAAGAGGGTAAGGGGTTTCTTTTGTTTGCTGTTGAGGTTCAATCTGATGAAATGTGTGTTGAACCTCCTGGAATCTTAGAATAGGTGCTTACTGAATTCAAAGATGTTTTTCAGAAGACTTGCCACCTGATTTTCGCCCATCCTCCCTTAACATCAAATTGATCAAATTCTGGGAACTCCACTATCTAATAAGGCAACTTATAGGTGTAATCCTTAAGAGGCTAAAGAAATACAAAGGAAGAATGAAGAACAGATAAAAACGGGTTGTGTATGGGATAAGATGAGTCCTTGTGTCATACCAACTTTGGTGGCACCTAAGAAAGATGGTACTTGGCATATGTGCATAGATAGCAGAGCGGAAAACAACATTACCATCAAGTACAAATTGCCAATTCCAAGGTTGGATGATTTACTAGATGAATTACATGGCTCTAAGGTATTTTTAAAAGTTGATTTTTGAATTGGATATCATCAAATCAGAATGAGGGAAGGTGATGTATGGAAGACTGCATTCAAGACTAAGGTGGGTTTATATGAATGGCTAGTCATGCCTTTTGGTCTTATTAATGCTCCTAGTACATTCATGAGACTTATGAACAAGGTATTAAAGCCTTTCCTTGGTTAGTTCGTGGTGGTCTACTTGGACAATATTCTGATTTACAGCAAAAGTGTTGAAGATCATATACAACACTTGAGATTGGTTTTTGAAGTATTGAGAAAACAGAAGCTTTTTGCTAAATTAGAAAAGTGTTTTTTCTTGGTGATGAGCGTGACTTTTCTTGGCTACATAGTTTTAGTGGATCCTTCAAAGGTAGAAACTATCAAGTCATGGCCGGTTCCTACTACTGTTTCAGAGGTAAGGTCTTTTCATGGTCTTGCTTCATTCTATAGGCAATTTGTGAAGTATTTTAGTAGTGTTGTGGCGCCTATAACTGAGTGCGTCAAGAAGGAGAAGTTTGAGTGGACTATGGCTACTAAAAGGGCTTTTGATGCTATAAAGAAGTTGTTATGTGAAATTCCTATACTAGTTTTACCATATTTTTCTAATCCTTTTATGGTAGAGTGTGATGCTAGTGGTGTTGGCATAAGAGCTGTTTTGGTGCAAAAGAAGAGGCATATTGCTTATTTCAGTTAAACGTTAAGCGGTGCAAAGCTTAATTTTTCTACATACGATAAAGAGTTCTAGTCAATTGTGAGAGCACTTGATCATTGGAGTCATTATTTTATGCCTAATCACTTCATATTGCATTCAGATCATGAGGCATTGAAGAAATTAATCACCCATAAACTAAAACAAATCTAATTGTGAAACTATGAATGAATTAACCACTAACTTTCAGGATTGATGTAAGTTGTAAAAAACTCACGAAGTTTGTATATCAAAATATGTAATCTGTAATACAACGTGTGCAACTATTTCTAAGCTGAAAAGCCAACTAACCTAATTCAATTACAAAAAGAAAACTAACCCAACTAGGATAAACAATCCTACTCCAATTAGAAAACAAATAAACAAAAACAACTCTGCAGACCATCAGAAGATAATGTGTCTCTGATGGGTTCAAGTTAGTCTTCGATGGTTTAATTTTTTCTCTGATGGTTTAATTTAGTCTCTGATGGTTTAATTAGTTTTCGATGGTTGAAGCTTTGCTCTGCTTTATATCTTTAGCAACTCGTTAGTGAAGCTTTGCTTTGCTTTATATCTTTAGCAACTCGTTAGTGAAGCTTTGCTCTGCTTTATATCTTTAGCAACTCGTTAGTGATTAAAGTCATTGTTGTCCTTGTAGAATTCCCCAACTAATTTCCATGCAAAGTATCAATGGAAAACAAGTCTAGAGCACATTCTTCACCACAAGACTAAGCATATTATTACATGCAACTGATGTATTTGTTGTTGTTGCTGCTGTATGACCATCTAATTCTCATGGATCACAACTACATTTCTATGTTGTGTAGAGTTATCTGTAGCATTAATATGTTATACTTTTTACATTTTACATATTAAATACTTGTCATTTTGTAAGTAACTTCATTTTTTTAAGGTTGTGTGACAATAAATCTATGCCATATTATAATGCACTATTCCTTATATTGATTTTTTATTGTCATTTGTAGTTAGTTGTGATAACTTTACATGCACATTATGAAGAATCAATTATTATTGCTATTTTATTTTTTATCATGCTTAAAAGATATATAAGATCTTTGATTGTTTGCTCCTAAAACAGAGATATTTATAAAAGTAAAACTAACTAAAACTTTTATAGTATTTTACGTTTTCTTTGAATGATATAATTGCAATATTTTTTTTATGTTGTAATTAAATTGAAATTTAAAAAAATTTCTTAGTATAAAATAAAATGTATCTCTAATTTTAAAATTAAAAAATCATTAAAATATAAATATTGAATATCTTTCTATATTAATATATGCTTCTAATATAGAATTAAGCTTTAAGGAAATTAATAAAAATATATCTAACAATTAATAAATAAAATAAAATAAATAGTACAACAAATACTTAGAAAGAAAATACAAGAATAAATAAAAAATTATACTACGTATACAATAAATTTAAAAAAAACCAACAACAAAGCACTATAACAAAATTGCTCACTTGTTGCTATAAAAATTTGTTAATGCACCCATGCTTATTATTGTTTTTCTTATAATGATTTATTGTTACTATTCTTAATAAGAATTAATGATGTAATATAGTTCTTGCATTAATTTTACAGTATAATAGTTTAATTAAGGAACTTTTGATTACTTTCATAGACCTTGCTTATGATATAAGCAAGATATCTCATGTATAGAAGTATTCTCAAGTATGATCTTGCTTACAATGGAAATAATTAATGCATGAAAAGTAAGAAGAATCAATATCATAAGGAACTTAATCAATGCTAAGTAAAAAACCTTTTGTCAGAAAAAGGTAATCTTTGGAAGCCTTGCTTAGTCATTTTTTAGAAGACCTTTCCAAAAGAACTAAAAGACAAAATAATGACTAATTTATTGACTATGTGGCGGCCCCATAAATCCCATACTAAACTCTGGGTACCGTCAAAAGATGACAACAGAAAGATAATATCATCCAAGCATGCATAACATAAAATGAGAGAAATATAATCTCTATTACATTATTCAAAATAATTATCTAACAGCGAAAGTCTGTGTGGGGCCCACACAGGCCTTACAATCTAAATATTTCTATAATAACATCACGCTTCACTCTTCCTCTAAAAGCCATCCATAGGAGAGTGATTAGAAAGCATTCATCATGTCATTTTTGCTTTGCCTTTATTAGACAGCTTGACCTTCTCGCCATAACCTGTAAAACATTTAATAATAGACATGTGAGCGATTTACGCTCGCAAGTATATAGTCATGCATTGGGTGAGCCTTAAAAGATAAATAATTTAGAGGGCTTAAGTGTTTGCGATGTTGGGTGGGGACAATGCCGACACCTCTTGATAAATTTGAAAAGCGTATAGCTTCTAGGGTCCCCGAGTGATAACGAGGGATTTGATCATTTACTTGAAAGAATCTTGAATAATTCACATGCGTCTTGTAACCATGCCAGTTTCGCGCACGTGCCCTTAGGAAACTCTATATCAAACAATATATCAGCTGACTAGCCTAACCATCGTTTGACTTTATCATAATGACGTACGTAGTCAAAGCAGAAATCATTTATCTGCGAGGGTTCAGTTACTGATGCCTCGGTGTCCGTCCCCTATCATTCCTAGGCCTGGGGTGCCAGGCAGATGGATTCCACTAGCCTTTAGTTACCCACACAGATATACTTTACAAGTATGGGGTGAGAACAATTAAGTCTTTTGATATCCTTATAGGATTTACCTTGGCGTGTTAGTAAATTTAAATAGCTAACATCTGCCCAAAGAATGTTTGATTCTAGTATAACATTTTTCACGTACATCGGACCAATAGATCGTACGTTACTTATCTTGGAAGATATTGAACTTGAATAATATATAACATAACATTGGATACTTACGTATATCGAATAAATGATAATATGTATTACATGAAAAAGATAGAGTAAGTATATACTTGTCATGGTCCTTAGCTAATTCTAAATCAAATCACTAGTGAGTGAAAGACTTTGTAAAACATGCACATTGACATAACATGAGAAATTTATTCCTTGGATATAGATATGAGAATGCGCATATGTGATGTCCTTATATTTTTAATGCTTTAACATGACATCAGGAATGTTAAGATTTATCAAATAATTAATATTATCTTAAGTAATTAAAGAAAATAATATTTTACACCTTAAAGTTAGACTGCGCATCAGTGGATAGTCACTGAAACATAAAAGTGGTCATCAGGGGATAAGGTGACCATCAGGGGATAAAATTCTTCGTAGGAGATAAACTACCTAACAGGTGATGTCTCACCCGTTAGGGGATGATTCACCCGTCACGGGATGATTCACCCGTCAGGCGATGTTTCATCAGTCAGGGGATGTTTCACCCGTCAGGGGATAACTTGGCCATCAAAGGATGATCCTCAGTCATCAGGGGATAGTCCTTGGTCATCAGGGGATGACCCTCGACAATCAGGGGTTGAATTTGTTCATTGCCAAACTTGTTGGTAATCTATATGACTACCACCAAACTTTCTTGGCCATCGCCAAACTCGTCGGTGGATAATTTGTTTAGTGCCAAACTCAATAAGTTAACGCCAAACTCATCGATGGACAAATTGTTCAGCGCCAAACTCAATAAGTCATTGCCAAACTGATACTTATCAGAGACTAGTATATTTGTCTCTCGGAGACTAAGAAGAATTGCTCATCAGAGACAAACAAAATTGTTCATCGGAGATTAACAAAGATTGCTCATCAGAGACTATCAAAAATTGCTCATCGGAGACTAACAAAATTTGTTCATCGGGGACTAACTTTATATATCATGGGAGAATAACTTTTAACCTATCAGAGACTAATTCTCTACTGTCGGAGACTAAGTTAGAAATTGTCTCTGTTATATAAGAGGACTTTTCATACTTTAGTGGATGATGTTTATCAATGGATAAACCTAGTTTAGGGTATTCCCTCATCGTCTTTTCTGCAGTGTGTGTCATTTCTTCTCTGAATACACACACACACACACAGTTGCAAACGAAAACTATTGCAACATACTGTAGCTTTTATAGTTGTAGAGTCATACAACTTTTAAAGCCTTATTCTTGTGGATGCTAGTAAGGTCCAATAACTCTTTTTGCCTAAGACACAGACATGGTGTTTTAACTACTGATATAGAACATGCTTGGAAGTTAATTAAGTTGGTACGTTTCAAAAACCAATAACTCTTGATGTTATGGGTATGTTTTAAATAATACTCTTGAAAATAAGTAAACAAAGTATTTTATGAACATGATATGAATAAAAGGACGAAATAGTACAGGAACAGAGTAAAACTTTAATATAGTGCTCTTACCTCTTTGTCCTTAAAGAAGAAGTTAAGAGCTTGGGATGCTCTTGAGAAGGACAGTTGCTCTTAAAAGTGAACCTGAAATTTATGTGGGTGGTCGGCTATACAGAAATTTATGGGAGTGGGGCTAGGGTTGTACTCCAAATGATATATTTATATCACTCCCCAACCAACAAGAGCAGTTGGATCATTTTTGCGAGTAGTTAACAGCCATTGGTTGTATTGGGCAGTAATATGCCTTAGAATGAAGTCAGTGGCTAGATTAGCCGGTGTTGCGGCTGCCAAAAATCAACCAATCACCTATCATAGTCGATAATTTGTTGGACAAAAATTCTCCTCCTGTTGGTGCCTTATGCAACACTCTTTCCTTAAGGGAAAATATTTAAAAACATAGTTAGGCAAATATATCAGAGTGTACTGCTAGAGTTGATTTACTAGCTGATGGGTCACGTGCAACTCAAACCCTAATATAATATAATTATACCACTTGAACGCAACAGTCCTTGGTTAATATTTTACATTGCAGTTCTCCCCTGCAGTGAGCTTTTCTCAAGTAATAATTTCATTTATTTCTTGTTAGTGTTTGATTAAAATAATCATTTATAGATTTGAGTTCAAAATGTGTTTATATTCTTTTGGTTATCACATTGCCATAGAAACTTTCATTCAATATATGAATTAATTATTTATACAAAATGTGAATTAAAACCTTCATACATAATATGAATTAATCATTTATACATCATATTCTCATTTTTATTTTAGAGTTCTCACAAACTAAGTGGAAGACAATTGTAAAGCATTAGTCATTGTCAAGCAAGTACAACTCCAAACTCATTTATTTTCAAAATTCCAACATATAGATTTTTGGAGTAATATAAATAGAGCTCATAAATTTTATTTGTGACTAGTGAACTACCAAGAAATACTCTGACATCTAACACATTTATTTCTTCAACAAGGAATCAAAGAAGAAGTTGAACATGTGCTATCATAGTTGCTCATCTAGGAGACTTTACTTAGTGTAGCAACAAACTAGTTTTTTAATCGTAGTATTTCAAGTTTGTTTGACTAGCAAGGTTTTCGTGACCTATTTGTAAGCAAGAACATTGTGTTCTTTGTACTGTATGTTTACTTAGTGGATTCCTTCTCAGGTAAAAGAGAAGAAGAGTAAAGTAGGCTTAGCTAAACCACTATAAAAATTCTTACTCACTTTACTTTTTGTTGCATATTTTTTCCCCTGCTTAATCTTTTTCCTTATTTTCTTCAGCAAGGACTTTACTGAAATTTCTATTTAAGCCACAATGTTTTTTACTAAAGGGTTTTCTCGCTCAAAATTTTCAAAATTTAAGCAAGATATTCTCTAAGAAAAGAAGTTTTATAATCTGCTGATTTTTATAAGTAAGACTTTAAATCTTGAAAAATCATATTTGCCTCTTTCTAATATTTTTCACTTTAGCACCTAATAAGTGCTATTAGAGCTTAACACTGTTCGCTAGACTTTACAACTTGAGAGGATCCAAAATAATGACTTTAATAAGTGAGTTTAGTGGCAAAACCCCCATGTGTACCATAGATTTGCTAATTGAAAATTGAGAATACATGTATATATATATGGATACTATTGATGAGGAACTATTTGAGGCAGTTAAGTTTGGACCTTAATTACCAAAGAAAGATAGATGCTACTGTTCCAAATAAGTTACTACCCAAGCCAAGAAAGGAATGGACTGATTGTGAGAACCCAAGTTTTAAATGTAAATATTATAAATTAAATAACATTGTTCAATAATGAAATATGATGATCCTTGCATATGTCGAACACATTAGGATTAATAAAGTTAAATGAATGAATGAAACTTAATGAAAAGCAAAGATAGTGATACTAAAATGAAATTCAATAATGTTATACTCCAATGTTGTTTACGATAATGATATGATATATAGAAAAGACAAAATTTGCGTCTAGAATAAACTGTCAAAAATTTTATACTCCAATAACGAATGCTCCATCCAAAAATCTAATCACGAACATACATATTATAATGCATTTGGAGTCATAATAATGTGTTTAATAATAATGTGTCAACGAGTGAGCAAAAATGTCACCCTCTGACCCGAGGACAAACAATAAGCACGAGGGGTTGAGGAATGTTTACAAAATACGGTAAAGATAAACATTGGCTTTAGAAAAAAAAATCCATTGAAAATAATAAGAGGACTCATTGACAATATAATAAAGTTAAAACTATAGGGTTCAATAGTAATCACACTAGATAGAATAAGGCCAATACTTGTTTTAAACTTTGATACAAACAATAGGCGGAAACTGGTTTCAAAACTGTAAATATATAAGGTGAAATCGCTAGGAAACATTTCTAAATACAAACACACTATGAAAAAAAAAACTCTGGTTGAGGTTCTAGTTCAATACAAAATTCCAAAAGAAAATCCCTGAAGTAAAGCCATCCGAGCTAGATGAACTTGAACCTCTCCACAGTGTCTTCGACCTAAGGGGTTAGCATAAAGTTTAGTAGGGGGGAATTGGAAAAATGATATGAATATATGAATGATGAGTAATATGCTATGATGTATTGATGCAACATATATAAATGAAATAAATGTAACAAGGATACGATATATAAGTGTTATACCAAGAGTGCTAGAATGGGATCCTAGATACAATGAAGCCATACAACAATAACAATAATGAGATATCAAATATCATGTGACAGCACTATAGAAATAAACAATGATACTCTGTCAATCACATACAACGATCAATCAAGTAGAACCCTTAAATACACGAAGATAATAATTGATAATGTCACTAGCAACAATAATCATATGGCTATCAATCACTATATCAAATAACATATTTCAATCACTCATCATTTTAGGGTGGTAGCCATATCTTTGCTATAACCAAGATACATTTCCGGTTTGCTGAAGTAGGCAATCCTCCTTTTATCCCAACCATAACATAAAAAGTACCGATAGGACGTCAAGCCAGAAATCCCGGATATGATCTATCCACATCTGTACTTAAAATATCATAACTCCATCGCCTATTGATTCTTTTAATTAGTAAGAGTTTAACCATCACTTGATTAAGGGGAGAAGGACAATAAATCCAAATACTCACAATTCGATGTACCTCGTTGGTACACTCAAACTATGGTTTTCGAGGTCTATTACCCTTTAATACAATATGATTACATAAGTTAACGGAATTCCATCCTATAGAATTGATCCCACTTGCTACTTATGCACCAATATCACTTTACATACATGATTTACTTTGAGCAATATAGCATGTTATGAATACTAATAATACACTTAAGCCATGTATGATCACTAACAAGTAAAATTACGAATCCATAATCAAGTAAACTCTATACATCTAACATGCTAGAACATGACTCACATATTACACATTACAAGGCATATATAAAATCACAAAGACACGTATTCTGTGAAAGGTGTGTGAACCATGTTCAATGTTACCTTTGCTTTGCTTAGTATTTGAGACGCTACACTTAACACTTAAACACATTATAAGAACCATTCTTTATAAGAATTTCATATTGAAATATGCAAATGCTATGCAAGGTGAAAGGGGTCTCACACACAATGCATACTAACATACGAAGCAAATGACCACATAAGTAGACATAGTTCATAAATGCATGAACAAATGTGCTTTAATGTCCATGAATGAATATAATATCACATGATTCATCTTTATGACATGAGGAATAACATATAGGGTTAAGGACTGTTGGGTTTCGTAGGATCAAATGCAGCGGAAAAATACGATTTGAAATAAAACAAAACGAAACCCAAACTCGAGGATCTATGCGAAACAATTTAATACAGATAGTTCAAGATTTTACCGATTAAAAGTGTGAATCTGAAGCTTTGGTGAAGGTGTTGATCGTCTCCGAATCTTTAACGCAATCCAACAGGACAGCGTCTCTACGGTATCCACACGAACACCACAAACCGTCTCATGATTCGAACAAGAAGAGTTACAGTACTAGCTGTACGATCTGTATCTCTTTTTTTTCTCTCTATGTCTCTGAACTCTAGTTTCTCTCTTATAAGCAACTAGGGTTCTTAGAATACGTGAAACGTTTGTTTGAGAGAATAGCTGATATATCATATATATAGCCTTAGTAAATCCAAAACCTAATCTAATTAGGAGACTTGAAATCCGAATTTTATATTTATTATATATATATATATATATATATATATATATATATATTTAATCAAGTCTCACTTAATTAATATATATATGCACAAATAAATATATATTCGTATTTCCTTCCAAAGGATTCTATTTCATACAGATTACATATATTAATATATATGTATATAATTTAAAGCCATGATTTAATTAAATCAATCTTATTGATATATTAAAATCATTGACATTTAAATTATATCTCCTTGACGAATGTTCTTTGTGTGTGACCCTGTAGGTTATTATTACGTTGGCAATAATTTTAAATCATACTATAAAATTATAAACAGTGAGCGGCATCTAGTAATACATCACTGTTACCCAAGTAATAATAAAGTCATAGATTCGACGTTACCTTTCGTGACCAATGTTTCAATGTAACTTAATCCTTTTAACCATGATATCTAAGATTAAATTCAAGGCATGGATGTGTCATCCTCTTCATAATTTAATCTTAGTTTTCTTGATCAATGAGTAAACTATATGAAACAAATCTCTATTTGAGCATGGCCATGCATTTCATAGTTTCACTCAATCAAGAGTCCTATAGATATCACCCTTAATTTATAGGAGGGTTAAATTCCATCTACATCATTCCCAATTCTCACATAACTCATTATGCATCCAACAATTACCTTTATCGTCCACCCGGTTAGAGGTGACTTTTGATAATGTCAAAACGCATAACTCCTTATGTAGAAATGTCATGACTTCAGGTCGAAGGACCATTACATCATTGTCACTATGAGAATTACTTATGACACATAGCATAACGCTCCATGTAGAATTCTCATGGTGGGTTTGTCCAGTACAATGTTCTCTAACATGTACCTATGTATCAACTTAATATATCTCGTATATATTTATGACCAATGAGATATGGCCATCAGTTAATCACGTACTAGTCTCAATGTATTATTGTTGTCCCGCTTACAATGATACTCGACTAGGGACATTTAAGAATAATGATACATTACATACTTATATGATCTCATATTCAAGTCACATACTTGAATCCATATAAATAGTATCATTCTTCTAAGGACATTTATTATGTTAACATTTATATTATACAGTAAATAAAACATAATAAATTATCATTTAACCAAAACATAACATAAATATAGTGTCACAATCATTACATAATTGGCCACTAGGGCATACATTCTAACAAGGACTTGGAGGGGGCATTACACCCTCCCGTCCTTAAAAGAATTTGGTCCCCAAATTCTCTTCATAAGAAGTAAATGGAGACATTGAAACAAAATTGCATTATCTATAACTACAACCCGCAGTGTGAGGCACTTATATATGCAAGTATTTTCATCACCCAATCATTTGAATCTTTTTCAAAATAAAACGATCAGAGTAGGGAGATAACAATTAACATGCCCAATAGATGATGCTATTACCAAATTATAATTACACGATGGCTATGACTTTCTGCAATTCTGTTTGCGAGTCTTAGCCACTTCTGTATTCCTAAAAAACTCACAGGTCGAATCAAGACTTGTTATCATATCCTCTCAAAGCTGAAGTTCTATTCGAGAGTTAAAAGGTCGAGCGCGCCCACCTAACTACTAGCTGGCGTAAACTCTAAATCAAAATTGGAGATACAAAGGCTGATATTCTGTGAAGATCCACATCATGTCATATTCATCCCAAGTGAAGTCAAAGTGAGTAGCTATCATGTCCATATAATATAAGTCATCCATGCAATACACTTAATCTGAATTCTATGACAAGCAAAGGTAATTTGTCCTTAACTTCCCCTGTATGCATTCTAATGTTAGGGTAAGATTAGTGTCAAATTCCATAGTCAAGGTCATCTTAGGGCATAGGTCCTCCATAATACATAGGTTCTCAACTCGCAGCTATACCATATATAGTAGCGGAAAACTATTTGAAATGTATAAGATAACAACCACTTCTTCGCGTTCAGCTCAGGCATGGAACATATATATCAATCTGTATCATAATCATTCTTTCCATTGCACAGGTCATCCTTTAGATTATGGTAGCAAGGGAAACTAAATCAATCATCAAAGCAACAAACCTTCATTCAGTAGTTGCTATAAAACATCATAATCTGATTTGATAGTCACAAGTGTGGCCAAATAACCTTCAACAATAATCAATCCTTCCACTACACTAACCACACAAAAGACAATATGTAGATATGTGCTATTTCTGAGCACCAAGTTTTCTAATACTAACATGTAAATCATAACACCACACGTAGATGTGTCAAAACCAATCCTATCAATACTCGGTCTATTCATTTACCAATATGCAGAGCATGCCAACCATTGTGCTAAATTTCTTTACTATAATAGTTAAACCTTATACTTGTTCACTTAGGTTTACTGATGGTGACACATCTTCTCCAATTAATTTCTTGGTTATTCTTGTTAAAATACTAACTAGAGATGTCAATGACACTCACAAACAAGTGTATTCAAATTTGGAGTCCCAGAGAGTGAGATACTAATTTTCTAAGTTAGGTGGAAAACTCACGATGTTCTTGTTCCTTCAATAGTCCATCCAACTAGGCTAGTTTAAAGGTATATAACTTCATCGATCCTTGCTTCTTCTTTTTTCATGTTTCTTGGCTCTAGTATATAGTCCTCATGGCATAGAGCACATACAAACAATTTACACAAGAATCAGTATTGTAGATCTCATGTTATTAATTTTCAAAGTTGGCCAAAAACGTAGACTGCAATTTCAAGAATCTGGAAATCCATGAAGAACATTGATTTTGACCAAACTTTGACCAACGATTTCTTCTTCAAAAAGAAACCAAATCACTATCGAATTCCATGGCCCGTAGATTCGTTTTGACTATGATATATCATGCTTTGGTAGCGTATAACTCGAAACCCATTTTCTTAGCCAAGAACATATTGTACTACAACCTATAATCTTTGAAATCATTGTGGTTTGTTAATGAAATCGCATGATTCTTGTCCCAAACGATCTCTGCACTTTCTTAGATTCATTTTTATGTATAAAGCATTAAAAATAGTGAAGGAATGATGAACAATGACCATGGTTGACTTAAATGCTTTAGCCGAAATACACCTATTCGTGCAATTTTTTAATGACCGGAAGATGACACGTTGTAGGACACCTCAAATTTTTAATTTTTAAAAAAAATAAAAGTAATAAATAAAAATAAAATAGAACTCTAAATTTATGTTAATTGATATTATTATTATTTATTATTGGTATTATTAAACTAAAATTAAAATTAAAATTATTATTAAAAAAATCTTATTAAAATTATCATTAAAGAGTTATTTTGGGGTTTCATTGCAAGCCCAAAACCATAAATAAAAAACAAAACTGATAGAAACCCATGTGAAAAAAAGAATAAAGAGAAAGTTCAAAACAAAAGTCCAAAATAAAGATAGAGAAAAGAATGGACAAAACTCATTCATCGGATCATCTTAAAGATCGATGACTAAGAATGATGACTACACTTTACAATTAGGGTCATCTCTTTGGCCTTCTTATAAATATGAGAAGATCTTCCATTTGTAAGAAACATAAGAGTTTAGACTGAGAAAAATAAATATGAGGAGAGACTCCATTTGTAAGAGACAGAAGAGTTTATAGAGAGAAAAATAGATTATATATATATATATATATATTAATTTTATTAAAGATTTGAAGATTAAAGTTATAAATCCATCAATTGTCAAGAACATTTGAATGTATATTTGTGTTAATTTAATCTTCTAGTTTCTCTTTTTTCAATTAGTGTTAATCAAAGTGGGTTTAAACTAATTAATAGCTTAAACCCCAAAACTAACACTCAAATGTATATATGATGTATATCTCACAACATTAAACTTATATTTGTGTTATTTTCTATGTTTTGACTTTTTATTATATTTATTCTAATTATTGGTCTCTCTCTACATTATTTCTTCAAAAATACTCAATATACTACTTTATATATTTTGTAAAAATTATAATATGGGTACAAAATATTTTTATAAATATTTTAAATATAATTTTCTGATTTTGACTTTTTTGGTCAATTTTGACCATTGAAATAGTTTAAATGAGTGTTTTTACACTAGAGTAACATAGTATATATATTTGTATATATGTCTATATATATATATATATATTTGTATATATGTAGATAGATGTATAAAAATCAGTTTTCTTAATTTTAAAAGAATTTTAAATATTTTTAAAGTATTTTTATTTATTCTGAAATTTATTAAATTGTGTAGATATTTAATGTTGTTAAGTAAGCATGTTTAGAGATTAATGTAAATATATGTATTGCAATTAGTAGTTAATGTTTTCATATTTAGAATGGATAATTACTGTAGATAGTATTGTGAATATTTAGTGATTATGCATGATTTAGAAATTACAATTTAGTATGGATATATTTTTTGTGCATGTTATTGTCTCTATTGTATAAAGATGGAAATTGCATGAAAAATACCTATAATTCTTATGAAATTTTGAATAAATAGAGATAGTTTTTGAATATAGTTTTGATTTATAAATGATTATTTAAATATAATTAACATGTCATGGGATTATAGAAAAATTAATTTGTAGTTGCTAACTGTGTAGATTGTAATTATTTATTTGTGATTAAAAGGTAGAAGAGTAGTTTTAATTATTAATTTTTTTTTGAATGTATAAATAATTATGTTTATACTTTTGTATTGTGATTGTGATAATGGGAGAAATCTTTTAGAGTGTCTTTAGGCTTGGTCAAACGCTCAATTACCAAGGAAACTATTGTAATTTTTTTAAAAAAATTTACATGTAATTAGGATTTAGTTTAAATTCATTTGTAAGTTTGTCTAGTTTCATTTGTAAGTTTCATGTATTTATTCTCAAAAAATGTAATTTTTAATTTTTCAAAATGTAATTTTATATTTTATAGATTATTTCTAAACCTAGGGGTTAGGATTAGAATGATTATATATTTCAAATTCAATAACACCCTCATTATGTTATATGATCCAATAATGTAATTTTAGTTTATGGAGTTTTCTTTTTATATTATTGTAACATGTAAACCTAGCAATATAGTGAAAATCACACATTTACACACACAGACACACACCAACACACACAAAGCACTTATAGGTTAGTTTAGTATAATTGATTTTTTTTTAAAGAAAAACTTTATTTTTAAACGATGATTTTTTTAAAAAATGTTAAAATACAGCTGTTTCAAACCGAGAATGAGAGGTGCCTCACACATTCCCCTCGTTCAACCAAGCTTCCGAATTTGGATCAAAGGTTTTGTAGATCAAATTTAATATTGGAGTCATTTAATTTAAAAACCGTTTTCTATTAGATACTTTTAAAAGTTGCATTTTTCAAATAAGTAACTCCCCCAAAACCAATAAACATTTTCTAATAACTAAAATAAATTGCGTGCCCTAACACATCCAATTTGTTATTGTTAGGTTGCAACTCCTTATAAAAAAATTATTTTAAATAAATCGTTGCATTCCAAAGGAAGGCTCCGAATTTTTAATATAGATTTAGGAGGAGAGTTTGAAATTTTTTTCAAAACCTAAAGTAAACATTTTTTCAAAAAAACAAGCTTCTCAAAACTTCCTTTTTCTATTTTAAAAATCGAGAGGGTGTGTGATAGCTGGCAACTCCATTGGAGATATTTGCGAGCTTGAGTTTTTTGACATTTTTTTTCAATAAATCATCCTTTTCGTTCATAAAAAGAAAGGTTTGTCTTTTATTGTTTTGTGTTTATGGGTATACATATTTTGTTTAATTGTTTAAGTTAACTTCATTGTGATTATATATGTTGCTCGTACCCTTTTGAACAAGTATCTTGATTATTATACCCTTGTACTCATTTGGTACCCTTTTGAACAAGTATCTTGATTATTATACCCTTGTACTCATTTGGTAAGGTGATGGAAAATAGCATTGGTTGGATCCGTTCCAAGGATGATCCAAGAACCTCCATACCGATATTAGGAAACCCCACAGCTAGTTGCACGGATTTTAAGGAATAAATCAATTTTGTATTTTTCATTTTCATTTCACCTGTATAAATGCTTGTTTTTACTTTGTGATAACAAGCCTTGTTATGGATACTTGATTACCTTCTCCAAGAAGGCTGCAACCCCAATGGAGAGGAAAAAGGTATCAACTCGGACTCATCCCGCGTTGGGTTCTTTGTGAGAGAACTTCCGTACTGATTAGTGAGCCTACGCACCATGTCATTCTAGAGATATTCAAAGTTTCATAGATATTGTAATAAATTATCTTATGTAAATATGGTTAGGTTTGTTTTACATACTAACATTCTTACCCTCATCCATCACTCTTTATTTTATACCTTTTAACATTTATTTTAAAATTCTCAAAGATAGAGAATCATATTTTAAAAAGATAAATTCAAAGGTGTTTCCTCCTTTATTTTGAAAAAAAATAATTTTCAAAATTGCAATAGTATTATGAAAAGAAAAAACAGAAGATTTTCAAACAAATAATTTATCGGAAAGAGAAAAAATGAGGTTAAAAAACAGTGTCAATTTTTCAAAATTCAAAAGAAATTTTCAAAAAGAAAAAATAGAGAAAGTGGAAATTTTCAAAAAAGATATTTTTCAAACAAATGAAAAAAGAAAAAGAAGAAGAAGAAGAATAAAATAATATTCAAGTTTTTCAAATGAGGAGTTTTCAAAATTAAGAAACGAGAAATTGATAGAAAAATGAGTTTTCAAATTAAAAAAAAAAAGAAAGTTTTTCCAAAAGAAATTTCAAATGAATTGTTTTCATGTTTAAGAAAAAACATTTTTTAAATAAAAGAAATAGAAAAAAAAGAGTTTAAAAACAGAGTATATTCAAAATTGGAAAATAAAAAGGGAAACTTTCCAAAATTGAAAAGAAAATTTTCAAAATAAAGATTTTCAAAATGAAAAAGTGTTTTGGAATAAATGATTTTCAAATTGAGAAAAAAGAAAAAAAAAATTTCAACCAAAAAAAAGAAAAAGTTTTTAAAAGAATGAACGATTTTCAATTTGAGAGAAAGGAACTTTCACTTAAATGA
Organism: Centella asiatica; assembly: GCA_014636745.2. Classification (NCBI taxonomy): domain Eukaryota; kingdom Viridiplantae; phylum Streptophyta; class Magnoliopsida; order Apiales; family Apiaceae; genus Centella; species Centella asiatica. The sequence goes on from CM025782.1 coordinate 1,602,320, forward strand.
CTTACAAAACTCATTTGAAAAGAGGGGGTTTTCAAAAATCAAGAGAAAGATGATTTCACATGAATGATTTTCAAAAATTGAGAAAGATTGAGAAAAATAGAAGAAGAGAGAGTGAAAATTTTCAAATAAATGATTTTCAAAGTTGAAAATGAAAATTTCCAAATAAATTATTTTCAAAAGATAGTGATTTGAAAAAAGAAAAAATTTCAAAGATAAATGATTTTCAAAATTCGAAGAAAAAGGAGGAAATCTTTTGCAAAAAAGATAAGAAGTGTTCGACAACAAATGTTTAAACAAAGAGTGAAATTTTGCACATGAATAATTCTCCAACTTGGAGAAGAGGATTTTCAAATGAATGTGTCGAATAAAAAATGATGACTAAATTGAGAAAAGAGAATTCTTTTTCAAAATAATGATTTTCAAAATTGTGAAAAGGAGAAATTGGTAGAAAAATAAATTTTCAAAAGGAAATTTTCATTTGTATGATTTTCAAAAGGATATTAGGGAAAAGAAAGGATGAAAAGGAATGTTTGATTGTTTGTCAAAAATTGAGATGAATGACTTTCAAAGAAAATGATTTTCAAAACAATTAGAAAGGAGAATGGAATTTTTAAAATCGGGGAAAAGGAGTTTTTCAAGGAAATAAAGTAAAAAAGAGAAAAACTGTAATCGAGAAAAAGAAAATAAAAGGGCATTTTTCATATAAATGTTTTCCAAAATGAAAAAGAAAAATTTCAAAACAAAAGAATGGCTTTCAAAACAAAAGAAAAAATTTCAAAGATAAATGATTTTCAAAATTCGATGAAAAAGGAGGAAATCTTTTGCAAAAAAGAGAAGAAGTTTTCGACAACAAATGGTTTAAACAAGGAGTGAAATTTTGCATATGAATAATTTTCCAACTTGGAGAAGAGGATTTTCAAATGAATGTGTCGAATAAAAAAATGATGACTAAATTGAGAAAAGAGAATTTTTTTTCAAAAGAATGATTTTCAAAATTGCTAAAAGGAGAAATTAGTAGGACAATAATTTTTCAAAAGGAAATTTTCATTTGTATGATTTTCAAGAAACATAAAGAAAAGGGGAATGATTGGATTTCAAGTGGGGAAAAAGGAAAATGAATTTTTCGAAGGATATTAGGGAAAAGAAAGGATGAAAAGGAAAGTTTTGATTGTTTATCAAAAATTGAGATGAATGACTTTCAAAGAAAATGATTTTCAAAAAAATTAGAAAGGAGAATGGAATTTTTAAAATCGGGGAAAAAGAGTTTTTCAAGGAAATAAAGTAAAAAATGGAAAAACTGCAAATCGAGAAAAAGAAAATAAAAGGTCATTTTTCATATAAATGTTTTCCAAAATGAAAAAGAAAAAGTTCAAAACAAAAGAATGGCTTTCAAAAGAAAATTTTCAAATAAATTATTTAAAAAATAAAGGAAAATAAGCTTTTATAACATTGGAAAAGTATTTAAAAGAGAGAAAATTTTGACATGATTTATAAAAAAATTTGATGAGTTTCAAATGTCAAATATCAAGCCATCGGAGTCATTCAAAAATCAAAAACTAAAATTTTCAAACGAAGGAAAAGAGATAATGTGCTAAGTTTCATTCAAGGTTTAAACTGAATGAACTTTTCGTCAATAAAGATGTCTTTCATCATTTCGAAATTGCACTTTAAAAGATGTGAAGTATATCCTTGAAATTGATTTCCATTAACATAACATCTTGATATCATATAGGACATGCATTGTATTTAATAAATTAATAGGCTAAACTTTATATTCCTTTCTTTGTAGGATTGTGCATGAGATGGAGAAGTCTATTGCGTCATAGATGGTAAGTAGGGAAGAATTCAACAGGGTGGAACGTCAATTAGTAAAAAAAGAAATTCTCTATCACCAACCCAAACAAACCAAACTTCAATGCCAATCCAAATGAATACAACGATTACAAGAAAGCTGAGGAAAGAATATTCACGCCACTTAGGGAACCGTTAGGGCAGTCAAGCAAAACTTGTTCATTGCGATAAGAAAACAGACAATCGATTAGAAGAAAATAAGTTACTGTTCAAAATAAAAAGGGAAGTGCTCATTTCTATTAATTTGAAATTTTTTAAATTTTGCTGAGGAATTGTTAGGTCTAAATGATGTTGATGATGATTTAGATGTTGGTAAATAAATGTGTATTTGTAAATACTCAAGGTGTTCTAACATTCACTGATGGACAACTTAGTCCATCAGGGGATGACCTTAACTGCACTAGGCAAGTCATTAGTGGATAACTAAAAAGGACTTGATAATGTCAAGGGATGTCTATTGTACTCAGCGATTCAAGTATTCCGCACATCAGTCGTTCTAGTAAAAAACCAGCAAAGTGTCAGTTATAAAAAATGTTAGTGTACAAAAAGGCATCAGGGAACAGCTTGATCGTCAAGGGAACCCATCAGGAGATAGCTTGACTGTCAGGGGAACTCATTAGGGAATAACCTAGTCGTCAAGGGAAACCATTAGAGATAGCTTACATACTACATCAGTTGATAACATCAATGGACAACATTGGGTCTTTACATCAGTGGTTCAAAATACACTGATCAAATCCACATTAGGGCTTGTCATCAGTGGATAGTGAAGCACTGATCAAGTTTACGTCAGGGCTTGTTATCAAGGGATCCAGAATCATTGATCAAGTCTACGACAAGGCTTGTCATCAGGAGATAGTAAAGACCTAAACCACAAGTCCTCAAGGATTAAAAGAAGACATTCACTGATACTTGGCAAAGAAGCAAGGGGTATACTTGGGAAGATACTCCTTGAAATATGGTGGTCTAATAGCAACCTTTACACTAGAAACACATAGAGAATAGGAACATAATCAGAAGCAATAGTAGCCTGTAGTAGTGGGACACGTGTATCTCTGCAAAGACAATGATGGGACATACTGTGGCTACGTTCAAAAGAAGCATGCCTTGCACATGAGTTCTAAATATGTTCTCTTATATATGTGTTAGGTTTTATAACATTTGATGATGATTATCTTTAGATTACTTAGATATACAAATGTATAGAAAGTGTTAAATAGTAACACTGAAGTTTTGTAGCCAGTAGTTATCTCTTTGATTGTAATTATTCATTCTTTGTAAAGAGATAGATTCATTTTCATTTGTAAGTAACTATTGGAAAAGTTGTATCAAAGCTTCAACAAGTAAAAATGTGTATTTGATCCGTCGAAGTTTACAAAAAGGCTTATCGGAGACTAAGGCAACACTTATCGGAGATTAAAGATTTTGCTTATCGGAGACTACAGCTTACATCATCAAAGATTAAAGATAAAGCATCAGAGACTAATGCTTACGTCATCAGAGACTAAGCTGACATCATTGGAGACTAAGTCTATAACATCAGAGACTAAGCTGACGTCATCAGAGACTAAGCCTAAAAACATCAGAGACTAATAACTCTATCGAAGACTACACACCCTAATCAGAGACTAACAGACCAGAGACTAAATGATCAGGGACTAAAGACTGAAGTCATCAGGGACTGGTCGTGACTTATTTCCTGATGAGATACAGAGTTCGAATTGAATAAAGAGTGTCTTCCACGTAAATCAAGATACTATTGAAGACGTAACTGGTAAGAAAACAAGCCAGAAATCAGTTCCTAATTAAAAAAGGAAAGATTGTGTTTAATTCGAATAAGGAAACTGAATCAGTATTTATTTAGAATAGGAAACTGAGAATTGAGTTATAGAAGCTGTAATTAGGTTTATAGATTATTATTATTCGAAGCTGTATAGAATTAGTAGTTTTGTATCTTTACTATACAGAAAAGAAAAGAAGCTGACGATCATATTGTTGTGATTGTTAGAATTTGTATTCAATTGTCAAAATTAATAAAAGCAATTGTTTATAAATTGATTTGAATTCTTGTTCTTTATATTCCGCAAGAAAAGTTAATTTCTTAAAAAACAAGTAATCGAAAAGAATTCAAATAACTTGTATTCAACTTTCGGCTCTAATACCAATACTCCTCCCCCCACCTTCTACAAGTTCTCAGCTATCTCACTGGGAAAACAATTGGTATCAGAGCCTTTAGTTGAATTTATTCGATTAATACGTTCCAAGAGATGGCCAACGATGAAGCAAGTAGCTCTAGCATAATGACATATGCAGGCAGTCGTGATGGTGGTACTAGGATTCCTATTCTTAAAAGAGAATAATATCCTATGTGGAAACAAAAGATGTAATGCACTTGAGAGCAACAGATTCGAACTATATTGAAAGAATTGAGAAAGGTCTTTATCTTCCTAGGAAATTTGTTCCTGCTGAAACTGTTGAAGGATCTGTTGTTGTTGAATACTTTGAGCTTGCATCTGAAAGTGATTATACAAACGAAGACAAGTTGCAAGTGTTAAAAGATGCTAAAGTCATGAACATACTTTACAATGGTATTGACAAAAATATGTTCACAAGCATTATCAACTGCACAACATCAAAGCAAATCTGGGACACCATCAAAGTCCTGTGTGAAGGGACTGACCAAGTCCGAAAGAACAAGAGATCATTGTTGACTCAACAATATGAGTTCTTTCAAGCAAAGCCTGGTGAACCAATAACGTCAGTCTATGATAGGTTCAATACTTTGCTCAATGACTTGAAGATACTTGGAAAGTCATATGATAATGAGGATGTCAACACCAAGTTCATGAGATCTCTCCCACCAAGTTGGGATCCAAAGACTATGGCTATAAGAGAGGCTATTGACTTGGACACACTCACACTGGACAGACTCTACGGCAATTTAAAAACGTATGAACTTAAGGTAGAGCAACGACAACGCATGCATGGCAAGGACAAAGGAGCTGTGTTAATGGTTGAGACAAGCAAGTCTCAAGAGAAGCTTGATGATGAAACTTCCAATGCTAGCTCGACTGATGAGGAAAATGAACTGGACACCGATGATGACATGGAGGAATTCATGGCATTCATGGTCAAACAGTTCAAGAAATTTAGGGCTGGTAGAAAAGGAAGGATGTCGTCGTGGAAGCCTAACCCTAAACGTGAAGGTCAAACTGTGACCTTTGACAAAAAGAAAATCAGATGTTACAACTGTGATGGGTTAGGGCACTTTGCCAATGAGTGAAGGAAGCCTAGATCTAGTGATAGATCTAAGGATAAAAAATCAAGGAAAATGGGGAATGACTTTGCTGACAAGAAGTTCAAAACAAAAAGTAAAGCCTTGATTACTGAGGGCAGGGATTGGATTGACAGTGACTCCGATGAGGAAATTGTCAACTTTGCTCTAATGGCTCGTAGTGACGAGTCAAGTGATTCTACAAAGGTATGTGATGCAAATCAGAATTTTAATGTGCTTAACTTAATTGATACATCCAGTATTGAAAGCATACAAAAAGATATGTCTAATTTGCATGTTAGTTTTAGATCATTAATTATTGAACATACTAATGTAAAAGAAACAAATTTCTTGAAGAGAGATTGATACAATTTGACACTATCAAGTCTGATTTAAACAAAGCTCATCACATGATTGATGCCTTGAAAAAGAGGGAATATTATTTAGTAGAGCAACTTGAAAATGCTCAAACTAAGATTAAACAGTGGAATACTTCCTCTAAAAATTTGACAAACTTGGTAGGATGTCAAATGATAGGTCAAAAATCTGGACTAGGTTATGATGAAAATCTAGACAAGAGTTCAGATTTAGATGATCTATTTGAAGCTGATAACACCACTATTAGTAAGCCAAATGCTTTAAAAAGAATTAATTTTGTCTCTCCTGTCAATGAACCCAAAATTATTAACACTCAATATCAACAAGTCACTGCAAAATCAAATATTGATCAAAAGACAGTGAATGTTGTTGATGATAGTGAAAATAAAAGATTAAACATTGGGTTCATGACAAAGACTCAATTAAAAAAAAATTGGAAAATATTTCTATGAAAAAGGCTGAAACATTAGTGGAGTCTAGCAGAAATAAGAAAAATAGGAATGGAAAAATAGGCATTAACAAATACACAAATTATGCTAGCATGCCTGATGCTCCTAGAAAGACATGTCATATATGTGGTAATCCTAATCACATAGCTATGCACTGTAGGAGTAAAAATAAAATTCCTATAATAGAGACTACACCTTCAAAGATAATAAAAGATAAATCACCTGTAAAAAGGTTAAACCATCTTTGCATTAACTATGAAAATTCTAAGCTTGGCAGTCTCTCACAACAAGGTAGCAAGACTAGTGATTGTCAAATTAAAATCAAAAATGCTAAAAGACAATCAACTCAATTTGAGTCAAGTCTTGATCCTACAACTACTGAGAAAGGACCCAAGAAAGTCTGGGTCCCAAAAATTTCTAACTAGTTACTCTTTACTGTGCAGGGCAAAAAGAAGAAAACATGGTACTTGGACAGTGGTTGTTCAAGGCACATGACTGGAGACAAGTCCCTGCTAAAACAGTATGAAGAGAAAAGTGGCCCAAAAGTCACTTTTGGAGATGACAGCAAAGGTCATACCAAAGGTTATGACAGTGTTGAACATGGAGATGTCATCTTCACTGAAGTAGCACTAGTTGATGGCTTAAAGCACAATTTACTAAGTGTGAGTCAACTATGTGATAAGGGATTCAATGTCATCTTCAAAGAAGATCAATGCTTGGTGTGTGACAAAGAATCTGATAATGTGATATTGACAGGGAAAAGAAAAGGAAATTTGTATGTTGCAAACCTTTCTCTTCCTCTGATCAAATCACATGTCTCTACATCAAAGCTTCAACTGATGAAAGTTGGCTTTGGCACAAAAAGCTCTCCCATTTGAATTTCAAGAACATCAACAAACTGGTGAGAGAAGGATTGGTAGCTGACATTCCACAATTGGAGTTTACACAAGATAGATTGTGTGATTCATGCCAGAAAGGGAAACAAAGAAGTGTATCATTCAAAAGCGAACCAGCAACATCAATCACTGACCCGTTACAGTTGCTACACATGGATTTATTTGGTCAAGTGAATGTGATGTCTATCTTAAGAAATAGATATGATTTGGTTATTGTGGATGATCACACGAGGTATATTTGGGTAAAATACCTCCATACAAAAGATGAAGCTGCTCAGTTAATAATTGATCATGTCAAGAAGATAGAAACTGAGTCAAGAAAAACAGTAAGGGTAATAAGGAGTGATAGAGGAACAGAATTCAAGAATTCCCAAGTTGTTGAATTCTGCACTAAAAAAGGAATAACTCATCAATTCTCAGCTCCAAGAACCTCTCAACAACTCCATTTTGTTGAGGGGTTCTTGGAGCTGAGAATTGATGAGTTATTCCTTTTTCAGTGCAGAATTCAATAACTTGGGAATAACTCATCAATTCTCAGCTCCAAGAACCCCTCAACAAAATGGAGTTGTTGAGAGGAAAAACAGAACCCTTATTGAAGTAGCAAGAACTATGTTACAAGAAGCTAAGCTTCCTACTTATTTTTGGGAAGAAGCTATTAGCACAGCTTGCTTTACACAAAATAGATCCTTGATAAACAAAGCATACAACAAAACATTTTATGAATTAATGACTAGGAGAAAACCAACTCTTAAGTTTTTACATGTGTTTGGTTGTAAGTGCTTTGTACTGAGAGACTCATCAGAGACAAGAGGAAAATTTGATAACAAGTCTGATGAAGCAATCTTCTTAGGTTACTCTCTGTCAAGTAAGGCTTACAGAGTATATAATCTAAGAACAAAGGTCATTGTGGAATCAATTCAAGTTGTATTTGATGACAGAAAGATTCCAGGAATGATTGGACAAGGATTGCATGAACCTCTCAATTTTGAGAATGAATTGGATGCATGGGAATATCCATCAAAGACTAGTGAAAAACCCCAAGATAGTAATGATCCCTACATAATTGAGGGGGAGTTAACGGTTGTGCATGAAGTACCAAGAACTAATACTCTATCAGAGACTAGAGTATTAGATAAAACACAAGAGACTGGTGACATTAGTATACCATCGGAGACTAATGGTTCACCAGGGACTAGTGTCACCGATGCACAATCGACAACTATCTTGACACCAGGGACTATGGAGATAAAAAGCTCAGAGGAAGCTAATAATAAAGAAGTCAATGGTTTAGGGGGAGCAGTCTCTGATCATGAAGCTAGATTGGACAACATCAATCTAGAAAATGAAGCCTCCACTTCAAGGTCAAATCTGCCTCGTGCAATTCCATGGTTGAGAGACCACACACCAGATTTGATTATTAGAAGTCTAGAGGATGGAGTCAAGACTAGAAGTACAACTTAAAATGAATGCTTATATCTCAGTTTTCTCTCAAAGATTGAGCCAAAGAAAATTGAGGAAGCACTTCAAGATCCTGACTGGATAATAGCCATGCAAGAGGAGTTAAACCAATTCATAAGAAACAAAGTCTGGAGACTGGTACCCAAACCATGGAATAGATCAATTATATGTGCCCAATTGGTCTTCATAAATAAATTGGATAAAACTAGTACAATCACAAGAAATAAAGCAAGACTGGTTGCAAAAGGATATTCTCAAGAAGAAGGAATAGATTATGATGAAACTTTTGCACCAGTAGCAAGACTTGAAGCAATTAGAAACTTCTTGGCTTTTGCAGCCTATAAGAACTTCAAGGTGTACCAGATGGATGTCAAAAGTGCTTTCTTGAATGGAAAATTGGAAGAGGAAGTCTATGTTTGCCAACCCCCAGGTTTTGTGGACTCCAAACTTCCAAATCATGTCAAGCACTTTATGGCTTAAAACAAGCTCCAAGAGCCTGGTTACAAGCTTGACAGGAAAAGCACAAGTGGAAGCTGCCAACTTCTTGGAGGCAAACTTGTTTCTTGGTTTAGCAAGAAACAAAATTCAATTTCTACTTCAACAGCAGAAGCTGAATACATTGCAGCTGGGAATTGTTGTGCTCAGATCCTGTGGATCAAGAATCAACTCCTAGACTATGGTATGTCATTATCCAAAATTCCTATCTATTGTGATAATACAAGTGCCATAGCTATAACAGAAAATCCAGTGCAACATTCAAGAACAAAACACATAGATATTAGATATCACTTCATAAGAGAACATGTAAGTGAAGGAAATATTGAGTTGCACTGGGTTACAACTGATAAACAACTTGCAAACATATTCACAAAACCTTTGGATGAATCTACATTTACTAAATTAGTCTATGAGTTAGGGATGTTGAATTATGTCTCTAAAAATTGATTAAAATCTAAGAAAACAAGTTGTTTAGTTGTGAGAAGCTAGAATTTAATTTCTAGAATGTAGTTGTTCTTAATGGACAGAATTTTAGAATCTAGAATTTAATTTCTGGAATATAGTTGTTTTTAATTAAACAGAATTTTTGAAGCTAATAATCATTAAGTTGATTGTTGGAAATGTTTTGAAAAACAAAATTGTAGCAGGGATTATATTTTCTTAGTCCCTAAAAGCTTTGGAGTAAGAGACTAACTTAGTCCCTGATAGTATTTTTAATTAGTCCCCGACTTAATTAAAAATTGAACTATCGGAGACTATCTTAGTCCCCGACAGTATTTTTAATTAGTTCTCGACTTTATGAAAAATTGAACTATCGGAGACTATCTTAGTCCCTAATAGTGTTTTAATTAGTCCCTGACTTAATTAAAAATTGAACTATCGGAGACTATCTCAGTCCCCGATAGTGTTTTTAATTAGTCCCCTACTTAATTAAAAATTGAACTATCGGAGACTATCTTAGTCCCTGACAGTGTTTTTGATTAGTCTCTGACTTAATCAAAAATGAACTATCGGAGACTAATTGGGTCTAGTCTCTTATGAGTGAACATATAAGAGATTAGGGCAATCTCTGATCGAGGGTAATCTGGTAGTTCTCCAACCCACGATCGAAAACGGTTCACTATCCTGTGAATTGCAAACGTCTCTAACACTTTGATAAAAGTAAATTCAAACACCTTTGCAATCACAATCTCTCAAGCTTTGAAATTATTTTCTCTCTACAAACACTCTGCAATTTAACCCTTTTCCAAAGAATTTCTTCACAAGTTCACACAGATTTCTTCAATGGCGGCCAAAACAGTATGCTTTAAGTTTGGAGACTTTGATATCATCAAAACTAACCATGCAGGGTGGCTAACAAGCATGAATTTGAAGCACAGTACCACCCTTTCATGGATTTTCTTCAAAACTCCACACTTTCCTATGCCATCTACGAAGCTCCCACACAAGCCGCTGAAGTTATCACGGCTATGTGGTCCACTGCAACCATACAGGACGAGGATGTTGACTTTCCTGTGGTAAGTTTCAAGTATGATAATACTGTTTATAATATCAACCATACTGTTGTTAACAATGCTTTACATTTACCTGTGTATGAAAACTTTGACTCTCCTGCCTCTGATGAAGAAATTTTTGCTATGTTTAAAAATTTACATTATTCTTTAGAAATTAGTTCTGTTGGGTCTATCACACGATCTCATCTAAGGCAGGAGTGGTCACTGTTCTTTGATATAATAACTAAAGCTTTTTCAACAAAATACAGTGGCTATGATGCTATCACTACACTCACACAACAAATTGCTTTCAGTGTGTTGTATGAGAGACATCTAAACATGGGGCTATAAATTCTGCAAAATCTTTTGGTAAAACTTAAATCCGGTAATAAAAATAAAATTTATTATGCTAGGTTTTTGATGATGATTGCTTATTATCTAATACCTACCCTTAATATTACTGGATTGCAAGTTGTACCAACTGTTTTGCAGAGTAAAAGAATTTTTACTGATGTGAAGCATAAATCTTTAAAGGTAAAGGTTCCTTTATTTTTCCCTCCTATCATGAGATCTACTCTCATTGACAGGCTTCCAAACCTCTACTCTTTGACATTCTTTGAGGATTCTGAAAACCAAAATCCTATTAATCCTCCAACCACTTCACAACAACAATCTATAGCCCCCTCCACAGTTTCCCAAAAGACTGTGGTTGCAAAGACTCAAACAGCCATCACAAAGCTCCCAATTAAAAGAAAAATAATTAAGGGAGTAAGTGAGGATGAGGGAGATAAAGAAGCTGAGATGGCAACTCAGAAAAAGAAGAGAGTTATAACCCTAAGCCAAAAGGAATCCATTGCTTCCCAAAAGGCAATGGAGGTTATAAGGAAAAACAGTGAACTGTCAATATCCTCCCAAAAGGATGTTGACATTGAAGAAAGTTCCCAACCAAGAACAACCTATACAGTGTCTGCACAACCTCTTGTTCACCAACAAGAGGAACCACAAAGAGAGAAAATACAAGAAAAGAGTGACACCAGGAGTGCACACACAGAGTCATCTATTGATGTTCCTCAATTTTCAATCTCTGAGGAACAGCCAACACTCCAAACTGTACATTCTTCTCCTTTTTCTCCCATTCTTGATTCTTTTGATACTACAAATTGACATCTTCTTAATTTTTCCCAAGAGGAGCCAATACTCGAGACAAGCTCTCACACTCATTCCATGGAGAGCTCCCTAGCCCCAGAAACACAAAGGGAACCCACTCTCCATGCAGTCACAAATAATTCTCCTTTAACCCTCACTTCTTTAGGACAGTGTGTACATATCCATATGAGTGAGGATGTGAGAACAATTAGTGAGAGTCAGGCTCTTGACCTGAAAAAAGGAGAGGACATACACATACAAGAAAGTCAAGCTTTAGAAAGCTTGGAAAAAGAAGAGGTAGAGAAGCTGGGTGCCTAACCCCAGGAAAAAGGAGAGGGTGTGAGCAAGGATGAGATCCTTGAAGAAAATAAAAGAGAGAAATTTTCAGCAGGTGCATTTTTACAACCTGTTGAAACCATCACCCCAGAAGCTCAAGTTTCTTCTGCTCCCTCCACTACAATCCAAACAGAAGAAATGAGGACCAGTTCAAGCACAAGGGATGCAACATTACATGTTCTATCCAAAATGTCCAATGCTGACTTTGAACTCTTATATGGTCTACAACAAAGACAAGACCACATTTCTGCATTGAAGACAAGGCTTGCAAATGACCCTGTGCCTGAAGATACTGAAGAGGAGAATGTGGATGTTTGGCTTGATGCAAACTACACAAACTCTCTTGAGGATGCAGCTGCTCAACTAAAGCAGGACTATGTGACCAATATTTGGTCAAATGCAGCTGCACCATCAATCAAAGATGTACTTGAAGAAGTAACCAAGGTGGATAAGAAACATACAAAGTTTCACCACTTCTTGGTTACTGGTATCAATGCTGCAGTCAAACGAATGGAAGAAAGGATGGAGTTGGAAACAGACAAGATAAGGAGGTGCTATGAAGGACACTTGCCAATGAGGACTATCACTTCAATTGATACAATCATAAAAGACAAGTCCCAGACTGACAGTCAACTTCAAGCCCTTGAATCCAATGTCCAACTCCTCCATCAAAAACAAGATCGAATGGAACAACTTCTGCTATAGACAATTCCACATTTGGCCACCTCCTCCCAATCTAAAGATATTGATGTCAAAAAGGGGGAGAATGGTCAACATATCAAACCTATACAAAAGCAACAACAACCGAAATCTGTTCCAGTTCAAATACATGTTCCATCAAAACTTCCAAGCTCTGATGAGCTACAAGCAATGATGGACAGGATATTGAAAAAACATACAAATCTTGAAGTAGCTACAAAATCAAGAACAACAGCAGCAATAACAACAACAAAGAAAGTTTCTCCTCCTACTCAACAAACTGCACAAGCCCCAAGCACTTCATGTGACGACCCCAAAAATTCCACACAGGACCCGGGCGCCGTCAGGGGAAGCAAACAAACAACAACCTCACATCCATACAAACTTAATGTACTAAAGTGATTAATAGTACATCCTTACAATTATTCAGAGTACAAAACTTACAGCGGAAACTAAGCTATTACATTTGCTTTAATCATCATCCTTACAAGAAGTTGAGACCCATAGGTCTAACAAACTTAACACTTCAATCATGCTCTTACATCTTCAGACCTCTGCTTCTCCTCATTACTACCCACAATTAACTCGCTATGACCTTATGCACGTACATCTTACCTTTATCACCTGTAAAACATTTAACAATAGCAAGGATGAGCGATTTACGCTCAGCAAGTATATAATCATGTAAGGTAGGTAACAAGGGTTCAAACTATTTGTGAGGTATGACGGATTCAATTGTCAAAACCTCTAGCACTTTTAAACACATATCTTGATTTTGAGGTTTCAAACTCTTCCTTCCTTCCTTAACCATCTTGCATGTCTTATTTAGCTCAGAGGAGGCTCGTAACTACGTACGATAACCATCTTACCCTCTCAAGACTAACATAAGCACTTGCTCAATGCCCAAGTGGGAACATTCTCATACATTTGCACAGATATAAGATTGAAAAATAACTGATAAATCAAAGGTCAGTTATATCCATGCACTTTCATTCATATCATGCTAGCGAAAATTAAAGCATAGCATTCTGATTCACAAGGAAATTTAAACATAAAGTCATAACCTTGTATGCACGTCGAATCAATTGACCATGCGCTGAAATAAGCATAGGAATGAGAATATACTTGCCTTCGTCGTTAGCTGAGCTAAATCTAATTCACTTGCTTGGTGAAATACCTCTGAAAAACATACATGCTGACATAGCATAAGAATCTATGCTTAGAATATAAATGTGAGTATGTACAAATGTGATGTCCGAGCATTTTTATTCTCTTGACTTTTAATGCAATCATTTGTTGCATTGGAAAAATGAGACTTTTCATTTTAAACAAGCTTGAGGGATTTTCAAACCGTTGCACATCCATCAGGAAAATGAGTTCAGATTAATGGGGAAAAATATCTTTAGCTATCAGAGACTAACATATTATTCCCATCAGAGACTAGGAATTTCCTCCATCGGAGACTAAGAAATTTCTTCATCGGAGACTAAAAAAATTTGCCCATCAGAGATTACAGATGACATCATCAGGGACTGGACTTAGCCTATCGAAGACTAAGGCTGACGTCATCAGAGACTATCCTTAGCATGTCGGAGACTAAGGCTGACATCACCAGAGATTAAATAACTCATAAGAGACTTCTGACGTCATCTTTACTCATCAGAGACTAAAGGTGATGTCATCATCAGAGACTAACATTACCTCATCAGAGACTAACATTACCTCATCAGAGACTAACATTATCTCATCAGAGACTAACTTCAACCCATTAGAGACTAAAGTATCTCATCAGAGACTAACAACATCTCATCAGAGACTAATATTATCTCATCAGGGACTAACAACATCTCATCAGAGACTAATATTATCTCATCAGAGACTAAAGTATCTCATCAGGGACTAATATTAGAGCTTGTCTCTACTACGATGGAAAAATCTTTCAAGAACAAGAATGATACTCAGAATGAACGAACTCAAACCTAGGATACATAATCATCCATTCTGTGGTGCATAAGCTTCTTTCAACAAAAAACAACATATTCTTTAAAAGCTTTATTCTTTCCTGAAGACTTAGCACACACAACTCATACTCTCAGATGCTATGCAAGAAGAAAACAGAGAAGAACATAAGATTCTTACCTCTTGACTTGACGGAAAGGATTAAAGCTTGTCTGAAAGTAATTGTCCGAAAGAAAGAACTTGAAATTGTATGAAAATGGTGAGTTTAAAGAAGAACTTTAGGAGAGAAAATCTTTAGAAAAGAGATTGAAATGTTACCTCCGAATGAGGTATTTATAGTAGGCTGAGATTAAGCCTTGAAATAAAGTGATTGGTTAATCTGGACGGTAAACCGACTGCTCATCATGATTCTTAACAGCTAAGTATATGTAACAAGCAGCTGCTGTCGCTCATGCACATAAGCTTCATCAACCAATGACACACAAGTAGCTTATTAACCCAAACAACATACGTACTTATGAGATCATTTCCCTTACATAAGCCATTCAAATTGTTTTGAATAAAACTTACTAACCTCCACACTCATATTCCATAACATCAATCTTTGTTCATGCTTGATTAAATTAACCTCATACAAGATTTTGAGATTAATGTATTCAAATTCCTTTGATGATTTTACAAAGGAAATTGAGATCATTAAATTTTGGACATCACATGGACATAATACTCAAACATTTAAAACTCATACCTCAAAGGGAATCATCTCATAAACATTTATTTCTATTTATTTAAGAAAATAAAATTTTGGGTCGTCACACTTCAAAAGACAAAGGCAAGGGTGTTCTGGTTGAGGATCCAAAGAAATCAAAATCTACTCAACCAGGACAGCCTAAGCTAATGGGGGATGCCATGAAGACTACTCACTTTCCCACTCCAGTTGAATTGATAGTGGATGGGAAAGTAGAGTTAGTTTATCCTCAGGAGCAAAAATTGATTAAAGCTGATGCTTTACTAGCTCAGAAACTACAAGAGGAGGAGGACATGGCAACAGCTAGGGAGGAGGAGGAGGCAAAGAAAAAAAAATCTCTGCAAGAAAATCGAGTGCACAGAAAGCAGCCATCACTAAGAAAAAGAATAAGGAGATGGCAGAGGCAGAGAAAAAGTCAAGAAGGAGAACTTTGGTCCAGGAATCTGCAGTGAAACCTGTTATCAAAGAATCTACTAAGAAGCCTGCATTTCAAGAACCTCCAAGGTCCACCGAGACTGCCTTAGTGGCTGTAAGTGGACCAACAAAGCCACGAACAGTTCCATCAAGGAAGTCTTATAAGGTTAAAATGGCTAGCACTGAAGAAATCATCAAGGCCCTGAAAAGGAGTACTAAGAATATAGATCTGATCAAGGGTAAAAATAATAAAGAATTGCTCCATGTCTTTCTAAAAGATGGAGAATCTTTAAAATTTATGAAGCCAGCCTTGGAGGGACAAACTAAAGAAAATCTGGAGTGGTTGCTAACTGTAGTGCTTGAGACTTCTGATCTCAACAAGAATTTTCTAAGCCAAATTCAGAAGGTGATGAAGGTGAAACATAGCTTGGACACAGTGCCAGAAGTTGATCCTAAACCGATTGGATTATGGTATGAGAATTTCCATGGAGAGAGAGTTTTCTTCAATTATAACAGAGATATCAACAGTGTCATTGAGAGACATATTGAAGGATTGTTAGAGCAAAATAAGCCCAAGTGTTTGTAGAAGGGGGAGGATGAATACAAACACTCAAAACTTTTTCGCTCTGTTTGAACTTCGATAGGCCTTTCCTGAAACAGTTACGATAACAGAAAAACAGTAAGATGAGAATACTTCAGATTCAAGTTAAAATAGTTATATTATAACTTGGTGTTTTTCTGGAAATCTGTAATATCACAAATGTGAATTACAACTACAATTTCTGTGAATAAAATTCACATCTTCTCACACTCACTAGCTACAAAGATTTCTCTCTGATAATAAATCCCTCAAGAAATATTACAGAGCTTCCTAGTGTTTGTGTGCTTCTATTTGTCTCGTTATTCATCAATGAAAACTCCTTCTTTATATATGTAGATCAGTGGTTGAAAATCACGTGCTTGAGACGTGCTGCCTTTTTCAACTTAGCCGCAAGTATGTCACATCACTGCCTGTCAGACTGATGCATGCTTTGTTGCTTCTTTTTCTTCCCCTGATCTGTATGCATTTAATGCGCAAGAGTTCTCATTGGATGGATACAGACTTCAAGAAATATCTTTCTAGTTGATATCTCTTGCTTCTGTTCAAGTTACATTGATTTTCGTGTATATGCTGATGACGGATGTATGCTGTCATAACGATCCACTGATGGTCAACCCTGATGGATCTTGATCAGTGCTTTCTCTCTGTTCTTTATTTACAAGGATCTCATCCTTATCTCTCTCATCTTCTCCTTTTTCTTTGACTTCTAAGGCATCACTCGTATCCTCTCCTTTTTCATTGCCTACTAAGGCAGTACTCTCTTCCTCTCCTTTTGCCAAAGTCCTCTCAGGGGTTTGACTTTGCCTCTCTTCACTATATATTCTCTCAGCCTCACTCAAAATTGTCCTAGAAGGGCTCCTATTGGCTTGGAGATCAGCTATTGTGGCCAATTTAAGTAAAGTATGTACAGGTTCTGGTTCCACAATAGTGATAGGAGAAGGATTGGAAGAAGAATGTGTATGTACAATTGGAGAAATGTATGTTTCTATATAGGAAGTATATACAATTGGGGGTACATAAAGTGTTATTGCTGTAGTATGTACAGTGGAGTTTATGTCCCCTGATTGATCATCAGTGTTTGTATCAAGTAAAAATGAGTCCACCATGTGAGAGTGGTGACTATCAAACACTGTGTCAGAGAGTGTTGGCTCCTCCACGAATTGAGAATGTGGAGAATTTGATGTTTTGACACTTAAAGTTTGTGTCATAATATCTGATGAAATTTGAGGATTAAAGAAGGAAGGAAGAGGTGTAGATTGGAGTGTTGGCTGAATCACTGAACGAGGAGGTGATTCAGCCAAAGATGCTGTAGAAGAATGCTTATGACTCATGTTGATCTTATTGAGAAGCTTCTGAACTACAACATCTTGAGTGGTGTGTGCACTCACTGTGTCAGATTTCTGCAAGTGGCTCTCAAAGACCCTGATGGTAGGTTCATCAGTGTCTATGGTCAGTGTATGTGCCTCACTCAACTGTGTCCCTGGTTGGGGACTATTTTCAATAACTAATTCCTTTTGAGAGGAACTAGTTAGAAATATGTTTAATTCCTTATCAAAGGCAATATCCTTTTGACAGGATATGCCTTGGCCAGGTTGGGAATTAACACTCGTGGCTCCCTTCTTCTTCAATCTTCTCCTATAGCCAATCACTCTCTCTCCTTGCTCCCCCTCAGTTATTGTGGTAACTTCACTGGGTTTTCTTTTAATCCCAACAGTCTTTTGGGAGACTGTGGGTTGGGTTGTTGAGAATGGTTGTGAAGAAATTGGTTGTTCTACTTGGGTAGGCAGAGAGGTGTTTGATTTCTCTGCCGTAGTAGATGAAGGTGAAGAATGTACAGTGTGAGAAGTGGAAGGAGAAGAATTTACTACCTGTACCATGTGCGGTGGAAGTGCAAATGGTTCGGTTGTATAGGACTTCTTTATTATTTCTGCAAACAATTTCTTTGTTTGCTTGTATATCTGTAGAGGTATATCATTCTCAAAAGAAAAGTTAAAAATCTAATCTTTAATAATCATAAACAAAAATCTAGAGTAGTATACTTCAGTTTTCCTATTATTAAAATTACTTAATTTATTTACAAGGTCATCAAAATTTATTTTACCTATATTTATATTGACATTTTTGATTATTTCGTATGCTATTTTTAAAGTTAAAGAAGTAATGACTTCAAAGTTAGAACACTTACCTGAGAACACCTTAGTGATGGTGTCGAAAAAGTAAGAAATCTCTCTCTTCACGTTCACCCTTTTGAGGTCCTTGAACTTTAACACTGCGTTGGGAGCAGCATTATAGCCCAGTTCCCTCAAGAAATCCAAGAGCTCTGCATCGCTGGGTACTTCCACCAGGTCTTGATTAGGTAGTCCCAAAGCAGAGTTAATTCTAGATGGGGTTATTTTCCCTTTCTCAGAAGAAACTCTGAATGAGATTCCCTTGACCACATCAGTGTGTGTGGTGGAGTACATGAACTTGGCGCTTGTCCAAAGTTGAGACAATGCCTCCCCCGATATTTCGTCATCGGTAAAGATTGCTTTCTTATACTCAAAAGTGAGTAGATAATTCATCATAGGTTTAAAGCAGTCATTTACCTCGTTAATATCAGAGAAGCCCACATAGTTTGTAGGTGGGACTGTCAGGTTCCTTGGAATTTCTTGGCGTGCCATTGATGCTTGATAGCTTTGAAGAACTAGGGTTTCTGCGAAAAAAGAGAGAGAGAAAGAGAAACAAAAATTCGAGCAAATATCAGAAAAAGATTAAATGTGTTAAGGAGTTTTAACAAGTAGGAGAGATAAAGTATTAATACCTGCCTGTTGACGTTTGAAAACTGCTCCTTTAAACACGCTATCAGGGTGTCAGTTCAGTTTCAGTGATGACACATCATCAGTGAGATAAAAGCTTAATGATGAGTTGTCATTACTTAACTGAGCGTGATTCCCGAAGCGTTTAAAACATTTAAACTTACCCTGAAGTTTACCACATTTACATACCCTGACCGTGATGCATAAGTCAGACTTCCTCACCCTGATGCGCGAGTCGGACACCCTGACCCTGATGTGCAAGTCGGACACCCTGACCCTGACGTACGAGTCGGACACCCTGACCCTGACGTACGAGTCGGACACCCTAACCCTGATGCGTCCTATTGGAGGCCCTGACCCTAATGCATCAGTTCAAAAAGAAAAACACCAAACAAACAAAAATATAGTATGTACAAGTATATATTTACATATTTACATAAACCAAACATATATAATCACTTATCAATTGTTTTTATCAGAAGCTTATGAAATGAGTTAGAAATACCAGAACTTAGGAATTTGACCCTGACCCTGACGAATAATTCACCATGCCCAGCTCTCTCACAAGTTTTGAGAAAGTGGCTTCATCAAGAGCTTTGGTGAATATATCTGTCAGCTGCTTGTTAGACGGTACATATTGTAGTTCAATATTTCCATTCATGACATGTTCCCTGATAAAATGATATCTGATATCTATATGCTTGGTTTTGGAATGTTGTACTGGATTTTCAGCAATGGCAATGGCACTTGTGTTATCACACCTTATTGGAATCTTGGTATAGTTCAGGCCATAATCCATCAGCTGATTCTTCATCCATAAAATTTGTGCACAACAACTTCCAGCTGCAATGTATTCAGCTTCTGCAGTAGATGTAGATATTGAATTCTGCTTCTTGCTGAACCAAGATACAAGCCTTTCTCCCAGAAATTGACAGCTTCCTGTTGTACTCTTTCTGTCAATCCTGCATCCTCCAAAGTCAGCATCAGAATATCCTAGCAATTCAAATCCTGATTCCTTTGGATACCAAAGTCCCAACTCTGTAGTGCCTTTGATGTATCTCAAGATCCTCTTCACTGCAATGAGATGAGATTCCTTTGGGTCAGCTTGATATCTTGAACAAAGACACGTTGCAAATATTATGTCTGGCCTGCTTGCTGTTAGATACAACAAAGATCCAATCATTCCCCTGTAAGTCTTCAAATCAACTCTCTTTCCATTCTTATCAGGGTCAATCTTGGTTGCAGTGGCCATTGGTGTCTTTGCTACTTTTGAGTCCTCCATATCAAATTTCTTGAGAAGTTCTTTAGCATATTTTGTCTGATGAATATAGATTCCATCAGAGACTTGCTTAACTTTCAGTCCCAAGAAGTAAGATAACTCACCCATTAAGCTCATTTCATATTTGTTTTGCATGAGTTTGAAGAACTTTTCACATAGTCTTGTGTCAGTGGATCCAAAAATAATATCATCAACATAATTTTGAACCAAAATCAGATGACCTTGGTATTGTCTGAAGAACAAGGTTTTGTCAATGATACCTCTTGAAAATTTGTTTTCCACCAGAAACTATGACAGTGTTTCATACCAAGCTCTAGGTGCTTGCTTCAATCCATAAAGTGTTTTTTCCAGTCTGTAGACATGATTTGGAAATTTTGAACATTCAAACCCTGGAGGTTGTTGGACATACACCTCCTGTTCCAATTTTCCATATAGAAAAGCACTTTTCACATCCATTTGATAGACTTTAAAATTCGAATGTGCTGCATAGGTTAAGAAAATTCTTATAGCCTCAAGTCTGGCTACTGGTGCCAAGGTCTCATCAAAGTCAATCCCTTCTTCTTGAAGATATCCTTTTGCAACCAGTCTTGCTTTGTTTCTTACAACAATGCCAGCTTCATCCATCTTATTTCTGAATATCCACTTGGTACCTATTATGATTCTGTCTTTAGGTTTAGGTACAAGCTTCCATACTTGGTTTCTCTCAAATTGATTTAGCTCTTCCTGCATGGCCAAGATCCAATCTGCATCTTGAATAGGTTCTTCAAACTTCTTTGGTTCAATTTGAGAAAGAAAGCAAGCATATAGGCATTCATTAGATGTTGCCCTCCTGGTTTGCACTTTCTTGCTTGGGTCACCAATAATCAGATCTGTTGTGTGACTTCTGGCCCATTTAGGATTAGAGATGTGTCTTGATGAGCTTGCTTGACTATCATCTCCTCCCCCTAAGCCTGTGCTCCCAGCTTCTGAAAACTCTCCCCCTGAATTGGTGGATAATTCAAGGTTCAAGTTATCCCCTGATGGTGCATGTCCTGATGAATGATCCCTTGATGGAGTATTCCCTGATCTGTTGTCCAGAAAATTAACTCTATTTGCTGAAGGGGGTTCTACATTGTTTGGATTGACATCAGGAATGGATATATTCTCCATTTGTCTGCACTTATCGGCTTCATTCTCTTGATAATCAATATCATCTTCATTTTCAAACCTGAGTTCTTCATGAAAACCAGGGTCTTCAAGCCCAGAAATTTCTTGATCATCAAAAGCTACATTTATAGACTCCATCACCACTTGAAGTCTTTTGTTGTAAACCCTGAAGGCCTTGGATGACAAAGAATAACCTAGGAAAATTGCTTCATCAGCTTTAGGATCAAATTTTCCTAAGTTCTCACCAAAATTCCTCAGAACAAAACATTTGCATCCAAAAACATGGAGTAACTTGATGCTTGGCTTTCTCCCTGTCATTAGCTCATATGGTGTCTTGTTGTGAGCCTTGTTGATTAGAGATCTATTCTGAGTAAAGCAAGCAGTGGAAATTTCTTCAGCCCAAAAATAGGTGGGAATCTTTGCCTCTGCTAGCATTGACCTAGCAGCTTCTATCAAGGTTCTATTTTTCCTTTCCACTACACCATTATGTTGAGGAGTCTTTGGAGCAGAAAATGTATGATTTATGCCTTTCTCCACACAAAATCCCTCAACAACTGCATTCTTGAATTCAGTTCCATTATCTGTTCTCAACATTCTAACCACTGACCCTGATTCTGTTTTCACCTTCTTGATATGGTCAATAATTTGTTGAGATACTTCTGATTTAACATGTTGAAACTTTACCCAAGTGTATCTAGTGTAGTCATCCACAATGACCATGGCAAATCTTTTCTTTGACACTGACATAATGTTGACAGGGCCAAAGAGATCCATATGTAACAATTGAATTGGATCTTTGATCATGGTAGCTTCCTTGCTGACAAAGGATGACTTCTTTTGCTTCCCTTGTTGACAAGTTGAACCTAATCCTTCTTGGATAAACTTCATTTGGGGTAGTCCAGTCACCAACTCTCTCTTCACTAGATCATTGATTGACTTAAAGTTCAGGTGAGAGAGCTTCTTGTGCCATAGTCTGCTTTCATCAGGAGTTGCCTTGCTGTAGAAACATGATTCTCCATTTACTGAATTAAAATCAGCAATATAGAGATCTCCTTTTCTTGTCCCTGACAAAACCAGCTTCCCATCACTTTCATTTGAGATTAGGCACTGATCTCTTTTGAAGGAAGTGATGAACCCTTTATCACATAGTTGACTTATGCTTAGCAAATTGTGCTTGAGCCCATCAACCAGTGCTACATTTTCAAATGAGACATTCCCACTTGCTGCTTTGCCATAACCAAGAGTTAGTCCTTTGCTGTTATCACCAAATGAAATTACTGGACCAGTCTTTTCTTGAAATTCTGTGAGCAGGGCTTTGTTTCCTGTCATATGCCTTGAGCAGCCATTATCTAGAAACCAGATTTGACTGCTTTTGTTCTTTCCCTGCACACAAGAAAACATTTAAATTTTTTTTGGTACCCAATTTGTTTTGGGTCCTCTTGATTTAGTCACAGTAACAGGTAATACAACTTTTTCTTTATCAGTGACTTTTGGTTTTGGCAAATTTAAAACTTTCTCCTTTTTAGGAGCTTCAAAATATGCTTTTGATTTCTCAACAGTTATCTTACCTTTTTCCTTGGAGGAGCAGGTTTTAATAGTTGGTAAATCATAAGCATACAAAATTGTGCCAGTCAAAATTTGTGGTTTTACTTTGCATTTAAAAGACAAATGATTACAACTACCACAATTCCAGCATACTTTTCTAGGGGCTTCATGAATAGAAGAATAATTGCTAGTTTTACTAACACCTAGCTTACCATTTCTATTCTTCCTGCTTTCCCCTGACAGGCCTTTTTCCCTTGAAGGGCTACAATGGCCTGAAGCACTCTTTCCCCCTGACGACTGTGCATCCACTGATGCACAGTCTAGTTCTTTCATTACTGGAGGGTTGAGTGTTTGAGCAAGGATAATTTTCTTGCCTCTCCCACCACTAGTGGAAGCTTCATTTACTGGGAAGACATTCCCAGATTCTATCTTTGCTGCTGCCTTAACAAACTTGATAGTTTGATATGGCCTGTTTCCAAAGCTAGCTGCCATCTCAACCTCATTGGGAGGTTGCTGCACTGGAGTCTCCTCGTAGCCTAAACCAAATTTTGGATCAGATTTTCGATTATTTAGTTGATCCTCCAGTTTCTTGCCAGACTCACTCAATCTCTTAATAACTTCCCTTTCTTGACTAAGAAGATTTGAGGTCCATTCCTCTCTTTTTATGGCACAGTCAAGAAAATTTTTAGTCCTTAAGAGTTCCTTTTCAAGATTCTCAAGTCTGGAGAGCTCTGATTCTAAAAAGGTGTTTCTTGCAGTCAACTGATCATTTATTTTCTGCACTCTTTCAGTCTCAGTTACAGCACTCCTTAGGGTGTCATAGAGATCCTTTATCTCACAGGCCATTTCCTAAACAGTTTTAATACAATCAGTTTTAGACATATTAGAGGAAACTTCGAGACTTACCTGTGAGCTGCTGCTGTCTGAGGAAGAGGCCATCAGGGCTTAATTGATCGTTGTTAGCACGTGTAATCTGCTAAGTGGCTCTGATACCAATTGTTAGAGCAAAATAAGCCCAAGTGTTTGTAGAAGGGGAGGATGAATACAAACACTCAAAACTTTTTCGCTCTGTTTGAACTTCGATAGGCCTTTCCAGAAACAGCTACAATAACAGAAAAACAGTAAGATAAGAATACTTCATATTCAAGTTAAAATAGTTATATTATAACTTGGTGTTTTTCTGGAAATCTGTAATATCACAAATGTGAATTACAGCTACAATTTCTGTGAATAAAATTCACAGCTTATCACACTCACTAGCTACAAAGATTTCTCTCTGATAATAAATCCCTCAAGAAATATTACAGAGCTTCCTAATGTTTGTGTGCTTCTATTTGTCTCTTTATTCATCAATGAAAACTCCTTCTTTATATATGTAGATCAGTGGTTGAAAATCACGTGCTTGAGACGTGCTGCCTTTTTCAACTTAGCCGTAAGTATGTCACATCACTGCCTGTCAGACTGATGCATGCTTTATTGCTTCTTTTTCTTCCCGTGATCTGTATGCATTTAATGCGCAAGAGTTCTCATTGGATGGATACAGACTTCAAGAAATATCTTTCTAGTTAATATCTCTTGCTTCTGTTCAAGTTACATTGATTTTCGTGTATATGCTGATGACGGATGTATGCTGTCATAACGATCCACTGATGGTCAACCCTGATAGATCTTGATCAGTGCTTCTGGACCCACTGATGCATATTGACTGGATCAGGGCTTCGTTCTTCACTTGAGATTTACTCAGTGCTTCTTGATCCTGATGGTTATGACTGACTGCATACATTCATGGCTTCCACTGATGTCATGTTTGACCAATCCCCCTCGACAGGTTACCCTGATGAATTGGCCTGACACTGACATATCTTGAAGTGTCCCCCTGATGGGTTGGTTTGCCTTCGTCATTCCCTGATAGGTTCCCCTGACTGGTTCTCCTGACGAGCTCCCCCTGACGGGTTCACCTGACGAGCTCCCCCTGACGGGTTCACCTGACGAGCTCCCCCTGACGGGTTCACCCTGATGGGTTCCCCTGATGGTATGAAATCAACGTAACTCTTTTTCTTTTTGGAATATCTGATGTGCGGAATACTTTGACTGTTTAAGTAACATTAGACATTCTTCTCCACGAAGCCAAACCCTTCAAATGTTCCATTTTCTGACTTGTCTTGTGAAGAACTAAATCATCCACTGATGGATATTATTATCATCAGCGGATGCAAAACTTATGCTTATCTCAAGGTTTATACAACACCTCAAGTATATACAATTTGCAAAACTTATTACTTAACCATCATCATCAGTGTTTAACCCTAACAAGGATTTATTAGTCTACTCAAGGATGCAGAAGAAGAAACTGAGATAATCCTGAAAAAGCTGTTGATAGAAAGATTGGAAGTACTGAAAAAAAATAGGAGGTAAAGCTGTTGTGTTGGAAGGTATGTTGATTGTTGAATGAGATGTAATTTTTATTTTTTTTTGAAGCCAGACTTAAAGGATTTAAACCTGAGTCTTGGTGGAAGCTGAATGACAGATCAAAGATCTTAATTCAGATACATTTGTAGTTAGTAATTCTTTATTCTTTATTCTAAGTAATACTTGTAATTTTGAGTTTTGACATCATCATCAACCTTGAAATTATGCTTATCATTCTGATATTCATAATTAGGGGGAGATTGTTAGGTTTTATAACATTTAATGATAATTGTCTTTAGATTACTTAGATATACAAATGTATAGAAAGTGTTAATTAGTAACACTGAAGTTTTGTAGCCAGTAGTTATCTCTTTGATTGTAATTATTCATTCTTTGTAAAGAGATAGATTCATTTTTATTTGTAAGTAACTGCTGGAAAAGTTGTATCAAAGATTCAACAAGTCAAAATGTGTATTTGATCCGTTGGAGTTTACAAAAAGGCTTATCGGAGACTAAGGCAACACTTATCGGAGATTAAAGATTTTGCCTATCGGAGACTACAGCTTACGTCATCAGAGATTAAAGATAAAGCATCAGAGACTAATGCTTACGTCATCGGAGATTAAGCTTAATGCATCAGAGACTAAGCTGACGTCATCGGAGACTAAGCCTAAAAACATCAGAGACTAATAACTCTATCGGAGACTACACAACCTAATCAGAGACTAACAGACCAGAGATTAAATGATCAGGGACTAAAGACTGAAGTCATCAGGGACTAGTCGTGACTTATTTCCTAATGAGATACAAAGTTCAAATTGAATAAGGAGTATCTTCCACGTAAATCAGGATACTATTGAAGATGTAGCTGGTAAGGAAACAAGCCAGAAATTTATTCCTAATTAAAAAAGGAAAGATTGTGTTTAATTCGAATAAGGAAGCTGAATCAGGATTGATTTAAAATAGGAAACTGAGAATTCAGTTATAGAAGCTGTAATTAGGTTTACAAATTATTATTATTCAAAGCTGTATAGAATTCGTAGTTTTGTATCTTTACTATACAGAAAAGAAAAGAAGTTGACGATCACATTGTTGTGATTGTTAGAATTTGTATTCAATTGTCAAAATTAATAAAAGAAATTGTTTATAAATTGATTTGAATTCTTGTTCTTTATATTCTGCAAGAAAAGTTAATTTCTTAAAGAAAAAGTAATCAAAAAGAATTCAAAAAACTTGTATTCAAACCCCCCCCCCCCTACCCCTTCTACAAGTTCTCGGCTATCTCACTGGGAAAACAATATGTAAGAGTAGCTGTACGAAACCAACTATCAACACACACAAGAAAAGAAGCTCTGTAATAGTTCTTGAGATAAATATTCAAAAAGAAAGAAATAGCTAGTGTGTCAGAAAAGAAGTTGTAAACCTTTACAGATTTGTAGTTGTTTAATCACTTTGTTATTATAACAAATTTCCAGAAAAAACACAAGTTATAATACAACTATTTTCACTTGAGTCGTTGTGTATACATATTAAATATCTTTATTATTTTTCTGAATATTGTAGCTTGTTCATTTTGTGCTTGTTAAGCTTTTAAAGAACAAAAACAATTGTGGTGTTTGTATTCAACCCCTCATTCTACAAACACTATAGCTTATTGTGTTCTAACAATTGGTATTAGAGCCAACTAGCAGACTACACTTTCTAGAAAATCTTTATCTATGGCAAACAAAGCTAGAAATAGTAAGGTTCCCATGTTGGAACGATGAAAATATTTCTTTTGAAGGCAACGCATGATTGTTCATCTCAGATCCATTGATGATGAGTATCTACAAGTTCTGGAAGAAGGCCCTTACATACCCAAGAAGCTCATTCCTCAAGAGGTAGTAAATGGTGTCACTGTCCCTGAAAGACTAGTCTCAAACACTATTGATGAAATGACTCCTGACGAAAGAGAAAATGTGAAGAAAGATCTCAAAGTTATAGGTATTCTCTATAATGGATTAGATGATGATATACTTAACAGCATTATGAATCTTATAACGCCCAAGTCAATATGGGATACCATCCAGATCTTGTGTGATGGTATAGAAGATGTGAGGGAAAACAAACTTCAGCTGTTAACACAACAGTACAAGTGGTTCACAATGAAAAATGGGGAATCACTCACTGAAATGTTTGACAGATTCAACAGGTTGGTAAATGAGCTAAAAATGTATGGGAAACATATGTCAACAAGGATGTCAACAGAAAATTCATTAGGGCACTTCCCATATCATGGGATCCAAAGACCACAACTATCATAGAATCCAAGGACATGAATCTCCTAGACTTCGATAGGCTCTATGGTATCCGTAACACATATGAACTAGAGGTTCAACAAAGATCTGAAATGTCCGGTGATACCAAAAAGCTTAAATCTGTAGCCTTAATGGTTGCTAAGAAAAACAAAAAGGAAGCAAGACAAAGTGTCTTGATGAAGAAGCAACTAGGCGATGTTGATGAAAGTGAAGAAGAAAGTGGGAATGAAGAAGCTAGCTCTAAGGGGACTGAGTACACCCCAGATGAGTTAGAAGAAATGGATGAAACAATTACATTCCTTGCAAAAAGGTTTTCCAAGCTGAAATTTCAAAAGCCAAATGGAACAAAGAAATTTTCAGTAAGGAAACCTAGTAGCACAAACAACTTTATTGACAAATCTAGAATAATGTGCTACAAATGCAATGAGTTGGGTTACTTTGCAAATCAGTGCCCCAAGGCCAAAAATGAAGGTGAGTCCAAAGGGAAGGATACTATGGTGGACTACAAGAAAAAATACATTGACATTTGTAATGCCAACGAGAAAGGTAAAGCTTACATAGTTGAGGGAAATAACTGGGCTGACTCAGATGATGAAGAAACTAAGGAATATGTCAATCTAACCTTGATGACCTCATCCACTGATAGCAGCATGTTAGGTCTAAATGATGATGATGATTTAGATGTTAGTAAATAAATGTGCATTTGTAAATACTCACGGTGTTTTATAATCCTTACTATATTTCTGTAAATAAACATTCACTGATGAACAACTATGTCTATCAGGGGATGGCCTTAACTACACTGGGCAAGTCATCAGTGGATAACTATAAAGGACTTGATAGCATCAGGGGGATGTCTATTGTACTTAATGATTCAAGTATTCCGCACATCAAGCGTTTTAGTAAAAAGCCAATAAAGTATTAGTTATAAAAAATGTTAGTGTACAAAAAGGCATCAGGGAACAGCTTGACCGTCTGGGGAACCCATCAAGGGATAGCTTGACTGTCAAGGGAACTCATCAGGGAATAACTTAATCATCAGCGGAAACCATAAAGGGGATAGCCTATACACTACATCTGTGACTGCCCAAAAAAACTCATACCGGACTTCAGGTATCGTTAATAATTGACAAAAGAAACGTAATAACATTCAAGCATGAATATCAATAAATAAGAGAAATAAATAGCATTCTCTATTACATTCATCCAAATTAAGAATTCTAACAGCGGAAGTCTATATGGGGCTCACATAGGCCTTACGATCTAAACATTTCAATAATCGCCTCACGCTTCACTCTTCCCCTAAATGTCATCCATAAGAGGGAAATTAGGAAGCATTAATCATGTCATCCTCGCTTTGACTTTAGCAGACGGCTCGGCCTTCTCGCCATGTCCTATAAAATATTAGATAATAGCAACATGAGCAATTTACGCTCGCAAGTATATCATCAATTATTGGTTGGGCATTGAAGTATAGATAATCTATTGGCTTAAGTGTTTATGAGGTTGGGCGGAAACAATGTCCACGCCTCTTAATAACTTTAGGAGAAATAGCTTCCAAGGTCCCCGAATGATAACGAGGGATTGACCCTTTACTTGAAAATTTTTTTGAATCATTCATTTGCCTTCTCTTCATCAAATAGGGCATCATCTAGACAACCTGACCACTATCTGACTTCATCATCTCTTCATCAAACGACATATCAACCGGCCAGCATGATCGTTTGACTTCATCATAATGACATACGTAGTCAAGCAGAAACCTTTTGTCTGCGAGGGTTCGGTCGTTGATACCTCGGCTTCTGTTCCCTATCATTCTTAGGCCCAAGGTGCCAAGCAGATGCAACCCACTAACCTTTAGTTACCCACATGGATATACTTTACAAGTATGGGGTGAGAAAAATTAAGTTTTTTTTCTATCCGTATAGGATTTACCTTGGCGCGTTAGCGAATTTGAATAGCTAACATCCACCCAAAGAATGTTTGATTCTAATACAAGATTTTCACGTACATCGGATCAAAAGATCACACATTACTTAACTTTGAAGAAATTGAATCATAAGTATTGACATAATAATATCTTGGATACATTACGCATATCGAAAGAATGATCATGCGTATTAATTGAAAGAAAGTAGAGCTAGTATATACTTGCCTTGGTCCTTTGCTAAAATCAAATTCAATTCACTTGTGAGTGAGACACTCTATAAAACATGCATATAATATGAGAAATTTATGCCTTTGGCAAAGATATGAGAAAAAACATGCACATGAAATGTCCGTGAACTTTTAAATGTCTAAATTTAACATCTGAACCATTGAGGTTTTTTTTAAAAAAATTTAATCAATAACATCTTAAAATAATTTAAGAAAATAATATTTTATACTTTCAAAGACAAACTATGCATCAGTGGATAAACTTTGACGCATAAAAGTGGTCATCAGGGGCTAAGAATGTCCATCAGGGAATAAATTAACCATCACTGGATAATTTACATGTCAGGGGATGAGTGGTCATCAGTGGATAATTACCCGTCAGGGGATGACTGGTCATCAAGGACTAGTTCACCTGTTAAGGGATAACTCTCGGCCATCAGGGGATAGCCCTCGACCATCAAGGGATGGTCTTCGATCATCAGGGGATAATCTTGATCATCACCAAACTCGTCAAGTGATAATTTGTTCAGTGCCAAACTCAGTATGCCATCGCTGAACTTCTCGGTGGATAGTTTGTTCAGCGCCAAACTCAATAAGTCAATACCAAACTCCTCTGTGGATAGTTTGTTCCTCGGAGACTAAGAAAACATTCTCATCAGAGACTAACGAAATTTTGTTCATCGGAGACTAACAAAATTTTCTCGTTAGAGACTAACAAAATTTTGTTCATCAGGGACTAACAAAATTTTCTCATCAAAGACTAATATCTTTAGCCTATCAGAGACTAATTCCATACTGTCAGAGACTAACTTTTATACTATCGGAGACTAACTTGGAATCTCCCCGAGACTATTTTATACAATCAGAGACAAACTTCACGCTGACAGAGACTAAGCTAGGACTTGTCTCTGATACAATGGTGACTTCATCACTCTTTAGAGGACAGTGTTGTCAACAAATAACCATACATAGGTCGACTCTCATCATTTATTCTGCAATGTGTAACATTCTTATTGTCTACTAACTCTTATAGACACTGCTATACTTCAAGAACTCTGGTTGTCAGAGGCTCAAGTATGGTGTTTTTAACTACTAATAAAAATAAATATTTGGAAGTTAATGGTTTGTCTACTAGGTGGTCATCAACATTTTTTACTCTCGTCTTGGATAGCTTTTTGAAATAAATGGCATTAACTCCAGATGTTAAAAACATGCATTAAATCATACTTTTGGGAGTGAATAAACAAGGTATTTTTACAAACATGGCATGCATAACAGAACAAAATAGTGCAAGAACAAAGCATGACTTTAATATAGTGTTCTTACCTCTTTGGCTGAAAAGAAGAAATTAGAAGCTTGGGTTGTTCTTCGAGAAAGACAGTTGTTCTTGAAGGTGAACCTGGATTTTGTAGGTGTTTGGCTGTATAAAAAATTTATGAAAGTGGGGCTAGGGTTGTACTTCAAATGATATATTTATATCACTTGCCAAGTAACAAGAGTTGTTGGATAGCTTGAGAGTAGATTTCAGTCGTTAGTTGGAAAAGGCAGTAACAAGCTTTAGAATGGAATGATTGGTTTGAAAGGGCGGATGTAACGGTTCCTAAAAGTCAGTCAATTATTTATCATAGCCAACAATCTAGTGTACTATTGGAGTAGATTAATTGGTTTGACGGGTCATGTGCTTTCAACCCTGACATAGAGTAATTATGTCTCTTGTCTCACTGCAGTCTTTGGTTCAAAAAGACGGGTACTGCAACTCACACCCGTGTGATGCCTTCCCACGTGACTACATTTCACTTACTCTAGATAAAAAAAAATAATCATTTAAAGATTTGAACTCAAAATATATTTAAAATCTTTTGGACATCACATTGCCATAAAATTTTCATTTAAGATATAAATTCATTATTCATACCGAATAAAAAAAATTAAACCTTCATACATAATATAAATTAAACATTATATGAATCAATCATACAACAAATCTCATTTTATTTTTCGGGTTCTCACAACATCAGTGGATAACATCAGTGGACAACATTGGGTCTTTACATCAACGAATCAAGATACACTGATCAAGTCTACATCAGGGCTTGTCACTTATAAATAGTGAAGCACTAAACAAGTCTATGTCAGAGCTTGTTATCA
Organism: Centella asiatica; assembly: GCA_014636745.2. Taxonomy (NCBI): domain Eukaryota; kingdom Viridiplantae; phylum Streptophyta; class Magnoliopsida; order Apiales; family Apiaceae; genus Centella; species Centella asiatica. Next base: position 1,634,296 of record CM025782.1, read on the forward strand.
GGGGATCCAGAAGCACTGATCAAGTCTATGTTAGGGCTTGTCATCAGGAGATAGTAAAGACCTAAACCACATGTCATGAGGAGATAGTAGAAACCTAAACCACATGTCATAAGGGATTAAAAGACATTCACTGATACTTGGCAAAGAAGCAAAGGGGTATAATTGGGAAGATACTCCTTGAAATATGGTGTTCTAATAGCAACCTTTACACCAAAAACGCATAGAGAATAGGAACAGAAATAGAAGCAACAATAGCCTATAGTAGTGGGACACGTGCATCTCCCAAAAGACAATGATGGGACATACTGTGGCTACGTTGAAAAAGAAGCATGTCTTGCACATGGCTTCTAAATATGTTCTCCTATATATGTAAGAGTAGCTATACGAAACCAACTATCAACACACACAAGAAAAGAAGCTCTGTAATACTTCTTGAGAGAAATATTCGAAAAGAAACAAGTAGCTAGTGTGTGAGAAAAGAAGCTGTAAACCTTTACAGATTTGTAGTTGTTTAATCACTTTGTGAATATAACAAAGTCCCAGTAAAACACAAGTTATAATACAACTATTTTAACTTGAATCTTTGTGTATGCATAATAAATATCTCTTTTGTTTTTCTGGATATTTTAGCTTTTTCAGTTTGTGCTTGTTAAGCTTTTAAAGAACTGAAAAAGTTGTGATGTTTGTATTTAACCCCACTTTCTACAAACACTATAGTTTATTGTGTTCTAACACTTGGTATTAGAGCGAACTAGCATACTACACTTGCTAGAAGATCTTAATCTATGGCAAGCCAAGCTGGAAATAGTAAGGTTCCCTTATTGGAACGAGGGAAATATATTTCTTCTGGAGGCAACACATGATTGTTCGTCTCTGATCCATTGATGATGAATATCCACAAGTTCTGGAAGAAGGCCCTCACGTATCCAAGAAGCTCATTCCTCAAGAGGTAGTCCATCCAGATCTTGTGTGATGTTACGGAAGATGTAAGGGAAAACTAACTATAGTTGTTAACACAACAAACTATAACTGTTAACACAACAGGTTGGTAAATGACCTGATAATATATGGGAAGACATATACCAACAAGGATATTAACAAAAAATTCATAAGGGCACTTCCCATTTCATGGGATCCAAAGACCACAGCCAACAGGGAATTCAAGGACATGAATCTCCTTGACTTGGATAGGCTCTATAGTACCCCTAAGACATATGAACTAGAGCTTCAACAAAGATTTGAAATGTCCAGTGATACCAGAAAGCTTAAATCTGTAACCCTGATGGCTACTAAGAAAAACAAAAAGGAAGCAGGACAAAGTGTCTTGATGAATGAGAAACTATGAGATGTTGATGAAAGCGAAGAGGAAAATAAGAATGAAAAAGCTAGCTCTAAGGGGACTAAGTACACCCAGAAGAGTTAGAAGAAATGGATGAAACAATTGCCTTCCTGGCAAGAAGGTTTTCAAAGCTGAAATTTCAAAAGTCAAATGGAACAAAGAAATTTTCAGTAAGGAAACCTAGTAACATAAAAAACTTTATTGACAAATCTAGAATAAAGTGTTACAAATGCAATGAGTTGGGCCACTTTGTAAATGTGTGCCGCAAGGCCAAAAATGAAAGTGAGTCCAAAGGGAAGGATATTATGGTGGATTCATAATGCCAACAAGAAAGGCAAAGCTTACATAGTTGAGGGAAAGGACCGAGTTAACTCAGATGACGAAGAAACTGAGGAATATGTCAATCTAGCCCTGATGACCTCATCCATTGATAGCAGCATGTTAGGTCTAAATGATGATGATGCTTTAGATGTTAGTAAATAAATGTTCATTTGTAAAAACACACGGTGTTCTATAAACCTTAGTATACTTACATAAATAAACATTCACTGATGGACAACTCAGTCCATTAGGGGATAACTATAAAGGACTTGATAGTGTCAGGGGATGTTTATTGTACTTAACGATTCAAGTATTTTGCATATTAGACGTTCTAGTAAAAAGCCAATAAATTATCAATTATAAAAAATATTAGTGTACAAAACGGCATTAGGGAACAACTTGACCGTCAGGGGAACCCATCAGGGGATAACTTGACTGTTAGGGGACCTCATCAGGGAATAACCTAATTGTCAGTGAAAACTGTCAGGGGATAGCCTATACACTACATCAGTGGATAACATCAGTGGACAACATTGGGTCTTTACATTAGGGGATCAAGATACAGTGATCAAGTCTACATCAAGGCTTATCATCAGTGGATAGTGAAACTGTTAGTGCAATATTAGCACAAGTGTTTGTAGAAGGGGGGGGGGGGGGTTGAATACAAACACCTGAAACTTTTCACACTTAAAAACTTATACGGCTTATTGAAAACAGTTGAACAACCAGAAAAACTATATGGAATGAACACACAGATTCAAGTTAAAATAGTTATATTATAACTCGAGGTTTTTCTGGAAATCTGTATAATCACAAATGTGATTTACAGCTACAAATTCTGTGAATAAAGTTCACAGCTTCTCACACTCACTAGCTTATAATATTCTCTGAAATAACTCTCTCAAGATTTATTGCAAAGCTTCTCTCTAGTGTTTTGTGCTTCAGTGTTTTTTTGATCCGTTGGATGGATTCAATCAATCGTTGTTTGTGTAATGAGAGCTCCGTTGCTTATATATCAATCAGTGGGTTGAAATCACGTTCTTGAGACGTGCTTCTCTTCTCAACTTCGCCGTAAGTATGTCACATCTAAACTTTATGTGTCAGACTGCTACAAGCTTTGTTGCTACTTTTCTTCCCCTGATCTGTGTGCATTTAATGCGTGAGAGTTCTCATTGGACCATTAACAAACTTCAAGAAATATCTTTCCAGTTAATATTTCTTGCTTCTGTAACACGTTACGTTGATTTCCGTGTAAGAACTGATGACGGGTGTATGCTGTCACAACGATCCACTGACTGCCAGCCCTGACGGACTTTGATCAGTGCTTCTGGATCCCCTGATGCTTATTGACTTGATCTGGGCTTCGTCCTTCACTTGAGTTATACTCAGTGCTTCTTGACCCTGATGGTTATAGTTGACTGCATACACTGATGGCTTCCACTGATGTCATGTTGGTCATTCTCCCTGACAGGTTGCCCTAATGGGTTTGCCTGACACTGATATGTCCCGAAGTGTGTCACTGACGAATTGGTCTGCCCTTGTCATCCCCTGACGGGTTCCCCTGATGAGTTCCCCTGATGGGTTCCCCAGACGAGTTTTCCCCTGATGGGTTCCCCCTGATGGGTTCCCCTGACGGGTTTTCCCCTGATGGGACTTTAATCAACGTAACTTTGACTTAGAATTTCTGATGTGCGGAATACTTCATTTGCTTACAAGTAGCATCAGACATTCTCCTTCACTTTGTCAAGTCCTTTGAATGTTCCTGTTTTCTGACTTGTCTTGTGAAGTTATTAACTATCCA